>LPNX010937364.1:1076991-1161611 GCA_001517045.1 Pseudotsuga menziesii
ACAAGGGTGGCACATTATTTCCATTAGTGTCATATTATACAACACCAAAATGATGATGATTGCAAATATAAAACATATACAACTTGATTGTGATGCATAAATGATGTGGTTGGATGCATGGTCAATTGGATCTAACTGGAGTGGTTGTGGGATGAAGTGTTATCATCCCCACTCAAGTCTTATTTCCTTGAGTGAAAGGTTGAGCTCAAAATGAGAATATTGTTGTAATGGTGTCAAGGCTTGTTTTTGACATGGCCTTGTGCTTAAAGAATATAGGGTTTACCCTAGGTACCATTCCTGAAATGCAGGGAAGTGCTAGAGGGTTTTCCTCGAGATAATTACTAGAAAAAATATACGAGACTAATGTGATGCAAAAATTAAAAATTAAAATGTGAAAATCCATCTTTGTATCGAATTCACTATGCATTTCTCTTATCAGCTTAAAAAGGGGTGGTTCTATAATTTTATTTTCACATGAGGTTTTGGAGTGAAGCTTATTGGAGCTTAAAGGAAGTTTTAGGGGCACTTAAGAGGATCAAGCAAGGGATATTTGTAGGGCATCATTAGGTCTCTTGAATTCACAAACCTTTTGTCATTTAGCCCTAGTTTTTTTTTAAGGCACAGATTTAAAACAAGTGGGATTCGGGTTTTGGAGATGGGATTTAAGTTTTAGAGAAGGGAATGGAATTTGACTTTTAGAGATGGGATTTGGGTTTTCCTTCCTTTTTCCCTAATTTTTCAAAAAATTGTAGATTTAAAAGAAAATGAGATCGAAATTTTGGAGATGGCATTTAGATTTTACTTCATATTCATCTCTTCCTCTCCATGTTCTTCCCTCCCTCCTCTTCCTCTCTTTCTTCCATTCTTCCTCTCCCCATTTTACCCTCTTCTTCTCCTATTTTTCCGTCTCCCTCTTTATTATTTTCTCCTCCCCTTGTCTTCCTTTAATTCTCCCTCGCCCCTCTCTTCCTTCTAATTTGTCTTATCACTCAAATCCATTTCTTTTCCCTTTCTTTTGTACCATAATCCCTAATTTCTACTACAAAATCACCTATCAAAATTAAGTTTACTTAATTTGTCGTGATTATTCACCTATTAAATAAAAGGAATATGTTATGGGTGCAATTGAATAAAGTTACGAACAACTTGTTAGAACAAACCGTTGAAAGTTACGAACAACTTGTTAGAACAAACCGTTGAAAGCATGTAGCTTAAGGTTGCATATATATCTATGAATTATCTTCATTTCTCCCTTACAAAGTAAGTAAATAAATAGATCTCTCTTACCAAGTAAGCAAATAATTAATTAGAAATATAAAGTTTTGAAAATGTTATTATTTAAGTTTTATTTAAATAATTAAATCTTGCTTTTGTAATGTCTTGCGTTTTATTTTGTTTGATTGACATAAATTATAAGTGGGCGTGTTTTTGCATGTTCATTTATTTGTATATATGATAATAGAGTAGGGTTATGATGTGTTGTTTGTGCACCTATAATTTAAACTTATGTTTCTTATTATATATTTTTCTTTGTAAAAAATTCATAGGATAGATGATGGATTTAGATGATTATAGTAGTACCGACAAAAGAACATACTTTTATGTGGAATATTATAACATTGTCCAACAAAGTATTGTTGTGTTTTTCTTTTAAACTTGGAATTATTGTAAAAAAGTATTGTGGAATATTATAACATTGAAGTATTGTTGTTTTTGTTGATATTTAGAATTATTGTATTTTAGAGGAGGTTAATCTCATTTTATATTTAATATTGTAGTTGTATATTTTAATTTATTGTAATATTTTTTAATTACTATATAGTTATATTTTTTAATTATATTTTTTTTATATTTAATATTGTAGTTATATTTTTTTAATTATATATTTTTTATATTTAATATTGTAGTTGTATATTTTAATTTATTATAATATATTTTAATTATTTTATAGTTTTATATCATTATATTTTTTTAATTGTATTGCTTGAATTTATAAAATTTAAGTTATTATAAATTGTAAAAGTATTTTTTATAAAAGCTCATTAAAATTATAAATATAAAATTTAAGTTATTATAAAATGTAAAAGTATTTTGATAAAAGTTTATTAAAATTACAAATAAAAATATTTTAATTTAATATGTAGGGTTATTAAACAGACAACTAACCCTACTACCTATCTTTTAAGTCGAATTGGGAAATATAATTATGAAATAACATAATAAACTATGCGGTTGAGGAAGGGTGCATCTCAAAAAGTTAAACGTATATATGCATGCAAAATGCTAATTCAATGGGAAACCACAAAAACATTTAGGTCCAAAATTCCAAGTGGTGGAAGAGGACATATGCATTGAGGCTTCCTTGACTCGACAAAACTGCAAAAGGGATAAAAATGTGGGTAAAATATTATTCAATACACAGAGTAAAACCTTTCGTAAAGATCCTGTATTGAAGAACCAGAGCATGATCCTGGGTGTTCCAACGAGTTTGATCCATTCAATATAAGGTCTCTATCTTTTGTGTTCCTATTCATGCCACCACGGTACCCTTAGAACAAAAATCGGTGAAGAAGGCTTACATGAACTAAAAACTGTACTTCCTAGAACAATTGGTAGTACTTCAAACTTTCAACTTTAGGAAGGGAGCTGACTTCATGGAAAGAGACCCCTTTCTGGTTCTATATTAAGTTACATGCATGACCTTCATTTAGATTGGAATGAATCCTTCTCAATCTGTGTCGATTTGTTCTCGGTAGAATACTTGTTACAACAAATTGTTGTTTATGTGCTCTTCTTGTTGTTGGTTCATGTGCTCTTGCTTGTAGCTTGCATTACTGAATATGGACACTCATGCTAATGAGGATGGATAAGCCGAATCTCTGCTCCAACCCTCGTCGTGGATGACCTGCCTAAGCCTTATTTTCAAAATACTTCATATAAAAAAAGAAGCCTTACTCTTACTCAAGCCTGAAGTTCATGTTCACAATACTATACTAAATAAGTCCCAACCACATGTTTCATCAATTTTAAAGTGATAGAAAAAGAAAAGGAAAATAAGAGAAGAATATAGTACTTACTTATGCACCAACTCCTCGATTTTTTCCTCATCCAAGTATTGTAGGATAAGGAACACCAATTCTCTATTGAGTGATGACATGATGCCATCTTTTACCTTAAGTTCAAATATCCATGTCTATTATCAAACATTTAGTTAAATAGCAACAACCCCTCCATACTTGGTGGTGTGTCCATTCCAAACTAAATGTTTTAGACTAACATTTTATAGTCTCAAATCGAAGAAAAAAAATTAGGTTTTCTTGAGAAGAAGTATCTAAATTTTTTCAACTAAGTTTATATTGAGAAGAAAACCTAAATTTTTTCGATTTGAGACTATAAAATGTTAGTCTAAAACATTTTATAGTTATTGATTTGAGACTCTAAAATGTTAGTGTAAAACTTCGACTGAGGACATGCATATTAAACTAAGTTTATTTTAGTTTATATTGGTACACCTTGGTACAAACTAGGTTTATTTTAGTTTATATTGGTACATTGAATGTTTCATATGATAATTTATGTGATGGAGGTGACATTAAGATATTGTATGAAATTAATTTTTATCTAACAAAATTAGAAACTAATTATTTTGTACTTACTCATTTGTCAATACTTTTAGGTTGAGATACAATTGTTTTTAGAAATGGCCAATAAACCTTCAATTACAACTAGATTTGTAAGTGTTTCTTTTTTAATCAATGACTTGGCTTCATTTACATTTTCATCAATGACACCCACTATCAAAATATATTTGTATCCACTAGGATTGAGATTCAAGGTTTGGAGTTAATGGATTATCCGCCTAAGACATGTAACTTTATTTAATATTATGGATTTAATTCTAAAAAAAAATTATTGGTATCTTAACAAATGAAACTTTCATCCATGATTGGAGAATTCCAATTTATGATGATAGTATGGTTTCCACAATTTTTTAAATCATACCTTGTGTCTTTTGACGTTTAGTTTGACAAATATACATTAACCAACCTTCAACTACATATATCGATGGACACCACATTCATTTATATTAAATGCATTGAGATCAATTCATCCTTGATATGAGACCCACTCTACCTTCTCAATCCTCACACAATCAAGGTTCAAAACCAACTAAGGCTCCCAAAAGAAGAAACCAAACCCAAAATAACCTAAAACCCCATTGAAACCACTATGCTTTCCATCAAATTATACCATTGATATTACTGGGATGAAGATGAGTTTGAAGAATTTTCTCTAGACAAGCTAACCCTTCCCATAAGCACTAACCCATCCAAAACCCCATAAGTTATCTATGGTTCCAACAGATCGATAAAACTACCCCCCACTCCCCTAGTCTTACTACATCAAGCTATTTTGTGTCACTCTTCTTATCACATTTGTTGTTGATTACTTCATCGAATAATGGAAAAACACACTATTACATTTGGGTGTGAATTCTGACCTTTTTTATTACAATGATGGAAAAATGGTTTGTGTTGTATTTTTTTTTAAATTATCAAAAAATATAATGTTTGTTGTACTTGTTTACCCCAATATATGTCGAAATTTCGATGATAATAACCTATCATGATTATTACATTAGAATTTTGAAGTCTTAATCCATATGAATTTTGAAGATTATAATACATTGGCATGATCAACAAAACCTATAGTTGTTATAGTTAATATAGCCAACTTTCATTTAAATTCTGAGATCTATATCAATTATATTTTAGCTTGAAGATATAGGGTGACAATTTTGTAATTATCTTGATGTTTATAATATATTTATCAAAAGAGAAAGGTTTAAGATTATTACAAGGTTAAGGGTGCAACTTGGTAAGGTTTAAGATTATTACAAGGTTAAGGGAGCAACTTGGTGACATTAAATGCTTGTGCCAGGATTCCAAAAAGTGCAAGGTATTACAACCAAAAATATAATACAAGGAAAATACCTTTTTAGGGGAGGTTTTTGCGGACCCTTCACAAAAAAGATCCCATTTATCCATTTATAGTAGAAGATGTAAGCGAAGGCTGACTAGAAAATATTTTAGCAGATGTTTTTTTTTATACACATAAGCATACCAAATGCACCATTGCACTTGACAACATGACACACTAGTGTGTCGAATTAGTAAAAGCATCAACAAACTAGTGCACCCAATTAGGAAACACACTGAAGTCTGAAAAGCTTGGTGCCATTTCAAAAACTATATAATATTTACTTCCCTACAAAACTCGACGATATGTGTTGGTGACACCAATGCACTAGTGCGTTAAAGAGTAAAACACACCATTTAAAGGACAAAAGAATTCGGATTATTTTTAAAAGTAAAAAAATTGGTGCTCTCAATCTACCTATTTGCACCGGTGCACTAACGCCAATGACACACACTAGTGTGCCTAATGAAACATCACACCGATGTCAAAATAACTTGACAAAATTAGTTAAGTTATTGTAAAATTAGTCACACATTTCATTAAAATTGGAAAGATTTCATTACAAGGACAACCCTTGAATTGTGTTTTTTTGTTATTTTGGAATTCTAAATCCACTATTTAATTCCTTGTGAATGAAATATGTTCATTTTATTTTTCGTAGAAAAGTTGTTGAGTGTGTGGTAATGCTACTAATACACAAGTGTGTTGAACAATAACATGCAAATCTTTATGTCAAAACATTCCCCCCTTTGACTCGAAAAAAAAAACTATTTTTAATTTTTCTAATATGGGGACCTTGATGCATTATAAATTTGGATATGCACCAATGTGCTACTCAGTATAACACACTGGATATAAAAAAACATAATCACTTTTTCATTTTGTAAAAATAGAAATACCGTATGGTTCTCTCTATGACTAGAAGTGCACTATTGTGCCTCCTATACAATATGCATTGGTGCACCATTAAATCGAGCGCACCAGAATAGGGTAAAATAAAAAATAAAAAATTACCACACCAAATTAATCATTTCACCATTTTCTTAGTCTGGAAAACCTCCTAGGCCCACCCAAGCACTGTGTGGTACTCTCTACCTTCCCACTACCTGCCACCCCCCGCACATGGTGCTCATTTTTTGTTGGATTTATCCCATGGATTGGTTGGTTGCTGGAGTCATATTTTTTCCAAACCGGTGGAAAATATCATTCGTTATGTACGTGGAAACCATGCCTCCTAGGAGGGAAAGAGTCCAAGCATTTTCTTTATTACTTTCTTGTGTTTTTAGCGGAGTAAAAACTAAAATTAACCATTTTTAAACAAAACTTTTAAAATATCTATGCAGTGTATTTCATGATCTCGACACACATCGTCGCTTGTTGGTGCATTGTGTGTAAACATAGAGCGCATTGCTAGCATGGGCCAAATTTCAACTTGCACGCACTGTAGTCGGTGCATTATAAAAAAAAGTAACGCACCGATATTGAAACATTAAAACAATTTTTAAAACCATGAAGTGCTCTATAAATAGAAAGACACACCACTTATGGTGAGTTCGTATATTTAAAGAGCATCATTTATCTAAAAAAAATTAGGGACATAGTGTGTTTGAGGAACTAAACGCACTGACATTCAATCCATTCATTTATTTTAATAAAAATGGTGCTATATAAATATACTAAAGTATCACTAATGGTGCGTCCATATATATATAGAGCACCAGTTAGTATATAAAAAAATAAGTTCCACGGTGCATTTTAGTAAACGAACACATCACTAAGAAACCACAAATCATTTTTTTAACACGATGCTCTATAAACATGTACATACACTGGAAATAATGTGCCTTTATATCTCAAGAGCACTGTACAACCCACATAAACTCTAGCTCAACGATGCGTTTCGTGAACTAAACACACCCCCACTGAACCATATTTCTTTTTTAACTAAGTGGCTACTTAAATATATTGACACGCCATGTCTAGTGCATTTGTATATATAAAGGGCACCATTTAGTGAATAATGAAACATTTTTTTATTTTATCAACAATGTCGGTGCTTTGTATATATGTTGGAGCACCATTAATAGTGCCATGTCTATGCATATTCAGTGCACCAATGGAATAAAAAATTAATAACTAACGTATCATTGCTCTATATATCTTGACAAACCATTGTGGTTCGTAGGTATATATACAACGCATCAAAACTATAGAAAAAAATATAATGTTTAAGCATCGACAATGGTGATCTTATATTAGAGCACCATAGGTGGTGCATGTATTATTTATAAGCACCGCGAGCGGTGTGATTAGGTTATAAAAGAATCGCTAACAATGTGTTACTTTTTCTTAGGCACACCAGTTTTGTTAGTGATTTGTTTTGAGAAAAAAATGGTTTTGATAAATAAAAATGTACTTTAATCATTTTTTTTGTTTTATGTATGTATATGTGTGTATGTGTCTATGCTTCTAATGAAAATTATATGTGAACGACAGACAAGAGTGACGAGGACTTTAATAGGAGCAGCAATAATGCCGTGACTTATATATAATGTTGTACAAGAGTGGTAGGACTGGGAAAATGAGAGGCATTTGCTCCCTCAACCTATTACACCACAGACAATGTGTCATCTTACAGATTGTTGGAATCCTTAAGTATTGTGAGGAGGCTACAACGATGAGGGTTCAGTCCCAACTACTAAGGTTGTTGATCCATTGTTTGGATCAACGTCGATAGGCATTCAGGTTGGGTCCTAGTATGTGGTTCCAGCCCATGTAGGAGGAAATTTATTTCATTATTGGGCTGTCTAGGAGAGGCGAGGATTTTCCCTGTTTCCTTGATTTCCCACCTGACATTGTAGCAAGCACGTAGCTAGCATATATTCAGATAAATGTTAGTGAGGCTACCACTAACCCTTATAACTTCTCGGTAGCTAGTGCCAGTTGCACATAACTTCTTTTGGTGTAGAGGAGGTTAGGTGTCTCTCTCTTTTGGTTATGATAGTGTCCCACTACGCTACTAATGGATAACACATTAGATACACATTATTATATTATGTTAATTATTTAGTGCAAATCCCCCAATGCATTAGGTTGACTACCATTTTTTGTTACAATTTTGTTTTGCTCTAGATCATTGTTATGGTCAGTTGATCGTCATTCAACCACAACCTTTATTGGGGCTTAATTATTCAATATAATGGTCATTAGTTGTTAATGGGTCATTTTTTATGAGGTTGTTAGGGTTTGTTCCATAAATTAAAGGGATTAAATGAATATTTTAATGTAAAAGTGGGCAAATGTAATTACCCGCTTCACGAAAAAGTATAAATAGGAAAGGTAATTATCATATAAATAGGAGAGGCCATTATTATTCAATCATCATTGTGATCTTTCTTAGATTCTTTCTTTGTATGTTTCTGGTGATTTTTTAGAATCTTTCTTTGTATGTTTCTAGTGATTTCTTAGAATCTTTCTTTGTAATAACAATAATAATAATAATAATAACAATAATAATCTATTTTTACATGCACCACCCCCCTCTGGATTTGAACCTGTGACCTCCTAAGAAGAAACACATGATCCTAACCATTAGGCCCACTTATGTTTTTGGTGATCAAAAGAAGGCAAGCATTGGAAGTTCTAGAGCTCCCTTTCCCATGTGGGAAAGGGAGGCAGTCTTTGTAATCATGTTTTCAATCGATTAATGAAGCAAATCTAGGCTTTGGTTCTCTCATGTGTGATCTTATTGTTCTTTTATCATCTTATTGCATAATGACATTATCATGAAGATATTTTTGGTATGAAGTAATGTTTGTTTAACATTTAATCAATAAAAAATTGGCTTAAAGAAAAGTGCCAACAAATTGCACCAACCAAGAAAGTGATCTTCCTTCCATCCTTCCTTGACGAGATGCATCAATGGAAGGGAAGGAGGATCCTTATAAAAACCTAGGGTTGAGCAATTTATCTACCATTGCTTGAAGTGGTCTGAAACATTTTAGTTGGAAGTGAGATAGGTGGTTCCTTGCTTCAACATCTAGATTGGCTTACTAAAGGTTGTATTTTTCGAATTTACAGGAGGTTCTGAGCTTCACCATCAAAGATCTGCATTCCTTCAGAAATCCTTGGTGATCGAAACATTAGTTGAGAATCTTTACAGTAGTCAACTGATAAAAAACTGTAGAAAGAAAACCTCGTAATACTGGCACTTTAAGAAGCCATGTAATCATCCTTCCTTAATTTGCAGCCAATAATCATTGCAATACACACTGGTTTACACTCCTCCATACTGAATCCTTTGAGCATTCCCTTTAAATACTTAGTTTGAGAGATGAATATGCGATCTTTTAGTTGAGATATTTGCAATCCCAAAAAGAAGGACAATTATCCAAGAAAGGACATTTAATTATCCATGTTAGAATTTGCACTTCAATTCAATTTAAATAGGATATTCAATTGAAAGAATAACAAGCACAACAAAACACAATAGACATAATAATTTTCCTCATAAAGGAGAAAACCCTGCAAGTTTCTCGAAGATAGATTCATCACTAATACAATATCACAAAATGGAAAACCCAAAAATAGGAAGTCTTTTGCATCTCTCTCTTTCTCCTCTAGCAAAATTTTATGAGAACTTGAGTGAGTGAGTGGTGTACAAATGAGGGAGGGTGCCTCCCTACTTATACTCTTCAAGTGACTGACCTAAAACCTAATTGGGGTCGACCTCCTAACCTAACAGGGTCGACTTGTCTCTTAGGAGACTCAAAAACACATTTTATAATATTTCTTCTGAGGACTATTGCCCCGACTTACAATGGAGGTTTTACCTCGATATTCTAGCATGACCAAATACAATAATGACATCCCCAAACGGAGGAAAAACATCTCCAACGAAGGTACAATAAAATACAATAATAATATACAATAAATATCTTTTGAAGTTACATTTTCAACAACAGTTATTACACTAGACAGATGGTGTAATTGAAGGAGGGAAGATCGAGAAACCTCCAGGAATCGGGACACTCTACAGAGAACCACATGTGCGCAGAAGGATTTGTACAGGCTCAGAAGGCGCCCATGGGATAACACATGCAGTTACATGAGGAGCTTGAGGATCACCTAGAGTGATGGAGATCTCAAACTTTGCTACAAGGTTGAAGATGGAATCCTATAGAGGACGAGAAGCTCATGGATGGGTGCAAGAGGAACTTGCAACAAAGTTCAAGAAGGAGGATCTTGGTATCCAATGACCTTGAGAGATGACATAGATGGATACACAAAAGATCAGCAGAAGACGAGACTACTAGTCACTCCATTGCAAAATGTCTCGATGAAGGAAAATACAAGATGCAGAAGGAGGATGGTGCTCTGCTTTAGAGGAAGTGACTACAGTAGATCTCATAGTTCAAGAGTCTTGACATGATTCTTGGGATTATAGGTGTGGTCAAATCCAGAGGATATTTTCCTTAGCCAAGGAAAATATGCAGTCGATAGCTTTGAAGAGGTTGGAGATGTTGGATTGCAAGGCTATAGCTACACCAACGACATCAAACTTGAAGTTTCTATGTGATCCTACTTCAGAGATAGTTAATGCCACAGTCTACAAGCAGATGACTAGTTCGTTGATGTACTTGACGAGCACGAGGCCAAATACTTGCTTTTACAGCAAACACTTTTGAACCAGTACATGGTCACATGATTGCGGCAAAACATGTGATGAGGTACCTAAAGGATACAATTGAGTATGGCCTCAGATATGCGAGAGATCAGAGGATCTACCTACAATGATATGATTGACTCCAATTGGGTTGGTAGTGCTACAAATAGGAAGAGCACTTCAAATTTCTACTTCAGCTTAGAGTCTGGCATGATTTATTGGTTAAGCAAGAAACATATGAGCGTAGCGCTGAGTACAGCTGAGGAAAAGTATATTGCAACTTGTTTAGCAAGTTGTGAGGCAGTATGGATTCGGAAGCTACTGGCATTATTGTTCGATGTCGAGTCAGAGACAACTTGTGTATATTGTGACAACCAATGTTGCGTGAAGCACATGAAGAAGAATCTGAAGCTACCATAGTCAGTGGAACTGTTATGTGACATCACTGATGTAGAAACTTCCATCAATGAAGAACCAGTTGAAAAGAAAGCAAGGGAAGATTCCTCAAGTGACGAGGAATATGTATTTTAATCCAAAAGAATTCATGCTCTTATCCATCTCAGCATTGGATAAGAAGGGATGTAGTTGTGATTGGTGATGAAGAAAAATGGGCACTCAGATCTATGGTATAGAATACTTGCACAGCATTTTCGATCATGAGTAAGACAGACACATGTCCTCAGAATCAGACGATGGAGTAGAGCACACTGTCAAAGACTCCAATAATTACTGCAAGGAGACAGAGAGAAGGAGTCTACCAAACAAATAAAGATAAGTATTTGAGTTGCCATTTCATGTATATCTAGTCGCTTAAATGATATTGTTCAGTTGTGTATGTATTTATGTTCCTAGATTTAGAAAATGTATTATGCATGTTCGAGTGTCAGCATTGATGAACGATATACTACTAATATGCATGTGGTGGGTTAGTGGCCTATGGTGTTGTACATCATTCCATTGCTACTTATCTAGAATGAAATCTCTTTATTGACATGTTGGGAGTAGTGAACACTCTTAATAATGTTTTGGTAGAGATGGAAGGCATCTAGAAAGTTAATGTATGTATACGGGATATGGATAATTGTTGTGATAGTTGCATATGTCTTTATACATAAGAATTTGTCATTGTGAATATGTTTTGAAGATTATGAAATCTTTCTAATCATGCAATTGAATATGATTGTAGGATAGATCGTTTGCAATCACCTACAAGAGAAGAATGATGAAGAACAAGTGATAAAGAACAAGTTTTTGATGTGTTGACTAAGCCTCTATCTCGAATAAAATTTGAATACTTTCGAGACAAGCTTGGTGTAGTTCGAAAGGACCCCCCTCGTAAGAGGGAGTGATGATGATGATGTAATTTCTTGTTGCAGTGGTGTGGCATCTCCATCTAGGATTGGTATGTCATCCTGATAAGGCCTGGTTGATCCCATTGGGATTGGTAAATCAATGTAGACAAGGCCTAGTTGATCCTAAGGGGATTGGTATGTCTAGCTAGGCTTGGTTGGTTTGAAAGGATTAGTAATCTAGACAAGACTTGTTTGGTCCCCAAGTAGATCGATATGTTTGGCTAGGATTGTTTGGTCCAAAAGGATTAGTAAGCCAAACAAGAAACATTAGGTCTACCAGGGTGTTCACCATAGTGTTGTTTTAGATGATGATGATGATGTGATTCCAACATTGTTATGCTAATGATGATGATGTTCCAATATTCACATGTTGATGGCATTGCAGCATTCACATGCGAATGAATGATGTTCCAACATTTATATGATGATAATGTGAAGGATGTTCTAGCATTTTCATGATGATGATGATGTTCCAGTATTCATATATTGATGATGTTCCAGTATTCACATACCAATGATGTTCCAGATGATGATGATGTTCCACGATGATGATGATGTTCCATGATGATGACGGTCCATGACGATATTCCATGACAATGTTCCATAATGATGTTCCATGCTAATGTCAATGAAGACGTTCCATGTTGATGCTGATACCGATGGTTTTCCAAATATCTGATCATGTTGTTTCAAAAATTCCTATGACATATCGATTCACCAGTCAGTGGTATATTTGTTGTTGTTGATGTTGTAGAATATCTTCCTTGTTAAAAGGGAGTGCTAAAGAAATGTAACTTTGTAAGATATTCTATTGTATTTTTATTATATTATTATTATTCATCCTTCAAGAGATGTCCTTAATGTAATTATTCATGTAAAAGTCACAAGGTAAAACCTTCGTTGTAAGTTGGGGCAATAGTACCCACAAAAGTATTTTATAAATGTTATTTTGAATCTTTTGAGGTAGGGCGGCCCTAATTCGGGAACTAGGACAACCTAGTTAGGTAATTAAGTCACTCACTTGATGAGTATAAATAGGTGAGGCAACCCCCTCATTTGTACACACATCTCAGTCAAGCAAATGCACTAGAGAGAGTGAAGAGATCTATGGGAGAGAGGAAGATGATTGTCTTGTTCTTGGGGTTTTACACTGTACTTGGCTAAATTCTATATTGAAGAAGTTTTGTTGGGTTTTCTCCCCCAAGAGGGTTTCCGAGGATAAATCTTCATGTTCTTTTCGTGTTTTTGTGTTTTTCTGTCTTTCAGTGATCCTATAGCATATGGTTATGATGTTATGATGCTAAATGTTTTAAGATCTTGTATGACCATTAAAATTCTAACAAAAAACTGACGACCCAAAACACTGAAGCTCATGAGAATTGTTAAAAACAAGGAACTAACCATCCTCGTAGATTCTAGTAGCGCGTATAACTTTGTAGACACAAATGTAGCTAAAGAGTTAAACTTTTTTGTGTACCCCACAAGGGATATCACTATTGAGGTTGTAAATGGACATCACATCAATGACAAGGGAATATGTCATAAAATTTATGTTCAAATACAAGACCTAGAAATCAAAACAAGATTCTATGTGCTACCACTTGATGGGATGGACATGGTGCTAGGAGTAGAGTGGTTAATGTAGTTGGGCACTTATAATAACAACCTTAAAGAAGAAATTATGGAATTTTACTGGCAAGGCCAACATTATAAATTATATGGAAATTAAGGTTCCATCCTCAAAGAAGAGGAAGCAAAATGGCAAGAAAGAATGAAAGATGCTCCAGGAAACATGGAACAACAAAACAAGTCTACATCTAAGAAGCATCAAGAGTCTGAGTTAAAAACCCAACTCATAAAACTTCAAGATATGATGCACAAACTGCAAAAGGATCTTGCAAACACTCAAATGGGAACCTCTAGTAAACTCCCAAAGACAAACAAAGTCAAAGATGAAGCCACTAGAGAAGCATGCTCAACCAAAGAGAACCCAATTTATTATACTTTGAGGACAAAGTGTGCCTTAAGGGAGTGGCAATGTAACAAATATAAACAAAAACTAATATTAAATAAAAATCATAATAGATAAAAGAGAACCCAATTTATTATACTTTGAGGACAAAGTGTGCCTTAAGGGAGTGGCAATGTAACAAATATAAACAAAAACTAATATTAAATAAAAATCATAATAGATAATAAATCATATAAATAAATAAGAATTAATAAATATAATTAGTAATTAATGGAAGTCCAAGAGACATACTTGTTCACCATCATTGTCGATTAATGCCTATATAGGTAAACTATCACAACGGCATTATATCACCATTCATCCATTCAATAAATATATTATACAATTCAATTTGCAGACTAATTTTGTTATAACAACTTGTGTTGTTACATGATATCTAGTTGGAACTCAAACTAATCTGGATGAAGATACCAGTGATTTACAATTCATCCAATTGCAATGGCCTCCAACATAATTGCAACATGTAAGGGAATGAGGGATTAAGCACCCAATGATCTGTGTTGCCACCCAAGTTTTACTTAGTGGGATTATTTCAATGAGTCGCCAAAGTGTGAACAAGTAACTTGTTCGTCAACAGTGTTCAAAAGTTCTTGTAAAGAAATTGTAATAAGTTGACATAGTATGATGGCTTTTGTAAAATACTTGGATTTCCTAGGATTTAGACATCAATATGTTACTCCAAAGTATTTTTTTCCTTGTTAATTATATGTTTCTTTTAAACAACTTATAATTTTCAAGTTTTTCACTCAAACCTCCAAAGATGGAGTAATTGCCTTGGTGGTTAGGACTTAGGAGGTTATTAAAGTCTAAGTGTCAATGTATATTACCATGGTATTCATTGATTTTGAGTCATATGAACATGCACTAAGTCCCTCCTAGGTTTTTTAGTTTCTTGCGAGTAAAAAAAATATAGTAAAACATGCAAATCTTTTAATGGTTTAATTGTAAAAATTCAAAATGTCATAAAAGTGGTGCTAGGGAGTCAAATTTGCCATGGGGGTGCTCGTTTTCTAACTCAAATCCAATTAAACCCCTAAACCCACTTTTGAGAGAAAATTAGTGATTATTTATCACTAAAATTAATTTTCTCTAGAAAATGGCCAAATAGACCAAATTATAAATGGCCAAAAAGACATAATAAAGTAAAAAATCAACGTCCCACAATCAAAGGAAGTTTCTATGGGACTTGTCTCCAGTGAATGGCAATCAAACCTGAGTTAACTAGGAGCCAATCTCTTGGTTGATTCAGTGGTTGAGTTAATCTCCACATGAGGGGGGGACATATCACCAAAAGGAGGGCGCATTTATTGAGATGGCAGCTTCATATTGGATGGGAGATCAGCCCGAGAAAGGGGGGTGCACCTCTTGAGAGGTGGCACCCATCCTCTTGAATTAATTCAACCATATCCCCCATTTTTCTCCTCAACTCGCCCTCAATCTCTAGTTAGCTAATGCCCCCCAACCCCTAGCTCTTTTGTTATTTAAGTACCAGCCTCTTCTTTTTCTCATGGTCAAATGACCTAAAGGTTGTTAAAGCTCTACTGTAATTCATATTATCTTTTGGATTAAAGAAGGCTTTGGAGGTCCATGGTGTGTAACAACTTGTGTGTGGATGTATTGCCAATGGTCTGAGGTAATACTATATCAAGTTAGTTTTCCTTTGCATTTTATGTAATTAATCCAACTTTAGAAGTTTTCTTCCAACCTGAAGAACAAATATTTTGAGTTCAAGTATATTTGTTTACTTCTTTATGCTTAGAGATCTAGAAGATGCATGTGCTTACAATTGTATCTCATGCTTTTTGTATTTCTTGTATAGGGGTTACCAAATCTAATCCTTGTTTGCAAGTTTTATTAGCTATGCAAGGTTGCAAATCTGAAGGAGTGGATGAGATTAGTTGCATAGTCCTCCCTTTTCAGATTCTAAAGTGGAGATAGTCTCTCCGCTCTCCACCAACATACTCCATTGCCCAAAGTTCCTAGGCTTCCAACATTTCTTCGATCTCTCTCCTTCACCTCCTATTTAACTTTCTTTTGGTTATGGTTACTCACATGCCTAAGTGAATTAGTCTTCTTTCAAAGGAATATCTGAAGGTTGATCTAGAAGTGTAAAGTAATACTTTCATAGTAGATCTAGTTTTGTTTAAGTACTTGTGTTTATTTTCTATCTTTCAGTACTTACATTTTGTATCCTTTTACACACTTAATCTCGCAATTTGAGTGCTTTCAAGTGGCTGATTTTTCACTTTTAACGAACACGTAAGAGGAAGTGTTGTCAAAAAATTGGAGATTTAGGCCATCCAGGACCTCTTGGAGCAATACACCTTGATCTTGTTTCATCTTGAAAACCTGTAAGCCTTTGAATCCATATCTATAAGGTTGAAAGGCATCCACCCATAAACTTGTAAACAAAAATAATAAAAGCAAGTGGGTTACTCAATGCCCACACCCTATCCCCCCATGGGGTTTTGTATTTTTCTTTTGTGGTTTAGATTTGCTAACCTTAGATTAGTTTCAAGTTCTTCAAGTATATTAAAATCATTTACACACATTGCACACTTGTTTCCTTTCAAGTATTTCATTTTGCAATAAACTAATGAACTCTTATTCTAGTCCATATATGCTCTTGTCCACTACATGCTTTGCCTGATCAGTTGGAATAATCAGAAAGGGGTTAGAGTGGCTACTTTAATAGGGAAATCCATTAGAAAGTTATTCGTGAAAATCGAGCAGTTGTACTGAACACACTACGAAGTTAGGGGGCTACTCCAAGCAGGTATGCCTCGCCTTGTTGGACACTTGGTAGTGTTGCAGTGCACTCACTCTAGAGGATAACTTCTCAAGTGGTACAAACAAGAATTAACTCATTCATAATCCACTCGTCATAATAATTAAAGTTGAACAAGAAGCATAGCAAAACATTCACCTTTTCAGCAGTATATTTTATGGTCTCGATACTAGTCTACTTAAACGATTATCTGTTTAAGTGAATCTACATGTCATGAGTGTTATATTTACATACTATTGAATTTAATCCAATGTTGATGCTCTTGTTTCAGTAAATCATTTTCAAACTACTAGAATAACTTTATTTTTTTGTAACGGCTTAAAAGCCATAATTTATTTTATTAGGGACCACCCCCCTTGGCTTCGCTAGGAGTTTGTCTAGACTCGGGAGTTAAGTGTTGAGTGGCAATATCTCAACTCGAAACATACCCTCAAGGACACACCCAGTGGCTTGAATATTTCTACCACGCTAACCCTGAGGTGTGTATCATGCGGCAACAATATGAACACTTTATGGGATGCTTGTATTGATGTCAATGTCCCTGTGGGTTTTTAAAAGCCAAAGAAAATTTCTATAACATCCAATTCGATGTACTTACATCTAAAGGAAACTTCAATTTCACAATCACCCTAGAGAACTTGGGTGGTGCAACTCTAACACATTCTGAAGCTGAAGAAACAACAACATTTTGCAAGTGGTTTCATTGTAGATAGATGCCCCTAGAGTGAAATTATTAACTAATGTTACTTTGATGAACGGTGTGCCTGTGGATTTATGTGCCATTAGAGAGATTTTGGTCTACTTAATGTGGACAATACCAAGGATGGAGTGAGAAATGGGAAGGAATATTTTTCTTTCATGACAAATAACAACAAAGTGGAGACAATGAAAACACAAATGTAGATAACAAGTTTAAAAATCATAAACTTGACGGGCTAGCTAGAGTGGTTGAGTACTTTGAGCTTCATCCAGGAGGTCTCGAGGTTGACCCCTTCGGTTAGTTGTCTCTAGTGCATGTATTCCTACTAGGTCAAGGGTCATGAATCATGCCAACAAGTTTACACAAAGTACCATCCGTGAAATGAAGGTAAGTACCTAGGGGTTTCCTCGTAAGGTTTTCCTTGGAAAAAAGTTAAAAAATCATAACAATAATAATCAAAAGAAAAGGTGTTTGAAGTACAAATAATGAATTACTATAAAAGGACATCAAATCAATTACAAGAATACATCGATGTGAGGAGCACAAAAGATATTCTTAGTTGAACTGTTGTGTCATTGGAAATTACTCAAAAATTCTAATACAATATATAACATGCATGTTCCATAAATAGGCACACTACTAATATGTCTTGATCGTAACTTAAATGAACTAGCACATGGTAGACTGATGGAAGGTTATGCAAATAAATCATAAGGGTGTAGGTAACTGACACCCCATTGGTGGATTTATGCCTCCAAAGCCTAATTTACTTGCAAACCCTAAAATTTGTTACAAAGATAACTACAAAATAGAACATTGCATTAACTTATGGAAAATAGATATTCTTAGTTAAAGTATTGTGGCTTTGGAAATGACCCAAACATTCCAATACAACATGTAACATGCATGTTCCATAAATAGGCACACTACTACAATGTGTTAGTTCTAACCTAAACGACTAGCACATGGTAGATTTAGGGAAGGCTATACATACAAAACATAGGGGGGCAGGGAACTAGTACCCTAATGGTGGATTTATGCCTCCAAAACCTAATTTACTTGCAAACCCTAAAACTAATTAGAGAGAGAGCTGCAAAATAGATATTTGCATTAACTTATGGAAATAATAGCTTGATTGCGAAAGTGGGGAACTACCCCACTTTATAGCCATGTTTGTCATACAAAATTCCTAGATGACTAGATAGAATACACCATATTATTTGGGCCCAACTCATTCTAGGTGGTACTTAAGCCCATATTTAACCTTATAATTTAGGTTAGGCCATATTTCTCATAGATGGCCTTTCACAAACACAAGTACACATGACCTAAAATTGTGAGTTTATACCATTATGGGGTTTTATGCAAAATAACTTACATAGATATACAACAATATTGTTTCTAAAGAGACAACATTGACAAATTATATTCCAAATCGATAATTCAGCATCAAGAAGTCAATTATCAAATTCAATGCCAACCCCAAGAGTTAATTGATATAGAAAGTTGAAGTCAATATTTAAAGTATATTATAAGCCATCAAAGATCAAAGTTGACCTAAAAGCAAGATCATATTCAATAATACCATTCAATAGAGGATATCAATTCATATTATCAATAATTGTGGTGTTGATTGTTTTTTGGAGACCATCTTATTTTTACCTAGGTATCAACAAGTTGTGACCTAGTGATAAGTTGGAACAAGTGTCATGCATATTACCCAAGTTCTTTCATTTATATGTATGCTTCTAATGCACTCCAAGCTAGGCATAAGCCCAATTTAGTCTAAGCCAAAGGATGCACCCCTACATGTTCCATTAAAAAAAAACTATTAGAGAGGTATTCTTGCCCTAACAAAGTAAATCATACCTACCTTCGCATTAGTCTTTGGTACCAACAAAACCAAATTGGAATTGCCCCTTAAGGGTGATGTTGTATTTTGTTAATTGTTGTCACTTGTTTATACTTTGAGAACATGTTGGTTGGTTAGCCACACCAAGGTGATTGTAACTAGAGGTATAGCATAAAAAAGGGGAAAAAATAATAAGATTTTCTGTGTGTAATGAGAAAACAAATTACTAAGGAAATGTAATTTAGTAATTCCACCTCATTTAGATATCAGTCCTATGTACTGTGCAATTTCTATGTTAAAAATGACAAAAGGAAATACAAAAGAATTACAATTACAGAAAATTTACATACCATATCATGGTGGAGCAGTAAATAGACTACCTGAAATATTTAATTTATTTTAGTAAAAGCCCATATTATATATACACATAATTTCTAACATTATGTAATCTTAAATAAGTATTCTTACCTGTAACACACCAACATGACATGCAAGCCACTATTTTTTATATGTATAATTATATTTTTATGTATTTAGTGTTGAAGACTATAGGTGGTATTACAAGTTTAAAATATCGGTTTACCAAAAATACCATTCACCTCTACTGATTATCATACATAAATAAATGTTAATCCATTCCACTACGGACTAAAATAGTTATAGGTTTCCAGACATGTAGGTAGCCAAATCTTTTCTGACTTTGCCTTAGTTGCCAAGAAATACTTTATGAATCCAAAGCCATACTTATCATATATTACAAAAATGAAATAGAATACCTAAGAATATGGATAGACATACAAGTTTCCTTATAATTACAAAATCCTCTATATTTTACATTAACACTCAGTATGCAAAAGAAGAAGAAAAATGACATTTGGCAAAAGCGTTTTGTTAAAAAGAACAAGGTTGCATGTTTAGAAACCCTTAACATCAATTTCAGAAAGTCTTAACAAGTGAGAAATGAAGAAACCCCCGACTTTTTATGCATCCATGTGCCTCTGGGATGTGTTAACCAGTAGTTTGTTGCAAGGACTCGAAGGGCCTGAGCATCGGCTCAATTGCTTTATAGAAATGTGTACTTATTATGAAGTGCCAGACAGCTTGAATGGCCCAAAAATCAACCCAATGATTGACATATATTAACTATTTTATCATGTGAATTACTAGACAGTGAGACACATGCGTTGTAAGTACAGTGTATATAATTTTAGAGCGAGATGTACCACCATGCTAGTGTACCCAGTTTTTTTGGGATATATAACAAGAAATTTGTACCCATTCCTGTTATCACTTATACATTTTCAGCCAGGCTTCCATGATGCAGCATGCATACTTGTCTCTTTTTGATAGACAAGCGTGCGCCGTGCATATATTAACTATTTTATCATGTGAATTCCTAGACAGTGAGACACATGCGTTGTAAGTACAGTGTATATAATTTTAGAGCGAGATGTACCACCATGCTAGTGTACCCAGTTTTTTGGGGATATATAACAAGAAATTTGTACCCATTCTTGTTATCACATATACATTTTCAGCCAGGCTTCCATGATGCAGCATGCATACTTGTCTCTTTTTCTATTCCGGACTACTTTTACATGGGGTATCAGCATGGATCTACAACTTCATTCCACTTCAGAGCCTGGTTCTTGATATTTTCCTTGCCAGGACTGAGATTCAGCAGTTCGTTGAGATGATTTTGGTGATGATCTAGTTCATTAGAGCAGAGCAATTGATCAGGAGTTGGTACACACAGTCACAGAGGGGCTTATCAGTTGGAGATAGGTATACATGGTGAGATCAGGTATATTCCCTAGGTTTAGTTTTGATCTGTGATGTATCTTAGATACCTTAGCTTGTCATGTTAGGATGATTATGGTGACCTATGCTTATATGTTTTATATTGCTCTAACCTGTGTTATGATTGATCAAGGAATCCAATGTGAACACTGTTTCCCATGCCATGCTCAAACAAAATGTGACCCTTAGTGCTAGGTTGGTTCCATAACATTTGTACCCGCCCATCCAGTTCATCCACTTTTGTTTTTACCCCATGACTAAGAATGATAGAGACCGGTGAGATTGAAGACCCTTTCCCCAGTTTGACCACTATGTATGATAGACTCCATGTTGCTATGTGTCTCGGGCTATGAAGTATGTGTCATGGCCAGTGTAGTCGATTTCATAGGGTTGTCTCCTTAAGTCCTCAAAACAAGTGCTCCACCATAACAGTGTTGCTAAACACTAAAGCATCGAAACGCATACAAGCTATATCTAAAAATGCAAAAGTATAAAATGTTGAAAAAGGTAGTCAATGGCCAAGAGGTTGAGCACTCATTCCTTATATAGGGTAAGACTCAATTTGCCCTCCACAGGGGCTCCAGGGAGAGGCAAACCCATCGGGGCTATGGACTGCTCGCTGGCAGCGGGTCTAGGCCTTAGTCATTTACTGGAAGCCCAGAAGGTTTTCCAGGGCACCTGCTCTTGTAGTTTGGCTACCATATTGTGAAATGTGAAAAGTATTGAAAAGATCAATGGTCAAAGGATGAGCACTCACTCTTTGTATAGTGTTCAGCTCAATGGTCCCCATAGGGCCACAGGGTGAGACTAGTCTAGAAAGACTTGGTCTTTGTCAGTACTAGAGCCTAGAAGGCTTCCAGGGGACCTGCCTTTGAAGGTTGACTTATATTGCGATAAAGTTGCAAAGGAAAACTTGCTAGAGTCCGAGGGAAGCGTACCCAAGTACTTCACCCCTCTGTGAGGCACCTCCATCCCCTATTGCTATCTATCAGGCATATGTCGCCTTGGTAGAGTTTATTGGTTATCAGACGGATATATCACTGAGTCAAAGTCAATCAAAGTCATTTCCCCTCTGCCTTAGCTTGGTTCTTACATCATCACCCATCTGTAGCACATTGATTACACTTTGTAAGTATGGCATGAGCAAGCAGATTTCAAGAAGACTCTAAGATCTTTTAGAAGCAAAGGTATATTTATTATAAATATTGTTAGTCACCATGATTATGAATAACTAACTCAAGTTGGGTTTTGATATACACCATTGGAGCATGTCTTACCTTGGAATGTTGCAGGGTCATACCGGTACAGTATCTCACCTTGATTTTGGGTACTTTGACCTTGTCAACCTAGTTGACCAAGTCAATCACGGTCCCCAAGGCAGTGACTAAAAAATAAAACATGGTCTATATTTGTTCCAGACATGCCGAGGACCAATACTGTATTCTCAGTTTTGAGAGTTTGGCCCTGCTTCCCCAGATAAGAGATTATTATCGCTTAATTATTGGCCAGATGATCATTTTTTATTCCAGCTGGTAGTATGATTGGTTCTCCTAGAGAAGAGAAGTATTCTAGGGGATATGAGTAGTCACTTATACCATTCTTCTATGTCTCAAGATCATCCAGAGCAGTCAATTTGCCCCAATTTTCACCCTGGACGGAGTTATGATGGATTTATCAATTTCCAGAGATTGTACCAGCAAAAAATGAACTAGAAACTCATTGAAAAAATCGATTTGGCCTCTTGGGTCAAGGAAATGGCATGGAATTTTGGCAGATGATGTTTCTCAGCATCCCGAACAATCCTCCGACAGTTTTTAGTCAGCAAATGTCCGGATTGTTTATCTATGGCTCAGCCAGTGAGGAAAGCCCCCCAAGTGGCGCCCCCTCTAATTGGGTATTGATGTATTTCATCTTATGATTTGAAGTTGTAAAGGGGCCTAGGGTGAATTAAGCCCCTAAGTGACCCCCCTCAGTGTAATATTGTATCACACTTTATGTTATATTTTGAGTTTGACTTAGGATAGGCGTCCTTGAGCAAAGTGCGCCCCCTTTGGCCGACTCGGTCACTTGATCCATGTGATAAGTTATGTATTGTTGATCTCCACCATTGATGATCTTTTAATCTCAACCATTGGATGATAAAGTGAGGTAGGGTTTATGTCTCTCTAAAACTATTTAAGAGAGGTGACCCCCCCATTGTAATTCATGAGTTGTGGCACCGGAATATCAATAAAAAGATTTTTGTCTAGGATTACTTTTCTGCGTATCTTGTGGATGTTTTGATCTGATGATTGGCATTGCTATTCTTCCATACTGAGCTTCATTCGGGATAGATATTGCATTTCTCTTTACCCATTTTCATCAGCAAGAAAAGGAGGCGCACTAAGAGAGAGAGAGCGTTTTTGTGGGGCAACTCACCTTCATCTCGGCTCCGGGGTGTTTGGTTCAGGGAGTATCTTCTTAATGATTTTTTATTCCCTTTTCCTTTCCGTATTTTGCAGATCTCATTCGTTTGTCTGATCAGTTGATTTTTTTTGATCTGGCAGGTCGAAGGGGGCGCATGGGTGACTGGTCGTGGCATAACAACATCAAGATCTTACTCGGGAAAGTTCATTTTGATAAGAGATTGGCATCCTTCATCATTTCTCCATCCATCTACGAGTTCCAGGTACGTCTCGCAGGTAAGTCTCTCTTTTGTTATTTTCTGCACAAGCATTGCTCATCATTCTATAATATTAAAACCCTCGTTTAATAGATCCATAAGTTCTAGCTTGCTGCGAGCTATAATATTAAAAATCCACTTTTAATTTAACAAAAAACCCCTAGATCTAAAGTTTCGGCTCAATCAGACTCCATTTGCCCATCCAAAGCACCGGCTTGCTACTTAGGGAAAAACACCCCCTTTGGGGAAAGTGGTATTTTCACAAACCACAAACTAGGTATTGTTGGTTTCACCTCATATTGCTTAATCTTGCACCCAACAACTAATCCGAGCATTCAATTTTACATAATTTCACCATTTTTCCCTAGATCTCAATTTTCCTGCATAAACCCTAGGGCAAAATTGGAGCTTTTTACCTGGATGCTCCGAATCTCTTGTTTTTCGTTGCAAACTCTAATTAACCATCTAACTAAGAGATTCAACCAAGTTTCCCTTGCCCATCTAATCATTATCCTTAATCTTTGGGTTTCTTGGTCATAGGAACGCCCATTGGGCTTAGTATTTCATTGGATCCAAAGTGTCGGTATCCTTGACTGGTGTGGCATCCAGGTTCTTTCGGAAGTCCTGGATATCGTAGGTCATGACTTTAGTTTCCTTTCCTCTATTGTCCTGAATAGGATCATCTCACTAGGAATCTACAAGATTTGTGATAACAATTCCTATGGATCAATGTGTCCTTGTATCCACACAACCTTGGTCATAACTTGTATAAACTAGAAAACATATCCATGGTTGACAGTCCACGACTTTAATGAAAACCCAAGCAGCAAGATACAAATCCATGATCACTAACAAGGACGTGAAATCTACATCAGAACCAATCAGGGACCAGATGAAATCTAACAGGCCCAAGGAAGAGAGCTAATTGATTATATCACAAGACAGCCTACATGTCATGACACCAAAATCTGTCAGCCACAATTTAGTCAACTGAGCTGTGGTTAAGAGGTAAATCCGTGGGGCCCACGGGGTGTAGAATAAACAATGAATGGGTGTACTATTAAGGCACTCCTTGCGTAAGATCAGTTCAAATCTCCGTGGGTACTAGCTTACAAAAAAAAGGCAAATCCATGGGAGTTTTCCATAACTGGCCCAGGTTTGAATCTCAGTGAGTGTGCCTTTGGCATCTAAAACAAAGAATCCTCAAAGTGACATTTCCAGGAGTGATAAACCATTAACTCCAAATCTCAAATCTCGATCCTGGTAGATCCAAATAGATTTCAGTAATAGGATTGAAGGATTGATAATCCATTAACTCCAAATCTTAAATCTCGATCCTGGTAGATCCAAATAGATTTCAGTAGTAGGATAGAAGGATTTGGGGGGAACTAAATCCCCAACTCCAACCAAACACTAAGGGTGTTTCTGTCTAGGTGGAAAAAAAAACACTAAAATCTGTCAATGATAATTTGTTGCGTGCCATTCACGAGGTGAAAAGTATATTCCTCCAATCTTAAAACAACATGAGTATTCTATATTTATAATAACAATGGAAAATGTAAGCAAAGAATGAACAATAATCCAGATTCCAAACCCTAAAATCCCACTAGGGTGACTGAATTGGAGACCAGAAAGAAGTCACCTGAGCAAAAGAAAAAGACAAAAATGCATGTGAAAGCAATTCCAAATGCAAATCCCTAAAAGCCTAGCCTAGATAAGATGATTACCACCTTGTTCTACTTCTGAAGCAATCATTTTGCGTGTATGTATACATACAAAATTGGTGTGCTTGTTGAGTTTCCCTATAAATTGACCACATTTTAAGAGCCCTGATAAAGCTTGCACCCTCAGCATAGTAGGTAGTTCTATGGTTGAAAAAAGGAGTTCTGATTGACATAGTCTTTCAAGTAAAGAAAGTCTTAAATATTTGTAGTCATTTGGTGATTAAAAATGACGTACATCATTTCAAAACTGAAGTTTTGCCTGAACAATTTGCACCACAAACACACAATCGGATGAGTAATTGCAAGCATATGTTCAAACTTTTGAACCTCTTATGTGAATTAAAAAATAAGCATACCATGAAACTCTGTTTCTAAGAACAGAAATTACTAAGGAAATTTGTTTAGGGAATTATTGTCATTTTTTGTTGATGAGAGCCTGAATTTGCTCATGTGTCATAACTGCACTAGCATTTTCATAGTTGCCTTGTTCCATCTCCTCATGCAGCTGCATTACAAACTTATGTCAATAATCCTTAAAACATGTACAACAAAGAATTTGTTCATCGCTCAGACACAAGGTAGAATAAACACTTTCATTCTCTAATCCTGCAATAGAGTGAGGTTAAATAGAAGACTATTTCCTACTTATCCTCCTCTTTCTTCTACTTTCAAAGCATGCAGCTATTAATATTAAGTAGAATGCTCCTCAATAAACAAGTTAAAATCACATTAATATTTAGAGGAAGTTCGAAAGATAAATACGATTTTAAGAATGGAACGCTGGTCCTCCAGAGACAGTTCTCGCATTTGTCTAAGCATCATCAATTGCTGCATGAAACAAAAAATCATTATCTCCAATAGAAAATGACAACTTTGTGGAAGACTTCAAGAATAGTTGTCAGGCTTGAAATGGAAGTGTAATGCAATGTTCAAAAACCTGATCTTGTAATTTTTGTTGGTACTGGATTTTTTCTGAGTAGGCATCTGGTCCTAATTCCGCTTCATCGCAAGCCATCTCTTCTCTATCATTTGCACAGAGATATTAAAAATAAATAAAAATTAAATGACATAAATCGATTAACAGAAAACAGAATTCTCTGCCAGATTACATACATCATCAAGGAAAAGACTGTCCCCAAATTCCTTCACAAAGCATATTTCTTCCTTTAACAGTGATTAGGGTTCTTTGTTATCTTTTATAGTACTTTTGTTCTTGCTACTATTTTTCAGAAATATTTATATGTACACAGGGATGCTTCTGCGTATGACAGGCACTGTCCCTTTGATCGATGACTTCTAGACACCTGTACTAAGTTGTTCAATTGCATATTACCATACATAATTGAGATATTTATTAAGCTGTAATTAGGCTTTATGTATCTGTACAACCTTCATCAAATGCTTCATTACTTATTTTTCTATACTCTATCAAATACAGTTATATTTATTAGACTTTTGGGCGATTCCAAAATTGTTTACACCATGTTTGGGGTGAGTCATGAAATTTAGGGTACATGGTGTATGCTCGGCGCCTGGATGGTCCAAGATGGATTGTAGCATGAGAGATGGTCCACGATGGATATGCACACTTGTGATAGCTTACTCAGTAGATGCCAGACCTCAAATGATCACTGGTTCAGTGTTCTTCCTGAGGGCATTGGTGATCTCTTGTCTGGATGGTAGATGCCCAACATGATCACTGTTACCCCCCATTTGGACATGGATGTCCACATAATTTTGTCACATATTCAATGGGTCTACAGCTTGATGGGGTTGATTTGTGCCTTGGATTCTTGGGGATGATTTTCTAGCATATGGAGGGTTGATAGATTTTTCATGATGCACTTGGGCTAATGTGTCCTCTCATTAATTCGCACTTCATTCATATTTTGGCACATTGGTCATCTCCTTCATGAACACTCTATCATTCCTTAATGAGCCTCCCCTGTTTCCCATGTTGATTTTTTACCGAGGAAGTGTTTGTTCACTCATGCCTTGGGGTGGACAAGAACACTTTAATAAGTGGTCCCTAGCCTAATTTAAAAAGGTGAGAACGATTTTGTTATAAAGAACTTTTTACTGTGAGTTTGAGTTTATATTTTAAAAGTGACTTTATGAGTATTAAATGTGGGTGTGCATTAAATTCTCATTTATTAATTAAAAGTGATTTTTAATGAGGAAATGAGATGGGTCCTAGATCTCATTTAGTTGGCTTTTAATCTAAGCCATTGATCATAAAGTGGAAGTTACTTGAACAAAAATGGCTTCAAAAAGGCAAAGGAGATTTCATTGTTCACTTTCACAAGAGAGAATTTTGAGAGAGGAGCAAGAGAAAAATCAGAGAAAAAACCTTTGCACAAATTCCAAAAAAGAAAAATTCAGAGAAGGCACATTTTCCAAGAGAAGAAAAACCAGCAGAAGGCACAAATTCCAAGGCATCCGTGCAGCTGCATTTAATTTGCACATAAATCAAGGCAAGAGTCCGTACAGTATGGATCCGTACAGCAGCACAGAATTCGAGGCAGGAGGCACAAATTTCAAGGAGGGTACAGCAGTGGTACAACACGAATTTTGAGGCATTTAATGCACATAAATTGAGGCCGCATGTGTGGACCATACTGCGCTCAGTGGGCACAAATTTCGAGGTGTTAATTCTGGAATTTATTGTAGACCATACAGTGATTGTTTGGCACGCATTTCGAGGAAGAAATGATGAGATAAGTACTGCTGTAATTTATTGTTAAATTTGCCTGAAGAATAAAATCTCTCTGAAGAACAGGTTTCCCCTTCGGGATTTTTCTTGGGTCAATTTGACCAAGAATCTGAGTATTTATTTTCATTTGTGTCAATTCATTTAATAATTTCTGAGTAAGATTAGGGCTGTCATAAATTTTCAGAGTTCAAAAGTTTAAAAGAAATCTCATGTGTTTCATGCTTTCAATAAAATTTTCAATGTACATGCATGATGTGGTTTGGGCATTAAACCATATGCAGCACTGAAACTGAAACCGGGTTGGGGTTCTCAAAAAAAATTCATGGTACCAGAGCATAATTGAAGGCTGAAAATTACACATAAATAAATTTCAGACTTAGAGAAATAAGGAAAAACAGGGTTGTTGAGAAGAATAAGCTCTTGAACTTTTTCGTAGTGATGGCTACCGGACTTAGGCTTGAGGACAAGTTGGATGGGGCAGTTAATTTTAGTCCATGGAAGGCTAGGATTTTACTGATATTGCAGGAGAATGAACCATGGGAAAAAGTTAATAATACTGTCACTCATCTTCTCACTATTCCTATAGTTGCAGTTGATAAAGCCGCCTTTGATAAACTGGACATTAAAGCAAAAAGAATCTTACTTGATTCCATTAAAGACCATATCATACCACACAATTCTGGGAAAGACTATGCTCATCAGATGTGGACCGCATTGACCAACCTTTACCAAAGTTCCAATGAAAATTGGAAAATGGTGTTAAGGGAGAAACTGAAGAGCATCAGGATGAACAAGGGGGAGAACATGGTCTCCTACCTTACCAGGATTACACAGGTTCAAGATGAGCTTGGAGCAGTGGGAGAGAGGGTGTTGAATGCAGAGTTAGTTCGTACAACACTGAATGGCATGACAAAGCCATGGTCTGTTTTTGTTGAGTCTGTTGTTGTTCGTGAGCACATGCCTACATGAGATTGTCTTTGGGATGATTTCATACAAGAGGAGACCCGCGGGGGATATGTACAGGGTAGTACATTTCACAGCAAGGAAAATGAGGAGAATGTGGTCTTAGCAGCAAAGGGGAAGAAGAAGAAGTTCAAGAAGGGTTCCAAGGATGGAACCAAGCAGCAAGATGGAGAGAAGAAGGATATGAGCAAAGTAAAATGCTTTGCTTGTCAAAAGTTTGAGCATTATGCTGGACAATGCCCAAACAAGAAGAAGAAGAAACAACAGACAGCAGCTTCAGCAAAGATTGATGAGTATGCTGCTAGATTTGAGAGAGAGTTTTCTCTCTTTGCTGGTGGTTGTGTAGAGAGAGCATCATCCATCACCAGCAGCGATTTTGAGGATAACATGGAGCATTCCATGTTCGTTGGGCATTCACGAGTGCTTCCACTACTTCCTACACTTGGTACATTGATAGTGGAGCTTCGAGTCACATGACAGGTGATCGAGACATGTTTACCGAGATTTCAGAGACAGGCTTGGAGTTGGAGGTTGTATTGGGCGATGATACACTGGTGAGAGCAGTTGAGCGTGGGCTAGTCCTCTTTGACAGGGAGTCCATGGAGCCCATGTCACTGAGGGATGTCTTGTATGTCCCTGGGATGAAGAAGAATCTTGTGTTAGTTTCCATGATTGAGGACAGAGACCTTGGGGTATATGTCCTAGATGGGAAAGTTTACGTCTTTCCCAAAGCAGAGGGTCCATCTGCTTCATATGCGATTGGAGACAGATGCAAGAAATTGTACAAGCTTCTCTTCCAACCACATCATGCACTGGCACACACTCAGGGCAGCAATGAGTTGTGTGAGTTATGGCACAGGAGGATGGCCCACCTTCACCATTCAGCTTTGAGGATGCTAAGAGACATGACCACAGGTTTGACAGATTTTAGTACAAAGCAGAGTGGTGTATGCAGAGGGTGTGCTATGGGAAAGTACACAAAGACTGCTTTTCCGAGCAGTGACAGCAGATCAGAGGGAGTGATGGAGTTGATTCATTTAGACTTATGTGGCCCCGTGTCTTCTGCCTCATTGACAGGTTTTGAGTATTACATTACTTTCATCGATGACTTTTCCAGGAAGACCTGGATCTACTTTCTGAGAAGCAAGAAGTCAGAAGATGTTTTGCTTCGGTTCTAAGAGTTCAAAGCTCTTATGGAGAACCAGACTGGAAAGAAGATCAAGGTACTCAAATCAGACAACGAGGGATGAGTACACTTCCCATGCATTCGATGAGTTTTGTAGGCAGGAGGGTATCAGGAGGCAATTGGCAGTTCTCTACACTGCACAGCGGAATGGAGTGGCTGAAAGGAAGTACTGTTTGATAGTGTGTGCAGCTAGAGCCCTGTTGCATGATCAAAGCCTTCCTTTCTTCCTATGGGCAAAGGTCTGTAGTATAGTTGTTTTTGTGCAAAACAAGAGTTTGCACTATGCCTTGGGGTGCAAAACTTCTGAGGAGATGTTCATCGAGAAGAACCCTGAGATAGGCCACTTCCGCATTTTCAAGTGCCTTACATGTTCCCATGTCCCTTCTATGAAGAAGACAAAGATGGAGGCTACTGGAGAGAGAAGCATTTTTGTCGATTATGACGAGACTTCGAAGGCTTTCTGCATATACCTTCCTGCACGAAGGAAAGTTGTGGTGAGGAGTGAGGTGAGATTTGAGGAGCGAGCCTTCCAAGAGTCTCGGGAGTCAGAGGAGGAGCAGCAGCAGATGACTACTCCACAGGTGACAACATCTCAGAGTTCAGCGAGTCAGGGCACAGGGCCACAGGTATCAAGGGTGACTGGGTCACAGGTTATAGGTTCATCAATTTCAGGGACTTCTGGTACTAGGACAGGTTCATAGGTTTCATCTTCATATGATTCAGGTACACATGGTTCAAGCTCAAGTTCACCAAGTACAGGATCTCATACCTTAGGTACTTCTTCAGGAAGACATTTCTCTAATGAGAATGTAGAGGAGGGCCTACCACAAGATGCTACTTCCAGGAAGAGAAATCCAAGTTGGCTTAGGGAGCCTGTGAAAGAAGCAGAGGAGTCTGTGAGGCCACCCAAGAGAGAGGTCAAAGAGAGCAGGGCACCAGAGCGATTTTCCAGCTACATAGCACAGGTGACCAGCTTGCATGAGTCCAAAGCCTACTACTTATGAGAAGGCTTCCACACATCAAGTTTGGAGAGATGCCATGATGGAAGAGTACAATTCCATCATGAAAAATGGTGTGTGGGAGGTGGGTCCAAGACCAGAGGGGAAGTCAGTTGTGACTTCCAAGTGGCTCTATAAAATCAAGCATGTTGCAAATGGTGGCATCGAGAAGTACAAAGCTTGGTTTGTAGCACGAGGGTTCTCATAGATAGAGGGAGTTGATTATGATGAGACCTTTGCAACGGTTTCTTTTTTTTTCTTCGATCAGAGCAGTGATCTTTGTGGTGGCAGAGATGGGTTGGAGGATCCATTAGATAGATGTGAAGATCGCTTTTCTCAATGGTCTTCTACGGGAGGAGGTATATCTATAGCAGCCACAGGGATTTGAGATTTAGGAGAGAGATTCTCATGCTTGCAGGTTGAAAAAGGCCTTGTATGGTCTGAAGCAAGCCTCTCGAGCTTGGTACTCGAGGATTGATTCTTATTTGCTTTCGATTGGGTTTCGGAAGAGTGAGGCGAATCCCAACCTTTACTACATTGTGGTTGGAGGTGTTCCGCTCATTCTTCTATTGTATGTTGATGACTTGTTCATTACAGGAGGAGAGCACCTAATTGAGGCATGCAAGAAATATCTTGCTTCAGAATTTGTGATGACTAACCTTGGGTTGATGCACTACTATTTAGGCATGGAGGTGTGGTAGGAGGATGGACATGTTTTCCTAGGGCAAGGAAAATATGTTGCAGATGTTCTAAGAAGATTTCAGATGGAGGATTGCAGACCCATGTCCACACCCATGATCACCAACTGGAAGAAGCTTCATGCTTCTGAGAAAGAGTTAGTGGATCCTACTTTGTTTCACCATCTTATTGGTTCGTTGATGTATTTGGTCAACACCAGACTAGATATGAGTTTTGCAGTGAACACTCTTAGACAGTTCATGGTGGAGCCCAAGAGAGTGCACTGGACAGCCGCAAAACATAGTTTGAGATACCTTGTTCGAACTGTAGACTATGGTTTGGACTACAAGAGGTTAGGTGGAATGGACTTGATTGGCTTCATGGATTCAGATTGGGCAGGAAATGCTTTGGACCGAAAGAGCACTTCTAGTTGTTTCAGTTTAGGCTCGATAGTTGTGTCGTGGTTCAATTGGAAGCAAAAGTTCGTTGCTTCGAGTTCTACAAAGGTTGAATACATGGCAGCCAGTCAAGCTAATTGTGAGGCATTGTGGCTTCACCAGTTTGTGGTTGACTTATTTGGTCAGGAGTTGAGGCCTACTATCATTCATTATGACAATCAGAGTTGCATTAGGCTCTCTAGGAATCCAGTGTTTCATGACAGGTCAAAGCACATTGAGATCAGATACCACTTCATCAGAGATTATGTCTAGAGAGGAGTTGTAGAGTTACAGTACATTTCTACAGATGAGCAGGTGGTAGATATTCTCACAGTCTTTGGGAAGAGTAAAGCACATACATTTCATAGACAAGATGGGAGTGGTGAAAAACACTTTCCTCGATAAGAGAGAGTGTTGATTTTTTACCTACGATGTGTTTGCTCACTCATGCCTTGGGGTGGACAAGAACACTTTAATAAGTGGTCCATAGCCTTATTTAAAAAGCTGAGAATGCCTTTATTATAAAGTGACGTTTTTAATGTGAGTTTGAGTTTATATTTTAAAAGTGACTTTATGAGTATTAAATGTGGGTGTGCATTGATTAATAATTTCTGATTAAGAGATTAGGGTTGTCATAAATTTTCAAAGTTCAAAAGTTGAAAAGAAATCTCACGTGTTTCATGCTTTCAGTAAAAATTTTAAATTTTCAATGTACATGCATGCTGGGGTGTGGGCATTAAACCATATGCAGCACTAAAACTGAAACCGGGTTGGGGTTCTCAATATTTTTTCATCCCAACTTCCAGCTCTTTCACTTGTCAGCCTCATAGTGGTGCTCAAAGTGTAGTGGATTATGTCCTTTCTAGTCAGGTCCTTCTCCCCTTCGTTCATCACTCCATTGAAATCCCCATCCCTCTGGTTGATCATGCTCTCCTCTCTTTTTCCCTTCAGATTGACACCCCCCCAACGCCGACCCCCTCTCCCCCACCCTCGGGTTCACCACGGACCAATAATCTCTTTGTTGAGGGAGACCCCAACAACTTTACTTCCACCCTCCATCAGATGCTTCCTTCCATATCTCGATTTGCTTCCCTCAATTCCAATTCTTCCAAGTACACCTATCTTTCATCAATCATCTAGGAGGTTCCCTTCAAACTTTACCCCACCCCACTAGATCCACCCCCCTTCCCCGAAATCCTAGGTCCCACCCCATAAACCAATGGTATGCCAATCACTGCAAGCACCTCCACACCCAACTTCAGCTTGCCTTCAACCATGGTCACCCCTCCTACTTGTTATCACATATAAATTGCAGCTAGCCTACCATGATGCAACATACAGATTGATCTCTTTATGTTTCTGAGCTATTCATTCACATGGGATTTTAGCATGGATCATTACAGCGTCAGCCATTTCAGAGCCTTGTTAGTAGTGTTTCCTTTGTCAAGACTGAGATTTACTTGTCCATTGAGATGCTTTAAGTGGTGACCTAGTACATTTGAGCAGAGTAGCAAAGTAGATATGGTACACACAGTAGCAGAGGGGCTTATCAGATGGAGACAGTTATATGGTGAGACAAGTATATGGCTCTTTGGTCTGTTTTTGCTGTGTGATGAATATCAAACACCTAGGCTTGTTTTGTTAAGATGATCATGGTGACCTATGCTTATATTATATACTAATTCTTAAAACTTGTGCTAAGAATGATCAAAGAATTCAATGTTGAAGATTATTGCTCATGCCATGCTTTACACAAATGTTAAACCTTAGTGCTATGTTGGCCCCATGTGTCATTTGTCCCCATCCATCAAGTTCATTCGTTGTTTGAATGGTATCCCATGGCTTAGATTGACTGAGACTTGTGAGATTGAAGATTTTTTCCCTATCTTGACCCTTATGCATGATAGACTCCATGTTATCTGTGTCTTTGGCTATGAAGTATGTGGCTTGGTCAGTGTGGCTAGGTTCAGCAGGTTGTTCTCCTTTAGTCCTCAAAACAAGCACTCCTCTCAACAGTGTTGATAAACACTAAAGCATCGGAACGCATAAATGCTATATCTAAATGATGCAAAGTATAAATGTTTTAAAAGTAGTCACTGGCCAAGGGGTTGAGCACTCATTCTTTGTATAATGTAAGGCTCATTTTCCCTCCACGGGACCAACAGGGTGAGGCAAACCTGTCGAGGCTATGGATGCTCGCTGGCAACGGGGCTAGGCCTTAGTCATTTACTGGAGCCCAGAAGGCTTTCCAGGGCACCTGCTCTTATAGGTTGGCTACTATCTTATGTGAAAGAGAAAGTTATTGAAAAAGGTCAATGGTCAAAGAATGAGCACTCATTCATTGTATAGTGTTCGGCTCATTTTCCCCCACAGGGTAACAGGGTAAGACTAACCTGCAAAGATTATGTCTTTGTCATTTATTGGAGCCCAGAAGGCTTCCAGGGAACCTGCCTTTGAAGGTGACCAATATTGCACATTAATGTAAAGGAAAACGTGCTAGAGTCTGAAGGAAACAAGCCCAAGTACTTTATCCATTTGTGAGACACCACCATCCCCTATTGCTATATGTCATGCATATGTCATTTTGGTTTAGTGTAGTGGTTATCATTCTAAGAGATCACATGATCAAAGTCAGTTAAGAGTCATTCCCCTTTATCTTAGCCTTGTTTTCCACCTTCACTCAGCACTAGCAAATTGTCTAAACTTTGTAAGCAAGGCGTGCACAAGAGACTTCCAGAAGGTTCAATAATCTTTCAAAAGCACAGGTATATGTTACTTATTATTTGTATTATTGTCCTTATGATGCTGAATAACATGACTTAAGTTGGGTTTTGATATACACCATTGGAGCATTTCTTACCTTGGATACATGCAGGATCATATTGATACAACATCTCACCAATAGTTTGGGTACTTTGACCTGGTCAACCCAATTGACCAAGTCAAACGCGGTTCCCAAGGTAGTGACTCAAAAAACAACAATGCTTATATTTGCTCCACACATGCCCAGGACCAATACGGTGGTTCCAATTTTCAGAGTTTGGCCTCAGATTGCATATTCAATGATTATTATCCCTTTATTATTGGCCAGATTTTATTATTATGACAGTGATTTTGGTTCTCCTTGAGCATTGGAGTGCTCCAGGGGATATGAGTAGTCACTTATACCATTCTTCTATGTCTCCAGATCATTCATTGCAGTCAGTTTGCTCCAATTCTCAGCATGGATAGAGGTATGATGATTTTATTCAATTCTAGAGGATGTACCACCCAAAATGAACTAGGAATTCATTGAAAAAATCGATTTGGCTAGGGAAGTCAAGGGAATGGCAAGAAATTCACTCTGATGATGTATTTTGGCTCCACGGATAGTTCTTCAGTAGTTTCAGTCAACATTTGGTCAACATTTTTTTTTTTTGGCTTACCCCGTGAGGATGTTTCCCAATGGGCGCCCCTCAACTTGGCCAATTGATGTATTATATTGTTATATCCTATGATTTGAGGTTGTAATGGGGCATAGGGTGAATTAAGCCACTAGTGACCCCCTTTGATGCACTAGCATGTCATATCTTATGTTATGTTGTGTTTTCCACCTTACGAAGGCGTCCTTGAGCAAAGTGTGTCCCCTCCTTGATGTGGTCACCACGATCCACGTATTGATCCGTGTTTCTGATCTCCACAGTTGATGATGTCTTAATCTCAATCATCAGATGATAGTTAGGTAAAAAGCGGACACACTCTCAAGCTATTTAAGAGAAGTGATCCCCCCATTGTAAATCATAAGCTCTAGCATTGGAACTTCTGAATAAAGAGATCTTTCTGGGTTTCAATACTTGTGTTTTTTGTGGATAACTAAATGTGATGATGATTGAAACTGTCTTTCTCTTGCATTGAGGATATTTTGGCATAGTTTCTTGTACTTGTTGAATTTTTGACATTAGCATAAACTTTAAAAATATGCAGATAAACATAAATAGATCAGCAGTGCAGTAAAAACGCATTCATCACATCAGCACACATGGACACAATATTTTTCAATGGGGAAACCTTCAAAGGACAAAAACCCCAAAAGCATTAATAGCTCATCTCATAAATGAGATGGCTTAAGAAATTCTTCAAAAAGTTCCTCAAATCCAAATCTGGATTTTGACCACAGTAGCTGTAAAATTCATCAGTAAAAATTAGACTGATAATTTTACCCACAATTTCTAGAATTACAGACAATTTAGGGCTTTCTCAGAAAAACTAAGATTTTCTCTCTCCTGCCCGAAAATATCAGACTGCTAAAAACTGCTTGAAAATATCAGACCGCTGAAAACTGCCCAAAAATATCAGACTGTCTGAAAACTGCTCGAAAATATCAGCCTGTCTGAAAACTGCCCAAAAATATCAGCCTACTGAAAACTGCTCGAAAATATCAGACTGCTGAAAAACTGCCTGAAAATATCAGACTGCTGAAAACTACCCGAAAATATCAGACTGCTGAAAACTGCCCAAAAAATGGAATGCTGAAGATAGTTGTGCAAAAATGCTGAAGATGGACTTTGCTGATAAATCCCTAGCTGAGGGTTTGAACAAAAGACAGTCTTCTTCACCTATGAGAGCAAAACTGTGTGTAAAAAATGAGAAGGCTTGATCTTCTTTTATAGCCTTTGTTCACCAGTAAGTGCACAAGATTAGGAAAAATAAAAATAATAATATTTTTATTCTTTTCCTAATTTCACTTTCACTTTTACCAAAAAGGTACTTTTTTTTTCCTTTGACTTTTATAAGAAGTCCTCCTTTAATTAGGAAAAATAAAAATAATAATATTTTTATTATTTTCCTAATTTCACTCTCACTTTTACCAAAAAGGTAATTTTATTTTTTCCTTTGACTTTTATAAGAAGTCCTTTCATTTTGTTTTCCACCTGTGGTCCTTTTAGGTGGACAAGATTAGGAGAGATAAAAATAATAATATTTTTATTATTTTCCTAATCTCACTTTCACTTTTACCAAAAAGGTACTTTTATTTTTGTTTTTTTTACTTTCGACTTTGGCCTTTTACCAAGTGGCCCTATGGTACTTTTTTTATTTCAAAAGTACATCATCATAAACCAAGAGAGTTATTAATGCTTTTATCTCACACAATGTGTGACACCTAGATCTGGTACTAGGGTAACCTAACCAAGGGTAGCTAATCCTTGGAGAAGCACACCAAGCCCATAGATCAAGGGTCAAAGTGCCACACACATGCCCAGACCTAGTCTAGGGCTTAAAGTGTCTTCATTCTCCTAGAGAATGGCTACTCAGAACTAAGCTGAGTCTACCAATTCCAAACTGGTCTACATCGTGGTCCCGGACCAGATGTCTACTCAACACAAGGTTGAGTCTACCCAAGGCAGATCTGGGTTTATATCATGGTCCCAGACCAGATATCTACCATTCAACAGAATGGTAACTCAACACTAGGTTGAGACTTCACCGTGGTCCCGGACCAGGTGGTCCCATTCTCTAAAGAGAAGGGCTCTCGATGCCGCTCAGAAAATCAACACTCCCTCTCAGCGAGAGAGGCATTCTCTGCCATACCAAGCTTGTCACAAAAGTACACGAACTTTGATTTTGTCAGAGGCTTGGTCAAGATATCTGCAATTTGTTCATCTGTACGAGTGTACTGCAACTTTAGAGCACCTCTCTGCACTAGGTCTCTGATGAAATGATACCTCATTTCAATGTGTTTGAATTTGTCATGAAACACTCGATTCTCTGAAAGTTTTATGCAACTCTGATTATCGCAATGGATGATCGTTGAGTCAAGCTTTCCCTCGAACAGATCAAATAACAACTTTCTGAGCCAAACTGCTTCCTTGCAGGCAGCGCTTACAACAATATACTCTGCCTCAGTTGTACTCTGAGCTATGGAACCATGCTTCCTGCTGGACGAAGAGATCATTGTTGATCCCATACTGAAGCAATAACCAGAGGTACTTTTCCAGTCGACTGCACTGCCAGCCCAATCTGAATCTGAATATCCAGATAACAATACTCCACTACTGGAAGTATACCTGAGCCCATAAGTGATAGTCCCTCGCACATATCTGAGTACATGTTTGGCGGCTACCAAGTGTATGTGCTTCGAATCTGACATGAACTGACTCAGTGCATTCACTGTGTAGCAGATGTTTGGTCTCGTATGCACGAGATACATCAAGGAACCAATGAGCTGTCTGTATGGAGTAGAGCCACATTCTTTGAACTAGAGGCTAAGTCCCACAACTTTGTCAAGTTGGTAGTCATTGGTACGCTCATGGACTTGCAGTCCTGCATCCCAAATCTCTGCAAGATATCCAATGCATACTTTCCTTGTGTTAGGAAGATCTCACCTAGCTTTTGCCAGACTTCTAAGCCAAGGAAGTAATGCATCAATCCAAGATCTTTCATCTCGAATTCAGAGGTAAGCTCCCTCTTACACTGGTTTATCAACTGTTCATCACTTGTAAGAAACAAGTCATCTACATATAGAACAAGTATCAAGACATGATTATGAACAACTTTGAAGTACAAGTTAGAATCAACTGTACTTTTGGAGAACCCCAAGCTATGGAGAAATCCATCCATCCTGGCATACCAAACTCTCGAAGCCTGTTTCAGTCCATACAAGGCTTTCTTCAGTTTACATACATGGGTCTTCTTCCCATGAGGAACAAAGCCTTCAAGTTGTTCAGTATAAACCTCTTCCTCAATCTTACCATTGAGAAAGGTTGTCTTTACATCCATCTGATGTAACTTCCATCCGAATACTGCAGCAAATGAGATGATGGTTATGATGGTAGTGTACCTGGAAACAAGTGCAAATGTCTCGTCATAGTCAATGCCTTCTTTTTTAGTGAAGCCACGAGCTACGAATCTGGTTTTATACTTCTCCACACTGCCATCTGCAGCATGCTTGATCTTATAAAGCAATCTGGAAGTCACTACTGACTTTCCTGTAGGTCTGGGAACAACTTTCCAAACATCATTCTTCATGATTGACTTATACTCTTCAATCATGGCATCAACCCATACCTGTTTACTTGATGCTTCTTCGTACGACGAAGGTTCTGAACTAATAAGCTGACTCATAAGACCGGAGTACTTATGTGGTCTTATGCTTTCTTTGAAAGTCCCTAGAGGAGCTTTATGCTTCTGGGCTTCTTGTACCGTTTCTCGGTACCAAGCAGGTCTCCTTTTGGAAGGAGAAACTTCAAGTAGTTCTTCTAGTGGACTTTCAATGTTCTCAAGAACATCTGGAGTTTGATCATCAAACTCTTCCTCCCTCTGAATTTCTGAATCTGGAAACTCAAGTGGAGCAACTGCATCTTCCGATGAAAGCTCTAGTGTTTTACGAAACATCGCTTCTCATGGAAAATCACATCTCTGTTGACCTCAACGTACCTCTATCCAGGTATATATACTCGATAAGCCTTCGAGCAAGCACTGTACCCAACAAATAAGCCTTTCTTACCGGAAGGCTCTAGCTTGGCCCTTTTTTCTTTTGGCACATGAAAATACACAGGAGTGCCAAATATCCTCATGTGATCAACTGCAGGTTTCTTTTTGGTGAAGACTTCTTCTGGAGTCTTCTCACCCAAGATAGCATGAGGGCTTCTGTTCTGGATGTACACTGTAGTTCCAGTAGCTTCAGCCCATAAAGACAAAGGAAGATCTAGATCAGTGATCATGGCTTTAGCAGCCTCACAAATCGTTCTATTCTTCCTTTCTGCAACCCCATTCTGCTGGGGGTTGTAAGGCACTGTTAGCTCTTTCTTGATTCCTGCTTCTCGACAAAAATCATCAAACTCATTAGATGCATACTCACCTCCGTTATCTGATCTCAAGATACGGATGTGCCTGCCAGTCTGATTTTCAGTGTCTTGAACTCTTTGAACTTGTCAAAGGTTTCACTCTTGGACTTGAGGAAGTAAATCCAAGACTTCCGAGAGTAGTCATCAATAAACAAGACATAATATAAACACCCACTCAAGGAGGGTGAAGACATGGGCCCACAAATGTAAGAATGAATCAAATCCAAAATGCCTTTAGATCTACTCTCGCTTCTGGGAAAGGATTTCTTAATGTTCTTACCTAGAGCACATCCTTTGCAAATTCCTTCATGCTTTGGAGAAACTTCTGGCATACCTGTGACCATCTTCTGCAATCCTGGGAGAGCTGTGTAGTGAAGGTGTCCAAACCTTCTATGCCAAAGTTCACAAGGATCAACTGTGTGATGTACCAAAGCATGAGTGGAAACTTTGGAGGCCTTGTAGAGGTCTCCCTCTCGAACCCCAATCTGAAATGCCGAGTCTAGATCTGTGTCTTTTGCCCATAAAAAGACCTTTTTGTCCATAAAGAGGACTCTGTGGCCCTTGTCTTCTAAACCAGCAACAAATAGAAGATTCTTCGTTAAACCCAAGAACATAAAGAATATCATCAATATGAAGAACCGTACTTGAGTCAAGTTGAAGTGAAGTTGAACCAACTCCTTCAATCTTGTAAGTGGAGCCATCTCCAAGTTCTACCTGAGTGGTGAACTTCTTCTTTCTGTAACTGGTAAGGGTACCACGGTTACCTGTCATATGCCTGGAGACACCACTGTCCACCAACCAAGAAGTGGAGCAAGCTGAGAAAGAACCAGTTAGAGCAGAAATCAAATAGTACTCTCTTCTAGGCTCATCAATTTTATTAGCTTTGGTTTTCTTCTTCTTCTTTGGTTCTTCATCTTCTTCTTCCTCTGCTTTTGCAGTAGATGCTTGAAACCTTCTCTTGGGTTTCTTCTTGTTCTGCCTGCAGTCTCTAGCATAATGTCCAAACTTGTGACAAGTATAACATTCAATCTTGGACATGTCAGAAAACTTACCCTGAGGTTTCTTACCCTTCTTCTGCTGAGGAAAAGGCTTCTTGAACTTCTTGGTCTTTGTTGCAAGTGCAAGGTTATCCTGCTTGATTACCTTGTCAGTGTTCCTTGCTTCTTCTTGTATGCAATCATGCCAAAGCCTTTCAAAGGTTGGCTGATTTTCTTCTCCACAAACGAATGCCATGAAGGTTTTCCAAGAGCTTGGGAGATCATCAACCACTATTTGTACAAGATCATCATCATCAACAGTAACACCAATAGAAAGGAGTTGATCTCTTACCTGTTTGATCTTGGTGAAGAAGGAACCAACACTTTCATCTTTGTTCAGCTTCAAAGTTCATAGCCTCTTCTTCAAGACTCTCTTTTGACTGGGAGCCTTCTTTTCATAGAGGTTTACCAATGTATCATAGCATTCTTTAGCAATCTTCAAGGATGTGATGTTAGACATCAATTCTTCTTTGATAGAATCATAAATAACTCTTCTAGCCTTACCTTGCTTCCTCTTGTAGGCAAGCCTACCAGCATTTATAGTTGCCTCTTCTGTGACATTAAGAACAATGTCATCCAAGTCATTCTCATCAAGAATGGCTGTCAACCTAGCCTTCCAGGAATTGAAGTTTGCTAAACCAGAGAGCTTCTCTTCCGATTTGAAACCAACGGTAGCCATCTCTGTCCCTTATCCAAATGTTAGATCTGCAAATCTTATTCCAAGATCTAGAGAGAAACAACAGCATTATCCCTTTGTTGTGTTTTCACATGCTAAGCTCTGATACCATGTTGAATTTTCAGCATTAGCATAAACTTTAAAAATTTGCAGATAAACATAAATAGATCAACAGTGCAGTAAAAACACATTCATCACATCAGGACACATGGACACAATATTTTTCACTGGGGAAACCTTCAAAGGACAAAAACCCCAAAAGCATTAATAGCTCATCTCGTAAATGAGATGGCTTAAGAAATTCTTCAAAAAGTTCCTCAAATCCAGATCTAGATTTTGACCACAGTAACTGTAAAATTCATCAATAAAAATCAGACTGTTAATTTTACCCACAATTTCTAGAATTACAGAAAATTACCAATTTAGGGCTTTCTCAGAAAAACTGAGATTTTCTCTCTCCTGCCCGAAAATATCGGACTGCTGAAAACTGCCCAAAAATATCAGACTCTCTGAAAACTGCCCAAAAATATTAGACTGTTGAAAACTGCCCGAAAAATAGAATGCTGAAGATAGCTATGCAAAAATGTTGAAGATGGACTTTGCTGATAAAACCCTAGTTGAGGGTTTGAACATAAGATAGTCTTCTTCACCTGTGAGAGCAAAAATGTGTGTAAAAAATGAGAAGGCTTGATCTTCTTTTATAGCCTTTGTTCACTTGTAAGTGGACAAGATTAGGAAAAATAAAAATAATAATATTTTTATTCTTTTCCTAATTTCACTTTCACTTTTACCAAAAAGGTACTTTTATTTTTTTCCTTTGACTTTTATGAGAAGTCTTTCTTTAATTAGGAAAAATAAAAATAGTAATATTTTTATTATTTTCCTAATTTCACTCTCACTTTTATTAAAAAGGTACTTTTATTTTTTCCTTTGACTTTCATAAGAAGTCCTTTAATTTTGTTTTCCACCTTTGGTCCTTTTAGGTGGACAAGATTAGGAGAGATAAAAATAATAATATTTTTATTCTTTTCCTAATTTCACTTTCACTTTTACCAAAAAGGTACTTTTATTTTTGTTTTTTTTACTTTTGACTTTGGCCTTTTACCAAGTGCCCCTGTGGTCATTACCTATGGTACTTTTTTTATTTCAAAAGTACATCATCATAAACCAAGAGAGTTATTAATGCTTTTATCTCACACGCTATGTGACACCTGGTACTAGGGTAACTTAACCAAGGGTAGCTAATCCTTGGAGAAGCACACCAAGCCCATAGATCAAGGGTCAAAGTGCCACACACATGCCCAGACCCGGTCTACGGCTTACAGTGTCTTCATTCTCCCAGAGAATGGCTACTCAGAACTAAGCTGAGTCTACCAGTCCCAGACTGGTCTACATCGTGATCCCAGACCAGATGTCTACTCAACACAAGGTTGAGTCTACCCAGGGTAGATCTAGGTTTATATCATGGTCCCAGACCAGATATCTACCATTCAACAGAATGGTCACTCAACACTGGGTTGAGTCTTCACCATGGTCCCGGACCAGGTGGTCCCATTCTCCGAAGAGAAGGGCTCTCGATGTTGCTCAGAAAATCAACAATACTTGTATACAATTCGTTCTGCAGGCGTAGGAGGCGATTTGAGGACAAGAAGCATTGGTGGGGGGACTTGCCCTGACGCCTTACTTCGTATTTATTCCAACAGGGAGTGATTACTTCTTTATGAATCTTCATTTCTCTGTTAGTTGCTTCTACTTTTGCAGATCCTGATCTTTCTTGTTTCACTTACTGGTTTCCCTTTGTGTTGCAGGAAAGGAGGACGTTTGGGTTATTGAGCAAAGCAATACAATCAAGAACATGGTCGGATTTCCCATTTAATCTGTGAGGGGAAATCTTCGTCATCCAGGATGGCATCTACAAATTCTAAGTAAGTTTCTCAGCCTCTCTCTCTATTTTCTTTTTCATGCATTGCTTATCATCCATTTTACTGGAAAAAAAACTATTGTAGCAAGTAGGAAAATTCACCGGATCAATTTGCATTGGGAATCTGCAAATTTAGCGATCTGGGTTTTGTTGGCCATCCTGAAAAACCCCCTCTCCCTCCTAGGCGTCAACAGTAGACTCCATTTGCCCATCTTCAGGCACTAATCCTTGGTAGAGAGAGAGCGCCCCTCTCTAATCTGGAAGCCAGTTTCCCTAGTTTCTTTTTCCAATTTTGCTAGGATTTTGTCATACTGTCAAACCTCTCATACAAGTGAGTGTGTTGAAAGCCATATCTCTCTGATTCCACCTCACCTTGGGGAATTTTCATTTTTCTGATTAAATCCCCCCAAAGTCTTGGGTTGGATCCAGTGAACAAACACACTGATCCTAGATCTGATCATAATTCCATAAGTCACTGATCCATTTCGCTTGAGTAGTATTTCCACCATATTTAACCACCTGTACTCAAGCATTCCTTAATTTGTGGCTTATCCCTTAAATCTAGGATTTCTAGCTCTAACCTTACGTATTCTCTGTTTGTCGGTTTGATCTGGTGATTAGTTGTAGGTCTGTCCTTTCAGGATAGATCTGGGTCTCCCCTTTTGTCACTTGGGATTCAGTGGCATAAAGTGAATGATATCCTAACCAGCGTGACAACCATCCATCTTCTGGGGGTTAGGGTATTCGTAGGTCACGGCTTTGGTTGCCTGTCCCCTTTGCCATCCTATATAGGATTACTCTACGGGACAACTACAAGATCCGTCATAACACTACCCAACTATCAAAGCCTCCTACCGTCATCTCCTCCACCACAAGAAATGCCTCTTCATCTCTTGTAGGAGACAAGAGCCAAGTACTTCTCTTATTCAAACATTTTTGGTGTACCATTTTCCCCCACCGCTCCCATCTTCCACCTGATCTTGATACACGTTATGAACATAATATATGAATATATAAATATATTTAAGTATCTTTAAATGTAATTATGAAAGGGTGCATTACATAAGGACGTAGCTTTATGCCAAGGGTCATCAAAAGGCCTATATATATGGCTAAGCCTTCATTATTGTATCATTCATTTTTCATTATTTTTCTCTCTCTCTCTCACACACACAAGGCCTCTATATGGCTAGGCCTTCATTATTGTATCATTCATTTTTCATTATTTATCACACACACACAAGGCCTATATATATATGGCCAGGATTTCATTGTTGTATCATTTAGTTTTCATTATCTCTCTCTCTCTCTCTCTCTCTCTCTCACACACACACACATATATATATATGTATTGTCTTGAACAATTGATATTTAATTATTTAAACACAAACACACACACACACACATTTACATTGTCTTGAACAACTGATATTTAATTATTTAAAGCTTCTGCAAGTTAAGTGTTACATTGATATCAAAGCCAACAACTAACCTTCATTCATAATTCCAATGAAGGCAAAGGAACTACGAGAAATTCGAGATCTACTTAAAGAGCTAAAAGAGAATTTCCAGTGTGCCAATGAGATAGAAGCAAATTTATAGCAAAAGAAAATGAATTATTAGCAAAACTTAAAACTAAAGAGAATAATAATGAAGGACAAAACATACCTCATGAAAATAACTATAATGAGGATGACAGTTCGAATGCTATAGGTTACGAGGGTGAATTGATTCTCATAGATGATACATCAGAGCACCCTACTAAAGTATAAATACACATATGTATGAAGAAAAAGAACCAAACATCGTGACGTCTTGGCTAAACCACCCTGGAAACTACAAAGGCTTTGACCACATCGGTGAGACGGGACACAACTCTACAGAATGGTGCAACAAAATTTATCATTGCTAATGATAGAGGGACAGAACACAGGACATAACATGGGCCTTTTCCTACAAACAAGGAGGATTATTTTGTGGGCCCCACTTTAGACCAGTTGATTCAACAGATATCCGAGAGCGATATATGCAGTTCTCCCCTGTCTCGAGAGCTTCTGTGAACGCAATTCCGACAATGAAGATCAATTCTAGGCATCTGGCTAATAATTCACAGTGTCTTGTTTGGAATAGTTCGAAGTAAGCAGCGAAGCTCAGGCAATGCCCTGCAAACACATTTATCATTCAAGTGCTTTACAACTAGTTGAGGAGCAATCCTTCCATCATTCTTCTGTGTCGATCACTTTGAAGCTAATTTCATACAACTACACCATTAAATTTCCAACAAATATACATATCCATGAACAAAATCGGAACCAAGACCAATTTATGAATATTCACAGACCTAACCCGAACCAATTTGTCAATATCCATGATCAAAACCAAAGGAAGCGAGGACCCACAGAGTATTTGACCCCCTCTACTCTCCTATCCATGGAACCTACGACTATTCTCGTCCAGGCTGAAGGCCACAATATCGCCAGAATTTAGCAGCAGGTAACTGGCTATATGAAGCCTTTACTCAGGTACATCAACGGTAAAGAAAATGAGAAGAATATCCCAAAAATGCATCGTTCCGCAAAGAAGTATGTCCCCAACTTCTCATTTCCTCTGTTAAAAGTTTTCTGTAACAATTTAACCAAAGGAATTTCAGAGACCAATGAGATTTCATAGATTAGGGAAGATGAATTATTCAAGTTTCTTAAGTTGGCATTGGGTTGTCTCGACATCCTACATTTGTGCTTTGTAGGGTCATATGGTGAGAACAAGGCTCAACAATACTAGATGGTCCGACGTTTGATGGCCTAGAATGGGTTCACCAATGTGCAAGAGGATGCTGGAATACGCTAGAACTCATGTCACTATTTTCTAAGAATGATAATATTGCAGTTTCATTAGATACATATAAGACCCCTTCCTTGCATTGCCAATCGCTAATAGTATTGATAGTATTACAATTTTCAGAACTAACTGCTACTATAGAATCACCAATGGTGGAATTCAACCTCCAAGAACCCCTGCTCTAACAGTGTTTGAATAAACAAATATAATTGTCATTGTTTGCATGCTTAAGTTGTAACTAAATGGTCGAGCAAATGGCATAGAAACACACTAGGTGAAACGTTATCACAAGAAAGAAGATCATGTCAATTGGTTAAAAAAGGATTAAGGTTTATTATTTTTTACATTAATTTAAGAAAGAAAGGCAACGTGACGGTGACTCAAATCGATAGTTAAAAAGGGTTAAAAGTCATAAAGGTTAAATATTGAAATATCAACTTAAAAATGATATAAGGATTAAGCTATATATATAGTAAAGGCTTATTAAAAGTTATCAAATAGAAAAGATTTAGTACCTCTGACTTACAGTGGAGGCAAATAGAAAAGATTCAAAAACACATGATTACAAGCAAGTTCAAAATTAAGAGTTCAGTTCCATACAAGATCATGCTAAGTGAAATGGGGGTGGCTTCTATTGAAGCAATTGCTATGGTGAGACTCGTAAGATATCTAAAAAGAGTTGAGCAAATGGAAGAAGGTAGATGGCCTAAGGTCGTCTTCAATGACATATTAGACAAAAGAAAGAAGACTTGGATGCAGCAAATATTAAATGGCTTAATAAGTGGGATATGTGCTTAAGCAGGTGCCCCACGAATAGTAAAGAGATAGAAAAGCTTTTGTTATCAATAAGTTTCACAAGCGAACTTGGGATAAAGAGTTAGGGAGAAAGAGAAAGTATCATATTGAAGAGTTTAACCCTACCTACAATCAGCATCAAAAGGCGTACATAGGGGCCAAGATACCATGGAAAGCCAAAATACTTATTGCTCAATTAAGAACTAATTCCCATCAACTCCATTGTGAGACCGGACGCTGGAAAAGACCAAAAAAAACCTGGGAAGAAAGAGTGTATTTTCTGCAAATCTGGTAAAGTGGAGACAAAAAAACATTTCATTTTAGAGTGTGAAGCCTTTAAGGACAGTAGGGATAGGTATGCAAATGTCTTGACAGATAGATCTTGGGATGATTTATTCAACGAGGGGACCGTGGAAAAATTGGGGCCGCTCATCATCAAGTTGAATAGGGAAAGGATTGAATTGCAGAAAACTGCTTGCGAGGTGGTCTGTCCCATAGGCTATTTTTAGCCTCGTGGACGTTAAAATATTTTCTTCTTCAAGAGAGAGAGATATTAAGTGATACATTAGGTCGAGTGAAAGAGTTGTTATCACATATATAGTAGTCGGGCTACCATATTCTATTTTTCAGATTTCAATACATTTTTCAGCCAGTTCCCCTACATATGAGATGCTGAGATGAGCATCTATGATGGATCATGATTTGATCGATGGACTATAGTACTCTCCCATGCCATGACTGAGTCTCGGGACACTCAGAATTGAGGACTGATGTAGTCATTTTAGCTATTTGCAGAGCAGTCAGTAGTGCCCAGATTTGCATCAGTGTTTTCTCATTGGACAGATTTTGGTTCAGATGGATTATGTACATGTTTATGACTCGGCTTATATTATCTTGTGTTATGGTTATAACTTATCATTGCTCTTATACTCATTTTTGTGACGTGTTAGTATTTAGTGGCATGATCTGGCGATCATATAGATATGTGGACTTGGATGTATTGATATTATGTATTGATGTCCCTACTCAAGCCTGGAATTTCTTGATCTATACTCATTGGTTTTACTCTCCTTAGGAAGAATAGAGGTAGTCATTCCCACAATACTTTGGCTTGCTAGTGTTGGTTTCACCATTCACTGTCTCAACCCATCCATTACCTTCCAGTTATGTTTCTGACCCGACCTACCATTTGACTTGTGGCATGGAGGACCTTTCCCCACTAGAGCCTCTTTGATTAGACAAGCTTCCCTGTTTATTTATGTCTCGTCTCTGAGTTGCCTAGGTTGTGTTGGCTAAAACCTGAAACAAGTAGCGTTGCCATCAATACAATGTATTTGGAAATGAATACCTATGAAAAATCCCATTCATGAAAAGTAGTGATTTTAAACATATATGAATGCAAGGCAAGCCTAATGAAATTGGTTTTGAAGTACAATGAAATGAATATTTTAAAACATTCAAAGTAGTGTTTTTCAACATACATGAATGCATAAAGCCTAAAATAATAAAAAATCCGTAAAATACATACACGGACCAAGGCTATGGAAAATCAAAGGCCCAAAAAAGCAATGGTTCCTAAAGTTATATCTAAGGATTGTTGGCCTCACTTGTGTTGATTTGGATTGAGAGCATTTGTCAAGGTGAATAAGCATTTCTGAAAGTAACTTACCCATTTGTGAGGCATTGCCATCCCCTGTGTTTTTGCTTGTCCGTCATATGCTAGAGTGAGTATTCCCTTTCCATATTCGAAGAGTCACAGTGTCAAGTTGGAAGTCATCCTTTGACCTAGCTTATGAATTTTAGCCTTCACCCTTCACTAGCAAATTGATTACAACTATGAAGTGAGTATGGTTTTGAAAGTCTGGATTGAGTTATAGTTAATAAATGTTAACCTTATATAATTGGTTGATAGATTGCCAGTGAAATGACTGCTACTTGTTATAATTATTACTTGAATGATTTGTAGAGCTTGCCTTAACCTCTGAACACTTGCAATGGATGGATGTCAACCTGGGTTATATTATATGGTCATTTACAGATTATTATTTTGGCTATCTAGGTATATTGGATATTGTAGATGATCATGCAAAGACATAAAGGGTGTGTGACTATGCACCCTAGATGGATTTGGACTCTCTGAGTCCAATGAGACAGCTTATTTTCAGTTTCGGGCAGTTACAGAGATGATATGGCTCAGTGTACCTTTCTGGTGCAATTTTGCCATACTGGATGGCCTGTCTGAGCAGGGAGATGATTTTCTTGGATCTCCTAGGGCGCTATATGAGAAAGGGGGTGTCCAGCCACTCGTTTGTACCATATTACCCCCCTCCCAGAGAGCCTAGTAGGCTCAGTTGGATAACGCAGGCACCCTAGGAGGCAGTTTCTGGCATATCACGTTTCCCGAGGAAGATAAAAAATAATTAAAATGGCTACTGAAGAATTCGATTTGGGCTACTGAGGCAAGGAAATGGCATGGGATGAGTCTTGATGATGAGTGTGATGTCTTCCACTCCTCCAGTAGTTGCAGCACTTGGATGGGCCCACATCTATTTTTCGGGCATATTTTATCAGTTTCTGGAGCTTTTGGAGGCTCACGATTTCCTCAAAGAGCCAGTTTAAAAATTATATTATTTTTATTGTGCCATGGGGACACCCTAGGGGAGTTAGTTAACACTCCCTGGACCCACCATGAGCTTCATTTATTTTTATTTAGTGGGATCCCCTCTCCTAGGGTGATTTGGTCCATTTTTATATTATATTATTGTATTGATCCATGTACTTTATGTTAAGCTCATCTCAACCATTAATTAGAACTTTTGGATCTTTTAATCTTAGCCACCCATTTGAAAAGTGGTTAGGATTTTGGTTCTCTCATTTCTATTTAAAGGAGAGAGCTTCTCATTTGTAAAGGGTCTTTGGCTCTTGGATCTGGATAATAGAAAACTATTCTTGTGGAAATTTTTGGATCTCCTTTGCATCTGGTGTTCTTAGATGGTGATTGGAAAATCTTTTTCTTCATAGCATTTGAGTATTTGCTGTGAGATAAATATATTTTCGGGAAACACTGTCTTGTCTACAGGGGGGCGACTTCAACTTGGGCGTTTTTGCAGGGGTTCCTCAACTCGCTTTGCTTAGATGTGTTTTGTATCAGGGAGTTTTCATTAGTATCAATGCGATCTATGATTTCATCTTGTTATTTTTCTGTAGCATTTGCTCTTTTCTCATGACGTAGCAAATCTGATATGGTTGACGTTTGTTGTGCAGGAGAGAGGGCACAGTGGCTTCCTTGGGAAAAACGTTGGACATAGAAACTTCATCAAATCTTCTCAAATTGATCGGGATAGCATAGATCATCACTATCAAGGCATCTACGAGGTTTTCCAGGTAAGATCTACAGGTTAGTATATTTTTTCAAGATCTCAATCCATTGGCATCTTCATTTTATGTTAAACCCCTAAATATTAAAAAAATCAAAAAATAGTATGGCTCAAACAACTTGAGTTCTCAGCAAACCATTTCTGGATTTTGTAGATCAGGTCAAACCCTAAGTGGGTCTTCAAAAACGTTTTGCTAAAATTGCCTCATTTGGCCCAAATCCCAATGCACTGTTCTCTAAACCCTAGCGTTATCCTTTAGGTTGCCTTCTTCTCTTGCGATTTGATCTATTCCGGCAAACCATTTCTGGGTTTTGTAGATCGAGTCCAACCCTAAGTGGGTCTTCTTCAACGTTGGGCTAAAAGTGACTCCATTGGCCCAAATCCCAAGTCATTGATCTTCAAACCCTAGCGCTACCCCTCCTGTTGCCTTTTTCTCTTGCATTTGGACCTTTTCCTTATGGCTCGAGTGCTTTGACATTGTTATACCTTCTGTCGAGTCTATCCCTCGATTCTAGATAGCCCCAATCCTGTTTTCCCCCCTGCATTAGACACATTTCCCAAGGCAATGGACATCTTCATCTTTTGTTAGTACCTTAATCCCAGATCTGGCATTGGCCTCATAGGTCACTTGTGTCCCGACTTGGATCAAATTTCATATCTCCTAAACCATGATCCAAAGCCTTGGTTCACCTAGTAACGCCATCCATAGATCTAGGATTTCCATCACCTTACGTACCTCAAGTCCATTTGATCTAATCTGGTGTCTAGGTTTAATCTCTCCTGTCGGAAGTAGATCTAGGTCTCCCCCATTGTTGTCTTGGGCTAAGACAACATCAAATGAAGACTGCCTCGATTGGTGTGACAACCATCCGTTTGGGAGTCGAGGCAATCTTGGTTCCACCTCCTTAGTTGCCTCTCCCTCTACCATCCATCTTGGATCCATCTAATATAGGCAACTACAAGGTTGGTGATAACAAGAGTATTTACAAATTTGTGAAGAGATATTAAATGGAAAGTATCATAGTTTAATGAAAAGAGATCATAAGAGTATTTACAAATTTGTGAAGAGATATTAAATGGAAAGTATCGTAATTTAATGAAAAGAAATCATAAAGCATAATTCTTTATGATTCAAAAATCTCTAAAAGAAGTTTCAAACTTATAAACCATTATTGTCAAGAAGTAAGTTCATAAACATAGCAACAAGAAGTAAGTTCTTATAGATAGCAACAAGAAGTAAAAGTTTTTTTTTAGACCATGGGAACAGAAACCTCCCAAGAGTATATCCGGCAGCCCACAAACCAGATATACCAAGCACTTGTGATTCAGCAGGGGCCGAGACATCCCGAAACCCACTTGGGTGAGCCTCTATCCTAGGGGTCGCCTACCCTTCGAGCCTTGTCACAACGGTCTAATGAACAACCCTACCCCCTGCCGGTTTAATAAGAAGTAAAAGTTAAGAGCAATGATTAGACAACTTTCTAGGTCCTCACAAATGTTAGAGTATGTTGGAATAGAAGAAGTATGTTGGAATAGAAGAAGTAGAAGTATAATATCTTTAATTAGAAAGAAGATGAATTTACTAATATAGCTTTGAGGACAAAGCTTTCATAAGACAGCGGCAATGTTATGAACATAATATATATATATATATATATATATATATATATATATATATAATTATGAAAGGGTGCATTACATAAGGACGTAGCTTTACATCAAGGATCATCATAAGGCCTACATATATATATGACCATGGCTTCATTATTGTATCATTCATTTTTCATTATTTCTCTCTCTCTCTCTCTCTCTCTCTCTCTCTCTCTCTCTCTCACACACACACACGCACGCACACACACACATATATTGTCGTAAACAAATGATAGTTGACTATTTAAAGCTTTTGAATATTAAGTGTTACAATCCAAAAGCCATGTTCTCCCACATCTCTTCCCTTTTGACATCCTAGGGCAACCCCTTATCCAAGTTACCTTTCCCCTCCCCTTCTTTCTCTTATTCACTCCCCATGATGTCTAGGAAGTTGTTTGGACCATGAGTTCTAGCAGAGGAGCATATGAAGAAGAGTTCCAGGATGAACTCTTCAAACATTGCTTCCGAGCACTTGAGTGTCACTTGGTTAATTTGTTTAACTACATGGTCCATACTGGCTTCCCTAAACAGTGGTCACAACATATTATTCACCCGATCCATAAATTGGGCCCTAATAGCAATCCCAACAACTATAGAATGATCATGGTTGGCCACACTTTCTCCAAACTATATGCTACAATTCTCCATATGCAGCTTTTTAGGGAGTTTGAGAGAAGACAACTCATAGCTAGAGGACAGGAGGGCTTCATACCAGCATACCAGACCATTGATCACAACCTTACGCTTTGGGCCATCATTGAGGAGACACGTCACCGCTCTTCGGAAGTCTATTGTTGCTTTGTAGACTTTTAAAATGCATTCGACTATGTCCCGAGAGTAGCATTATTCCAGAGGCTTTGAGAAAATGGCATCTTCGAGACCCTTCTCGCTACCATTATTAGATTATATGAGTTAATCCTTGGCCATCTTTGCATGGCCCGCGGAATTTCAAATTTCATCAAGAGTACCATTGGGGTTAAGCAGGGGTGTCCACTCTCCCCCACTGTGTTTGGGATTCACATCGATGAGGTAGAGTCTTTCTTACAAGAGCACATCCAGGACAGCGATGGATGCCTTCTCCACCAGGTCTTGATCTCTATTTTTCTCTCCGTTGACGATGTGGTCCTCTTGGCCTCATCTCCAGAGGGATTACAGAGGCAATTAGATGCCTTGGCCCTCTTTTGTGATCTTCATCAATTGACGGTCAACTTGGGTAAAACAAATCAAAGAGGCTACTCACTAATCTTCATTTCTTCTTTAGAGGGGAGGAGATTGAGATCACTAGTGCCTCTACTTACTTAGGGGTTCAATTCATGGGACCTCATTTCGGTTTGTGGCATGCACTTCAACCCTAAGTTAATAAAGGATATGGATCCCTAGCCCTTCATGAGACATCTCATCCAAGATGTCTCTCATGGATACTCTCATTCAACCCACAGTCCTCTATGGCTCTGAGGTGTGGGGTCCATGCCTACTTGACCGTGATTTGAACTCAATAGAGAGAGTATAGATCCTCCTCCTTCATCGCATCAACAAATGCAAACAGACAATACCTCTGCCCATTATACTCATAGAGTTTGGTGCTCAACCTTTTCGACTTAAGGTTGTGTTTAGCCTTATCACTCTCTTACACCGCCTTCATAGCTTTGTCAACTCAATGAAGGGGCATGACTGGTGCCCTTATTTGGCCTATCTCTCTTCAGGGGCCACCGCCTCAACCAGCATTCCAAGCCGCTCTAGATTTTGCTTTACAAGTGTTGTGGACCTTTTAGCATCTATCGATATTGCGATGAACCAACTTCCTCCTTTTAGGTACTCGTTGGATGTGCCTAGCCATATCCTACCTACTAGGCAGGAGTTGAACAAAATTAATGGAGATGACATCTATAGATAGCTTCTGCAGGTTACTTGGATCAATCCTTTAAGGGGAGCTTACATCCCAAGATGGCCTTCTACACTACGCACTTCTTGGATATGAGGGATGGTCATATTGTTCGGCCCCCTTACACATTCTACCATTGGGCACATGCTCTTTGTATTCCTTTAGGCCAGTTTAGAGTGGGCTCTCACCGTCTCCGGATAGAGACAGATCATCACTTTGACTGGTTAGACAGGATCTGGAAAGTATGTCACCTTCGAGAGGTTGAGACCGAGAAGCACTTCATCTTTTAGTGTCCTCTTTACTACAATGTCCACAAGTGATTATGAAGTGATTACATTGTCTTTTCAGGGACCTTCTCACAGAGCTTCAAACTTTGACGATATTCTTCAGACACCCCGATCAGAGATGTTTGGCATTATACTTACAAGAGGCTATCCGACTTCGCTCCTTCACCCTCTAGCGACATTCATAATCGAGACCAGTCTACAGTCAAAGTATTACCTCCTTTCCGATGCTTCCTTACTCTAAGTGCACCAAGAGACAAACAGATAAGGGTACTGACCTTGACCACTCAGTTAGGACACGGCAGTCCACTTCTAACTCTGCCCAATACCAACGGCGAGGACAGTCTCGGTCCCATCCCGACAATCAAACAACTTCATCCAGGATACAACAATAGGCTCCCTCCTCCAAATAGCGACGTACTACCCATTGCAATTCCTCTTCTATCTCTTCTAGTTCTTCCTCCATACAAAGTACTCTTCTAAGTTTCCTCTAGTCGACCTCGGATGGTAGGAGAGATACTCCTTATGCTTCCATTATTTCTAGTGCCCCATGATAATGGCAGTTTTGCCATTCTTGAATCACAGCTCTCAAGTCCGCTCCCTTTATAAATTTTCCTTTCTTGGATCATCTCTCTTCATATCTCACATTGTATAATTTTCTTTGAGAATGACTCTATGGAATTAGAGTTAGGTTTGAGTTCTACTCTTAGCTTTTTATAGGAGCTACTTTTGGGCTCCCACTTTGTATTGTTATCATGGTACCACACAGTGCCATTAACCTACTTTTGTGGTCATTTGTTGGACATTAATACAATTATCTTATCTTATCTAGTGTTTGAGGTAATATTTGGAAAATAGATTACATGATCATGACTTATGGATGGAGTGCTCTTGCATTTGTTGCCTGAAATGACTTGTTGTTGGCATGTACTCTCATATTTTACGGAGCTCTTGAATGGTTTTCATGGTTTGATCGTAGGTGGAGGCTTCCTATGAGAGCACTCTAGCTTTGTGAGTATCTTTCACACTCGTGAATGATATATGGTGCATATCCCATAGAGGACTCAAGCCCATTTGATGTATTTCATGCTTAGTAATGTATTGTGGGTGGTTTTCCATGGAGCTCCCGTCCACCTAGCTCATGTATGATGGCTTAGACACTTGCTTTCCATGAGCCCTCATGCCTTTCATTGTTTAGACGGTATCTTAGTCCAAATGGGTATCTTAATTAGTTGAATGCTCCCTTCATCTCTCTTGGCATGTGTCGAGACTTGTAGATGGAGCCATCCCCTTCTATGTAGAATTGGTTATCTTACTATTGGGATTAATGCTTATTGTTGTGGATGTGTGTTCTCCTTTGATCTAGCATATGGATTGATGAGTCGGTATGGAGGTTAAGTCTTGGTTAATAAGTAGACACATGTAGTGGTTTGACCATTGATGAGGTCAAAAAGGGAGATAGCACTCCACTTGTCACCTTGCAAAAGCATCTATCCATCCTTTCCCTGAGGAGCATTCACTTGTTGGAGTTTCCTTGACTCATTCTTTACCTATATTGAGGAAGTGATTCACCATTAAGGGCCTTTTGAAATTTGAACATCTATCTATGCTAATCTAGTTGGATCGTTCAACTTGGAGAGGTTCTACTTGCATCATTTATTGTCACTTTGAGGTAGTGCTCCACCTTTTGATGCTTATTCACGAGGAGCATTCATCTTGGAGAGAGTCTATCCCTCATTTATGATGCTATCATCCACTATGGAGAGGTTAGTTGCTCATTTATTGGATATTTTTGAACATTGGAGTTGATCTAGGAGGTTCCAAACCCTAGATCCAAGGTTATACATTGCTTGTTTGACCATATCTATTGGAGTAGTACACTTGAAACCTTTGGAAGCCTTCTCATTGAGATTTGACTTGTCTATTTGCTTATCTACGAAGTCGCCCCTCTCATGCTTTAATGGAGACATGTACTTGTGACTTTGACCACCATTATTATATTCTATTGTTGAAGTAGTGGAGTTATTTGTGCTCCACCCTATGTTAGATCTAATAGTATATTCATATTTATTGTAGAGGAAGACGAGTTGAAAGCCATATAAGTCTTTGCTCTTTTCCTCAGTCTAAAGGATGGGCTTTGGGAGAGTCTTGGTAACCTTGTAAATATTTTGGTACTTGGGGAATATAATGAAGAATATGCTATGGAGTCTTAAAGTCGAAATTTGTCATGAGAAGATGTTCTTGTGATGGGTGCATACTTGAGGAAACTCGTGGTAATTATTTTCATTTGAACTTGTTAAGTAGGAAATGACTTTCCCCTTACATTTAATGATTGTAATTCATATATTTCCTTGTTATTGTAATGACTAATGAGATTATGTAATAGAGTTGCTCCATTGTAGTTCATCCTTATTGCAAGAGTAGTTCATGCAATCACTTGATTAATCTCATTGATGTTTTAGTAGGAAGATTGGACTATGCAATCATATGTTCCTCATCCATTTCATGTGCCTCAATCATGTTATGTGCATATGATGCCATTCACCCAATGGATTCTAGGCACTAGCCCCTTTTCATACCATCACTCACTTTATTTCCATATCTAAACCCCATTCATTTTGCTAAAGCATCTTTCTCCCTTGACAATTCACTCCTAGTCTTTAGCAACCTTAGTAGCAGGGAAGCCTCCCTTGTGCTAGAGGAGAGCTAGCACTAAATAGCAAAACAAGGTGGTGAGGTGGCAATGGCCCCCTCTTAGTTCAATTTGTTTTGTAACTAGTGATTTAGGACTATATCACGATGCTAGATAAAGTTGTAACAATGGCCACATGGAGAATCACCTAAGGGGAAACACTCTACAAGATATGAGGAGCATTGTGCATTATGGAGGACTGCAAGCCCAAGATGACATGTGGCAGCTTGGTTTGTTGTTCAAAGGATTGGAGATGGCTCCAAGACACTTGGGGCTTCGACAGTGTTCTTGTAGGGGATAACTAGCCCAGTGGTGTACTTGGCTTTAGAGGATGGATGGAGTCCATCTAGGCTCAAGATGGAGTGGTGTGGACTTGCCTTGCATAGTTACATCACCTTTGGTCACTTTTGTGCATGACATTATCATTGGAGCTTGACACTTATACTCTAGAAGTGAAGCGCTTCACTTGTGTGTGGCTTACTTATGTTTAGTAGGCTTTCTTGTAAAGCATAGGGAAACATGTGTTATATTGTTAGCCTTGTTGTCACATACATAGTAGTCCGGGCTACATTGATTCCAGAGCAATTTTGAGCACATTCCTGACCCAGTCCTTTACTATTTTGTACATAAGATCAGCAATGTATGAACATTTAGATGATGATCACTCTTATAATCTGAGGACCTAGAGCATACATACTTTCAGTTACATGCCATGACTGAGCCTCATGACCCTATATTTGATGACTGAGTTAGCCATCCTTTATTTATTCAAAGCAGATACTTTGACAGTGCCCATGATACATGGCAATAGTGTTCCAATGCCTTTCAGAGTTACAGATCAGATGCAGGTATATGACCCGACTGGTATATGGTTTGTGCACTTGGATTATAGTTATTCTCTTTTATCTATTTTAGTAGCTTGACTTGGTGTATGGTGTTTATGCATTGGCGTTATCTTATCTTACTTTTATCGATGGTCTAGAGTAGAGGTGATCTAGTTGTTTTATTTAGGAGGCCCTTGTGTTTACTCATTGGTCATGCCCTTTTGTCAGTATGGCCTTGGTCATTTCCTTATAGGCTAGTCTTGGCATCACCTTATCACTTTCTTCACCCATCCGTTGTCATCCACATTTGGTTTTACCTTTGACTTGTATCTTGACTAGTGACATCGAGGATTTCCCCCGCCTATACCTCTATGTTGGACTAGATCCCATGTTTATCTTGTGTCTCGATGTTGGTTTATGTGATTTTCATCACAAGGATTGTCTTCCTCTAGTCCTTGAAAACAAGTAGTCCAGCCCAAAAGTGTCTTTAGACACTAAGGCATCCAAACTTAAATGCTTTATCTAAATGGATGCCTAGTCAGCAAAAACAGTGTTTTTAAACACTACCACAAATAAAGTAAATTATCTTCACGTAGCTAGTCAATTTGCGGAGACGCACACTCATCCTTTGTATGATGTAAGGTTGTTTGCCCATACAAGGCAATAGGGTGGTCACTCCATCGCACCTATGGACGGTGGCAGGCAATGGAGGTCATACCGAGTCATTATCTGAGGCTTGCAAGGCTATTCAAGGCACCTTCTCTCGGAGGATGGAAAGTGAAAGTTGATCTAAATGTTAAAGCTAAAGTGTGCAAAAGCTTACCATAAGTAAATGCAAATAAAGGCTACTTGTCTAGAGTCTAGTTGAAACATTTGCATTATTTCACCCATTTGTGAGACACCACCATTCCCTAGTGTTCATCTATTCCAACATATGTGTAGTGTGGATTCCCTTTGTCCTTCAGCTGAGATGTTCACAGTGTTGAGAGACAAGTCATTCCCATAGCCTAACCTTGTTTTTCCACTCTCACCCATGATTAGCAAAATGGTCAAGTCTATAAATGAGTATACACCTGAGCCTCTTGTTTGAAGTAATTGATAACTTTGATTTGGAATTATGCTTCATGTTTATTACGTATGATCCCCAGTTAAGGAGCCACTTTATACTTTAGTTTTGCTACTAACATAGATAAGGAAGCATGCTTTATCCTTTTGTACCTTGCAGCATCAGAGATTTTCAATTGGGTCGTTATTTTGATCATTTTTACCTGGTCAACCCAATTTGACCAAGCCAACATCAAGGTCCGAGATGAGTTTGGTCGACAGTGTGTGATAGTGTTTATTCATGGCCTATCAGTGTTCATTACATGACTCCATGCTACAGATGGCGATTTCTTGTGATGGCTTGCATTGTTATTATGATTATCAACATTTATGAGCCTTATTTTATTATTATCTAGGCTTGGATAAACCTTTTGATGTATCTTTGGATGGACCTATGGTGTATGAGTACTCATTCCTAGTTGATTTGGACATTCTGAGTAAATTGGTACATTCAGTTTTTAGTTCCGGGCACAAATAGTGGGTAATATGGCCAGTTCATCTTCCAGTTGTCGGATGCCATGTGAAAATGGCATTTGATTACTTTCAAAGATATATTTATTCTCCTAGGGCACTATCAGTGGACATAGTGGTGTGACCACTTGTTTGTACCATATTGCTATTTTTCTCGGATTTGTTATTGAGCTCAAATCATCCCCAAGTTTGATCAGCAGTGAATTACAGGCACTTTTATCTTTCGGGATGATGTTTTTGGCATATTTAAAAATAAAGAATGGCTAGCAAGGAAATCAATTTGGTCTAGTGGGGCAAGGAATTCGCATGAAACTTGTTCTAGGCATGATATTGATATATTCTACACCTTCTAGCATGGTTCTCACCTATTGTGGGGTCCACAAGTCCTAGTTCTCATCACTTTCGACATTCTATTATGTTATTTGAGGGGCCACGATTTAGTGACTTTAGTCACTTTATGTTATGACTCATGATTATATCTTATGATTGTGGCTTGGGGTATGACTAGAGAAGGATATGTTCTACCTCCTAGTACCCACCATGTGCTATGTTATGACTTCTAGTCACTTGTTATGATTTATGTCCCCCCTAGGCGTCTTTGAGGAAGTATGCCCTTCTTATTTTGTGTGATCCATGTATGTTTTATCCGGCGCATCTTAGTTGTTGATCTTGATATTGTATCTTTTGATCCTAGCCATCTATACTTTTGGATCTAAGTATTTTATATTGGAGAGATCTATATATTGAGATGCTCTCCCATTTGTAAAGGGACTTTTGGGCTCTAAGAATAATGGAATACAAAGAAAAATTTTGTAGATCTCTTGAAAGCTTTGTGAATGTTCTTGCACATGATTGTTACGCTTTTTGCTTACACATTTTAGTGGATCTTTTATGATATTGATATCTTTCTTGTGGAGGCCGAATCGATTTGTTGCAAGGTAGCGACTTGCTTGGAGGGAGATTGTGAAGGTTTCTTGTATCATTTCTCCGGGGAATCGTTTCATCTTTCAAGGAGTGATCAATTGTTATTCATGCATTGAATCCTTCCCTTTAGATGACTTGCATAATTTCTCTTTCAGTTGTGGATCAAATCTATCTTCGATAGTTTGGTTTTGCAAGTGGAGAGAGCGCACTTCCTCCTTGGATCAACACATTTTCTTTTCGAAGCTATTGGATATCGCTTGAAATTGTAACTAAGTGGAAGGATCATCGATGTGTTAGGCGGCCGCAAGTATTTTCAAGTATGATCTACAAGGTTAAAAGTTAAAACTGATCTCCATATTTGTATCCATTTGTCATTAAAACCCTAAGTTTAAACCCTCATTTTGTAGATCTGATAGATCAGGCGATCTTTTGGCAGTAAAACATAAAACCTAAGTCTAAAATAATTTACAAACCCTAGATCTAAAGTTTGAACCAAAACCAACCACATTAACCCCTGAATCTAGCACTAGTCACCTTTAGGCAATTTGCCCTCCTTGGGTTTTCAGTCATTTTACCTGATCTATCAGTTGCGTATTGCTTGAACCCCATCTAATTGTCAAATCCATCATCAAGCAACTCTTCTAGTGTCATTTCATTCCTTAATTTCCTCATTTGGGTCCACATGCCTATTATTTGACTAAACCCTAGGTAAATCTCATTTGGGTATTTCTCATTGGCACTAGATCTATCTAGATCTAATCACCTAAACTCATCGTGGTACTTTTCTTTTGGGTTGAGCATTTATTTTTTTTCCTAAGCCTCCTCAACTTGATACATCACATCTATTTCCTAGATCTAGATCTATCCACCCAAGATCTAACTCTTTTACCCATCTTTCAACCTCTTAATAAGAGTGTCTTGAGTTGGTTCACTAGTCTACATAGGCTAGTTAGGGTCCCCCCTTTGATCTTGCTCCTAGCTTGATCTAAAGTGACAAGAGCTCGTCCAGTGTGACAACTACCCTTCTCCAGCAGTGGACAAGGCCCTTGCGGTGTCACTTGGTTAGCTACTCTACCTCTACCGTCCCGGCTAGGATACCTTTGGCGGTAGCTACACTTCGAGTGATAACAAGCCTCACTGTTACCTCTCATATAAATAGAAGAACGAGAGAGACTTTCCAAAAACACATCACACCACACATTCATTTGTATCTCTTCTTTGGAATGCTCTCTTAGTGATGTGCTAGGGTTCATGAGGAAATCCTAGTAGAGCATATGAGGAGGTGGACGATTTCTCTCTCTTATGATTCTTCTTTGTACATTTGATCACTCTCTCTCTCTCTCTCTCTTCGATGCTAGGGTTTCTTGGTCTCTCGAAGCATTTTGGATTCTGCAGTTAGGGTTTTATCCCTTGGAGGCAAGAGACTAGAGTTTGTGAACCCCTAGATGTATATGGGGAAGAAGAGAAGGATGTCTTACCTTGGAAATTGTGCTAGAGGGACTCTTGCACTTGGAGGAGCTGGAGTTTTTTGACTAACCCTAACTTGGGCATATTGGGTAGTTGGATTTTGTCCTAGACTTGAGAGGAAGCCATAATATGTATGTACTTCATTCATTGGCCATATATATATAAGATTTTTAGTTGTCCATATATTATGTATATTGCAGATTTGATTTCAACTCTTAATTGTCTTGTTGATTAGACACACTTAAGAGAAAACTATTAAGGGGCTTGTTACCTCAGAAACTAGCACCTTTTCACAATTCAAGATATGTGGACCCAATGGACCCAATGGACCCAGTACTATGATCAACAACTTTCCAATGAGGTACACCGAATGTCACCTCAAAGTAACCCCCTTCCTCTTTTGACCTTGCTCCTTAAGCCACTAGAGGCTCCCTGAACAAGGTAAAAATAGACTTGAAAGATATTTAATGAAAACAAGCCTATCCCTACAAAACCTTCCCAATATTAGTAGACCAGTACCTTAATAGAAGTCAGCAAGAGATATAAATTAAACCTTCTTGACTTGGAAGGCTAGGAGAAATAATAAGTATGTAATAAGACCAAGTACTTTTCTGCAATAAAAACCAGCAAGATAAAACACTAGAAATATCCAAAACTAACCGTTGAAATCACCCAAAATTACCCCCCATCGACCAACTACAAGAGGTGCACCAATCCCCCTAGGGAGCCATTCTTTTGGTGGATGACTGTTGTGTTTTGGAGCTGATTAATTCTTCATATCTGCAATTTGCTGCAGTCAAGGTGAATCAGAAATAAACTTTGCCTCAAATCCCCCTAGGATCACCCTGGGTGACCAAGGAATTTAGGGGGAACCTCTCCAAACCTCTAGGGTTTGATTTCTTTGTCACAATGGACCTGGAATAACAATATACTAGACCTGCAATAAACCCTAGAAGGCTAATGTCACCCTACCTAGGACTGATGACACCTCTTTTAAGGGCCTTTTGACCTACAAATCACTTTTTTGCGAGATTTTTCAACATTTTTGGATAATTTCGATATTTTCTCAACTTCAGAAATTTATTACAGCAATTAATAACTTCAGAAAATAACATTCTAAATATAACTAGGGCACAAAAATAAATATTTTTTGAATTTTCACAAAATATTTCATTTTTAGGGTTTTTCAAAATATTTGATTTTGTTGTATTTTTGCAAAATATAGTACGTATAATTTGGTAAAGAGGTGAAGAAAAGGGAAATAAGACTTATCCCTTTGGGCACCGAGGAATCATGATTAACATACCTCTAGGAATTTAGCAAATCAATTATGTATGAGTTAGGGAAAGATCAAGAAACCCTAGGTTGTGTTGATCTTGACCTACCTAGGGCAAAATAAAGAAGCCAATGCTCAAAACAAGAGAGGCTCTCCAAGGAGAGACGTCTCACTTACAAGACTATGTTATTGTGAACAGAAAACCCTAATTTACCCTTACCTTGGATGTCTTTGACAATGCAAGACAAGAGAACCATAAATCTCACCACAAAGAAGAAAAGAGAAGAAAGTAACCCTACGAAGAGTCCTTTCACCTTTCGCAAGCCTTGAAAAGATAGTAAACAAGCCTTCACAACACATTCAACCCTTAGAAACCGAAGATTTGCTCAAAGAAAGAAGTGCACACCACGTAGCCAAGAATACACAAGAAGAAATAAGAATAAGATTTTATTTGATCCCATGATCTTGTGTTACAAATGAATGAAGTGTATATGTGACAAGACATGCCTTTTCAAAAAGACACGTTTTCACTCCTCTAGGCTGACCTACCTAAAATGTCTTAAAATGACTTAAATTGAATATTTTAGGGTTTGTCACCCACAATCCGACTTAACATGATAAAACATAAAATAATGATAAAGATGATGAAGTGCTACAACATGATGAAAAGTTGAGCCTGGAAGGACGACATCGTGTCTCATCTAACCCCAATATTGTGCTTTTTCCCTCAACACCCTCCTTTAGGTGGACCATGGTACAACCTCTTCAAGATTGCAAAGAAGAGGGACGATTTGTCCTTGATGACTAGGATGACCAAGAGGAAAGGGTAGTACAAAGAAAAAGAAGTCCAAGGGGGTATCCATGAGGTGTGCTAAGGCGGGTATGACCACCCTGACATGTGTGATCGCCTTCTACATCGCATAAACACAAGTGTGGTTGGGAGTCCCTAAGCCATGTGTCCTAATGGAGTCATCCCAAGAAGCACCAAAGCACCAACCAAGGGCATAAATGCCCAACATGATGGGGTACTTTTGCCCATCAAGGGCCAATCAACAAAGCCACTAAGCCAATGCTCCTTGATATGAAAACCAAGAAAACCTACCATAACCAAACCAAGGGTCTTGAGCCCCACTACACAAGCACTTTTACATAAAACAAGCCCCAAATTGGCCTTTACAATGAAAAAGGTCCTTCCCCTTTGGTACATCTGATATGGCACATTGTAGAGGATCTGGAGGGTAACAAGACTTAACACTAAGATTGAAGATAATGGTACAACCATTTATTGTTGTTTTGTTTGTTGTTATATCTGTTGTATAAGAAGAATTTTCAAATTTGGTTTATGCATGTGAAATTTCCCTAGAAGGATGGAAATTCTTTGGAATGATTGGTATCTTTTCTCCTTGAATTGCCATGAATTTTGGGCCTACTAGAAGTGAATTATTGTGATTGTTCCATTGTTTTTTTACACATTAATTTACAGCAGTCCTAAAGGTTGAAAATTCTAGGGTTAAGATCAAAGGAACCTGCTTGGAAAAGGTGAATTTTCATATTTGCATTAATCGCCCTGTGCAAATGAATTTCAACAACAATATCAATTATCACCTAAGTCACATGACACGATGACACAAAGGACACGTGGATACGAGTATTCGACACGGGACACAATGACTCCAAACATAGGACATAAGGAACACATTTTTATATATATTAAAAAAAATAACATAAAGATCCAAATTTCTTAAATACTATATACTAGATCAATCAGTCAATGATGAATCTTGATCAAGCACATAAGGATAAAAGAACTTTAGAACCATAAATTGCATGTTTCTCATTAAGTCAACAAAATCAAAACGAATTACATAGATATTGAGAGAATTCCATTGGCAAATAAAAAATACGAAAGAATCTCATAGTTGGTTAGTGTCACTAGTCAATGGTATTGGTCAATGTCAATAGTCCTCCAGCCCCTCTATGGAAAAATCACACCATTGTCATTGCTCTCTCCTCCATCCTCCTCTGGACCAAATCCAAGAATTGTTGTTGCATCAGTTGGTGGAGGATGAACCCTCAAAAGGTTCATCATTAAAAGTGACCGTCTCTAGCACTGGGTCATTAAGATCCATGTTGGCTAATGCCAACTCCACATTGTTGTCCAAACATATATCATTGGGAAACAAATCCCACATCTTTGTCTTTCCTTTCAACCACTCATTCCTCTTCCTGTAAATAAGACAAAGGTTAGTGTTCACACACCATTATTTCTGCCATGGACTGCTCTAGCCTACTCTTTCTCAAACTATACAAATTCTCATATGTGCTCCAGTTCCTCTCACAACAAGAGGATGAAGCAACCTGAGAGAGGACCCTCATTGCTAACTATTGTAGAATAAGGCATGATTCCCCATGAGTTTCCCACCAACCATAGGGCTTCTTAACCCCCATATCTCCAAGAACATACCCTCCAAATCTCCAATTTCCCGTGGAGAACTCTATGAAGCCCTCCTCCACTTCTTGAAGGGATGCTCTATCATGATATATCCTTCTAAATGCTACCTACCCCCCCCATGAAATCTCTACATTCATGTGAGGAGGGAATCTACAAGAGGACCCACCATTGAGCCACTATTGACTGTAGAACCTAGGATTCAATGAGTGAGGAGCAATGCAAAGGTATGCAATTCGTATCCCACATGTAAATAAGAATACCCTGTATGGTGGACCGTAAGTCTTTTGTCGATGTCCCATACTCAAAACACTCATTTTGCATAACAATGGTCTTCGCAGACTCAATCATGGAATCCCATCCCTCATAAACATTTCCTAAGATGTGATTGTTTGTGTAAGCGCAACAAAGAAATGATAGGTTTCATGATCTTAATGGAAAGATCTACCCTCTCTCACCAAATATCATCTAGCATTGTGTCCTTTACCTTTTTTGAAGCAGCTCCGTCCATAGACCAAAACTCTAAAATAACCATGGCCCCAAGAGCAGCCTTGACCTCCCTCAACCTCATAAGCATGATGAATGAAGAAGTAAATTGAGTATCTACAACCTTCAACAATGATAGATTTGTGTACTCTTTATATATTGCGAGGGCATTGATATGGTTTTATACAAATTTGCAGATATGGCATGCATCATCAATAAAATTGCTAGTCCATGTCAGATCTAAAGCAATAGATTTAAGTGTTAAATTCAAAGAATGAACAATGCAAAGTATCCAAAATATTTGTGGATGTTTAGCTTCTACAATAATGTAGCGACTTTGCAAACAGGTGCATTATCCGTGATGATTTGCACACAAGAATCAACACCAACATCTTCAATAACTTTAATGAACAACTCACCCATATATTGTGCATCCTTGTATTTTCCAAGAGCATCCACCACTTTCAAGAAGATCAATCCATTCTGGGAAGACACCATCAAATTGATGAGTGCATGGCATGCTACATCCGTCCGTCCATCAAAAACAATAGTAACACTAGATGTAGGCCATGATTATTTGATAGGGTGTAGGATTTTGTCCACCTCCTTCTTTGACTTACCCAACAATGTGGTTGTAAGCTTCTCTGAACTTGGAGGCACGTACCCGGTTGAATCCTTTTCAACTAGAGATCGACACATCTCAATGAACAAAGGGATCGTGCAACATTAAATGACATGGAGTTTAGATTCAAAAAAGAACACCATAGTAAGATCAACCTCATCTCACTTCTCTTGCTGATATATCTTGTCCATTGGACCATATGTTGGAGCTGCCTTCCTTTTTGGTGGCTGAATTTCAACCCCATTCCCAAATTTGTTAGATGGATTCTTTAAGAATGGAAGAGGATCATCATGTTTTTAAACTTTATTGCTTGTTGATGCCACATTCCCCAAGCCAACTATATCCCCTTTTTCCATCTCATATCTTTGGGTAGCATTGACTGCTATGCATGCTACAAGTCCACAAGGAAGGCCCAACAAATGGCCCTTAACTCAGTAGTAAGTGCTCTTGAATTGATTCATGCAGTAATTACAAGTCCAAACAACATTCCCCCCACCCACCAAGCTTTGATTCAGGCCCTAGATTACTTGTTATATACTTCCATAGGGGATATTTTTTTCATGTGCTATTGCTTGTTGTGAAGCAGCTAGCTACAGCAAAGTCATATGAAGCCATGGAAGCACCAACAGCTTCACTCGAAGCACTTGGAGCACTACTTGAAAAAATAGGAGGGGAGGGACCACCAACAATGGCATTCCTCCTAAGTTGCACAAACTATGAAAACGTTTCTTAGTTTCTGAAACGGTAACGTCTAGAAACGTTACCCCCCAAAAAATGGGTACGTCGAGTGAAAGGTGGTATATTAAAAATACAATATATATATATATATATATATATATATATATAACATAATATCTTGCACGAAAATAAGAATGATAGACATAAATAACATTTTAAAAGGAAACCCATGTCTATATTAATTGCCATAGATGATTACATGATACAAAATCCTATAGCTTGGTGATCTTAACTAATGTCAATCCTATACCCTCATACATCATAGAATCCAATGGAAATGCTACAATCCTACCATCCTGCAATCCTGAAAATCCTACTACAATCCTGAAATCCTCAAGACTGTTAAGTTTGTTGAATTCTGAATGGGATATGAAATTCTACTTTTTCCATATGAAGTCTGATGAAGTTAGAACCACTCTCAAATATCCTGAAACAATTAATGGTAATGTTAAAATTTTAAGTAAAAGGATGAAAAGGTAAAGTAAAGGAGAATGTCGCTTTTACTTACCATTAGCATCTATGGCCACATCTCACAACTAAAACAAGTTAGAAACATGGCCAAATTTGCCTGAAACACCGTACGGTATCACCGACGACGTTTTGTACCAGTTTTTGTGTTTCCACACGTTTTGGGGTACTGGTACGGCCCTTTGGGTTGTGTTTCCTGCAACATACCATTCCTCCCTATCTTTTGACCTTAAACAACTACCTTTAATGATTGAGTCATCACTTCCTTGAGGTAAATGAAAAACACTGCTGTGTAAAAAAAGACTCATCTAGCTGCCAAATCTATCTTGAATCCACTTGCAATCCCTTCAAAAATCCTTCACCTGAAAATAAATCCACTCTGAATACTCTCAACCTTCAGCAAATGATAAAAATAATGAGCAAAAACCGTGTTCTATAACTAGAGGGCGCCTTTTTGCAGAGGACACGTATCCAAAAATCAAAACATGCTCTAGCACGTGTGAGACACAGTCCAAACATGTGTCCGGATTTTCAGCCACAAAAATTTTTGTGTCGTACATGTGTCCAGGCGTGGCACATGCCCAACATGTAGGATACGGTCACTGAGGCCTATATGATTGTGTCCTGTGACAGGTTATCACCCATAAGCTTTTCTTTGCAAAGTGATTTAACAATGGTAAGGAACACAAAGTTTACAATACAGCAACATTTTTTCTTAACAAGATTCCAAGCAAAGTACAGAAAAATTCTTTGTCTTTATCACAGGATTGTAGAATGTGGAAATGGCCCTAAAATTTATGTTCATCACAAATCACTATCAATCATGTTAAACTAGTAGCAACAAGGAAGGTCTTCCTGTATGCATGTGTTCTTGCATGCAGAAGACTTAAATTAGGAAACCAGTTGTATTTAATTTACTTTTCCTAAGTTTACTTTGGAAAATAAATTAAAGTGATCCAAATGAACTTTAGTGAACCACTAGTTAAAGTGAAAGTGAAATTAGGGTTTTTGTTTTCCCACTAGTTAAAGTGAAAGTGAAATTAGGGTTTTCGCTTTACCTAAAGTTATAAAAGAGAGATCAATTGGTGGAGAGAACACACACTTGTATTCCGACAGAGACAAGATACAGACAGGGAGAGAAAGTTAGACAGAGGATTTAGCTAAGAAGATGGAGGAGCGAGCAGCAGGATCATCGAGCTTCGTACAGTTAGGTCGTACACTCACATAGGAGGGTGTTGAGGTTTAGTTGGGATTTGCCCAGTGATTCTGCCGGGTACTGCATTCGCCAAGTTTTGGTGAATTTGCAGTGATTGTAAAAGTTCCATATTTTCTCATAATAAAATCTATATCTGACTACTGCACCGGTTTTCCCATCTTGGGTTTTTCAAGGGGGTTCCATACCCAAAATAATAGTGTCAATATCGTCATGTGATGTGATTTATTTCTCAGTTTTATATTTTGTAGCATACTGTAAAAGATATTCATGTGTGGTTATCAGTTGATATTTTGCATGCACTGTTTAGCCCTAGTTGAATATTAAAGGAAAATTTACATGGTATCAAAGCTCTAGTGAGCTAAAGCTGAGATATTTGCAAGAGCAGTGATAGAGCAAGGGCATATCTATAGGAAGATACAAACCTAGACTTCTAGATCTAGGGTTTGACAGGTACACTTCACTATGGCCATGCATTTGAGAGTTGAGGATAGACTCCAAGGTGCTCAAAACTTTCCTACATGGAAAGAGAGGATCACAAAGATCCTGGACCTCAGTGATGCTGAGGAGCACATCGACTCCACAAAAGCTGTACCCATAGATCCGGTAGATCTAGCAGCTTGGAAGAAGATTGATTCCAGAGCCATGCTGATTATCATGGATGGAGTCAAGGACCATATAGTCCCTCACCTTTCTGGTAAGAAGACCACATTAGAAATGTGGAAGGCTTTGGAGAGTCAGTACCAGAGCAAGAACGAGAACCGGAGGATGGTGTTGCAAGAGAGGATACGCAGCACCAAGATGACCAAGGGAGAAGGAGGGGTGCCTTATCTCACGAGGCTCACACAGATCAAGGATGAGCTTGGAGCTGTTGGCTCTAAGACAAATGATGAGGAGCTAGTTCGGATAGCCCTCAATGGCTTCTCTAAGCCATGGGACACCTTTGTCAAAGGTGTTGTGGCTAGGGAGAAGCTCCCTGATTAGCACAGACGATGGGATGACTTTGTGCAGGAGGAGACCCGCAAGGGTCAAGGATCAGGCTCATCCAACAGTGCCCCACAGATTGTGGATGAGGAGGCTCTAGCCCTTACAGGGAAGAGCAAGGGGAAGGCAAAGAGGAAGAAGGATGGTAAGAAGAACCTTGACGTGTTAAACGTCAAGTGTTTTATTTGCCACAAGCAGGGACACTTTGCCTCCCAATGCCCAGACAGGAAGAAGAAGAGTAACACTCAGATGGCTAGATCTGCAGAGGTGAATGAGTTCAGTAGGAACTTCGATGAGGAGTTTTGCTTGATAGCTTACATGGCAAACACCACAGGGAGAAGCATATGGTACATTGACAATGGAGCATCTAGTCACATGACTGGACAGAAGAGATTCTTCAGAGACTTGCAAGAGGGTGGAACAGGCATCCACGTTGAGCTGGGTGATGATGTGCGGTATCAGGTGCAGGGAGTTGGCATTGTTTCATGTGAGAGGGAGTCTAGCAAACCCCTCATTTTTGTTGATGTGTTATATGTTCCAAAACTGACCAAGAACCTTATATCAGTCTCCACTCTGGAGGACAAGGGATATCAGGTGAAGTTCCGTGACCATAGAGTGTATATCAGGCCCAAGGGATTAGATAGGAGCTTGGATCGGGTGATTGGCAGAAGGAGCGATAAAGTGTACAGATTACACTTTGAGCCTGCAAATGCTCTAGTCAGCAGCAGCAGTCAGGGTGAGTTGTGGCATAGGAGGATGGAACACTTACACCATGGAGCACTGAAGCATTTGAGATAGGCAATCATTGGAGTTCCTCAGGTATAGAAGGAAAAGCATAACCACCGCAAGGGTTGTGCTTTGGGGAAGAACATCAGCAAGCCTTTCCCACAGAGTGAGCACAAGTCTAAGGAGCCCTTGGATTTGGTACATTCTAATGTATGTGGACCTATGAGTGTCCATTCGTTCAATGGTTACAGTTACTGCGTAACCTTCATTGATGATTATTCCAGGAAAACCTGGATCTATTTCCTGAAGGCCAAGTCAGAGGTCTTTGAGAGGTTCCGAGAGTTCAAGACTCTTGTAGACAACCAAACAGGAAAGAAGATTCAAGTGCTGAGGACAGACAACGGGGGTGAGTACACTTTCAATGAGTTCATGGAGTATAGTTCGGCTGAGGAGATCAAGAAGGAGCACACTGTGCCCCATACCCCACAGCAGAATGGAGTTGCAAATCGAAAGAACAAGACCATCGTTGGAGCAGCCAAGGCCATGCTATTTGATCAGGGATTACCACTATTCCTATGGGTCGAGGCATACAGGACTACAGTATACATTCAGAACAAGTGTCCCCACACAGCCTTGGGGAGGAAGACACTGGAGGAGGTCTTCAAAGGCAATAGGCCAAATGTGAGTCACATTCGCATATTTAGCAGTGTCTGCTATTGTCATGTTCATGCTGACAATAGGAAGAAGCTGGACCCTTCTGGAGAGAAGGGGTTACTTGTTGGTTACAGCGAGATTTCGAAGGCATATAGAGTTTACATTTATGCTCGCAGGAGGATCATTATGAGCAGGGATGTCTAGTTCGATGAGGACAGGGCCTTACGAAGATCTCTGGACTTACCAGCAGAGCAGCAGACAGCACAGGAGTCGGGAGTCAGGTTGGAGGAGCCAAATGTACAGGTACAGGTACAGACATAGAGCACACGTTCTAGTGGTCAGAGGGAGTCAAGTGGACAGGATCCTTCAGTCATTGACTTGAAGGATGAGCTGCAGCAGGAGACGGATATCCAGCAGCCGCAGCAGGTTGACACTAGCCCAAGGCCTAAGTGGTTAAGATCCACAATGCAAGATTCCAGGCAGGTAGATCCTCCACAGACATCTTTTAGACAGAGTGTACCACCAGAGAGGCTTAGTTATATGGCACTGATGATAGAGTTGATTAACTCTGAACCTTCCAACTTCGGGGAGGATGCACAACATGATGTGTGGCAGGAAGCTGTGGTTGAGGAGTATGACTCCATTATGAAAAACCAGGTATGGGAGGTTTTGCCGAGGCCACAAGGGAAAAAGGTGGTGGGATCCAGATGGATCTACAAGGTGAAGCATGCAGTAGACGAAAGTGTGGAGAAGTACAAGGCGCACTTCATGGCAAAGGGGTTTTCACAAAAGGAGGGTATTAATTATGAGGAGACCTTCGCCCTTGTTGTCAGGCATGCTTCCATTCTGACCATTATCTCACTAGCAGTTGAGATGGGTTGGCGTGTCCATCAGATGGACGTCAAGACTGCCTTCCTCAACGGAGTGATAGAGGAGGAGGTGTATATTGAGCAGCCAGAGGGGTTTGATGTGGAGAACAGGGAGACGCATGTATGCAGACTGCATCAAGCTCTTTACGAGCTCAAGCAGGCACCTCGAGCATGGTACTCAAAGATTGACAGCTATCTACGGGAGATGGGATTTCAGGGGAGTGAGGCTAACCACAACCTATACTTCTTGACAGGTGAGGTGCCTCTCATACCGGTCTTATATGTGGATGATCTCTTTTTGACAAGAGATGAGAGGCTGATTGGAGACTGCAAGTCCAACCTTGCAATGGAGTTTGAGATGAAAGACCTTGGGCTGATGCAATACTTTCTAGGCTTGGAGGTTTGGCAAAGAGATGGATGCTTCTTCATTGGACAGGGGAAGTATGCAGTAGAGATCTTGAAGAGATTCAAGATGGAGGACTGCAAGCCTATGGACATACCTCTAGTTTCCAACTAGAGGAAGATTGATGCGTCAGGGTCAAAAGGATTTGATCCTACCTTGTATCGTCAGCTTATCGGATCGCTTATGTATCTGATCAACACTCGACCAGACATCAGCTTTGCAGTCAACTCTTTGAGTCAATTCATGGTGGACCCTCGGAGAGTGCATTGGACGGTTGTGAAGCACAAACTTCGCTACATCAGAGGTACAATGGAGTATGGATTGGTTTATGAGTGCGGGGGGAGTGTATAGTTAGCAGGTTTCACAGATGCTGACTAGGCAGGATGTGTAGAGGACCAGAAGAGTACTTCAGGCTGTTGTTTCAGCATTGGATCAGGGGTTGTCTCTTAGTTCAGCAGGAAGTAGAAGTCAGTTGCATTGAGCTCGGCAGAGGCTGAGTACATGGCAGCGAACATGGCTACTTGTGAGGGTATGTGGCTGAGGAAGTTACTTGTAGGGTTGTTCGAGTGTGAGCTAGAGGCTACACTAGTTCACTGTGACAATCAAAGTGGCATCAGGCTATCTGAGAATCCAGTGTTCCATGACCGAAGCAAACACATAGACATCAGATACCACTTCTTGAGAGATTGTGTTTAGAGAGGAACCATTCGGTTGGAGTACATACAGACAGATGAGCAGGTGGTGGACATTTTCACCAAGGCACTTTGCAGACAGAGTTTCGTGAAGTTCAGGGATAAGTTGGGGTTGCTACCGAATCCCTTCCTCGTTGAGAGGGAGTGTTAAACTAGTAGCAACAAGGAAGGTCTTCCTACATGCATGTGTTCTTGCATGCAAAAGACTTAAATTAGGAAACCAATTGTATTTAATTTACTTTTCCTAAGTTTACTTTGGAAAATAAATTGAAGTGATCTAAATTAACTTTAGTGAACCACTAGTTAAAGTGAAAGTGAAATTAGGGTTTTTGCTTTACCACTAGTTAAAGTGAAAGTGAAATTAGGGTTTTTGCTTTACCTAAGGTTATAAAAGAGAGATCAATTGGTGGAGAGAAAACACACTTGTATTTCGACAGAGACAAGATACAGACAGGGAGAGAAAGTCAGACAAAGGATTGAGCTGAGAAGACGGAGGAGCGAGTAGCAAGATCATCGAGCTTCGTACAGTTGGGACGTACACTCATACAGGAGGGTGTTGAGGTTTGGCTGGGATTTGCCCAATGATTCTGCTGGGTACTACATTCGCCAGGTTTGGGTGAATTTGCAGTGATTGTAAAAGTTCCATATTTTCTCATAATAAAATCTATATCTGACTGTTGCACCGATTTTCCCATCTTGGGTTTTTCCAAGGGTTTCCATACCCAAAATAATAGTGTCAATATCGTGATGTGATGTTGTGATTTATTTCTCAGTTTTATATTTAGCTGCATACTGTAAAAGATATTCATGTGTGGTTATCAGTTGATATTTTGCATGCACTGTTTAGCCCTAGTTGAATATTAAAGGAAAACTTACAAGTCATTCATTTTTTCTTAAATAAAATCCTTTGAGTAATTAAGTGCATGAAGGATTTCACAAGTCCTCTACCATCTAAGGCCAAAACTCTCCCTTAACTACCCAATAAACTAGTGTGAATACTATTCCTATGTTGTCTAAAAGTCCTGAATTTCGACAACCTCTATGATCTCATTGTGGTTTGGTTTTTTTGATAACCATGCATCAAGATCCGACACTAACAAAATCATCATATTTTGCTGGCTAGTTTTGCTTGATTTGATGATCAACGTTGGAAGAAAAATCTGTGCACTTTACTCTCTCACTCTTCTGAGCCCCTTTTCCAAAAAGGTGTTGCATGCAAAGGAACAGCTCAAGCCAAAATTGCATCTAGTCCTCAGAAACTACAAGAAAATCATCCATAATCTATCAGAACCCTTTTGCTCCATGTGAAAGTCATCCCAGATTCCTAACTACAGTATTAACATGAAATGGGTTAACTTCCAAGAACATATATGGAAAAGCAAAAAAAAGACAAAAAAATTAATAAAGCCAAACAAATCATAGTAAAATATATTACCAAAAGTTGTAGAACTCACTGGTTTACAAAGTCATAAAATTGGACCATCAACTCCCGATCATTTTCATAAACAGTGTTAACCTTCCCCAAGCAAGCAATGCCAAAGTGTGGATCTGCACCTTCCAAGAATAAGTATTAAAAAATTGTAAGCAAAACAACACAAACATCAAATAAGTCATTTATATAGCATCGATGTTTCATCTGAGTATGAACTATAATGGCTATTTCACTGACCCCAATTATCAGTTGAATCCCCGGGAGAACTCCAAGGGCAATGAGGACATCTATTAATATTGTTAAAAAAATTGGTACAGCCATTTACCTTCAATACTATAAAAATGCATTAGCAAAGACACAAGAAAGAGACAGTGACTTCTCAGGTTATTAAATATTTGCCTAATAGAGGTTATAAAATCAAATCACAAGATTTACACCTCACTAAATGCATAAGAAAATGAAGTAAACTATCATATTACCAATCAGATTATTATAGCAAACGAGGATTAGGATTCCCGAGGGTCGACAGCTTTAGCAGCTACCCACAAAATCCAAATTCAGAAGTATATAGAATCAACATGGTTACAATAAGATTGATTATCACGTAGTATTGTATACAGTTGAAAATTTTATAGGTTCATGAATGCATAATGTAGAACAAATTTGTTTGAAATGCAATCCATAATGATTAACTGTTTATCATGACTTCACTAGATAGGGAATATAATAGCCCTACCGATGCCCATCTTCAAGAGAAGCTCCTCTTGTATCTCAGTGGTCACAGCAACAGCTTCCTATAAACACCATAACATAACCATCCAAGGAATTAAGAGGATAAACACAATGTGTCTAAATAAATTTAACATGAAAAGCACTAAACTTACCAATAACCTAAGGTACTCAAATAGATTTCTCATTTTTCTGATGTGATTTTTTCCCTTTAGAAGTACACGCCTCACTAGATATGTTCTCAGCTTATGTAAGATGAACTTGCATTTAGGAATTATGCTGGTTAAAAACCACTTAATGTGCATGAGTTCATTCAGTAACCTGACAATGACCTTAAATTAAAATCTATTGAATTCATCCTTAAATGACTGATAATAATCATTTGTGTGAGATGCTTGTAAATAAATGTTAACTAAACCACATGTAAGATGTGTGCTCACTGAGTGTGAAAATTGAACAAGAAAATTCAAAAAAAAATTTGCTTATTAAAGGCTTGATTGAGAGATTAGGATAAAATGGTTTGGATTCTTCATTAAATAAAGTTCCAAATAAACGAATTTTTAAAACCTTAAAACTTATAAATAAACAATTAAAGTCTTTGAATCAGAGGTAGATAATTGTTTACTTTAATTTCATGTGGTGCTGTTTATACACGACCAAGATTCATGGGTGCCTATATTACTTCAATTTAAGCCTTGACGTAACACCTTTTTGCCATATTTCTCCTCAGAACTAGTATTATCTCCCATATGCTCGCACATCTAACAAAGGAATGCTGGATTGTTATTTTAGAAGATTAATTAGTTTATTTAGAGAATTTAGAATAATACTTTAAGAGTTTGCATTAAGATACCGTATCTAAGGATTGTGCAGATTCATGTTTAAAGAAGAAAAGGGCTCAGCCTCACAAGAATATGAATTCAAGAGAAGCATCAATGCATTGATTACTTCATCAATAAGTTTGGTACCTAATTATTATGAGAGAGCCTAAAACTAATTTCCTAGAATATTGTAAACGAATTTGAATTTCCTAGAATATAGGAAATTAATTGCCTTGGAATATCTTTTGTAACTAATAGCACATATCTAGGATCTAGTTACAATGTGGTTATATTTCATTTAATTCAAAATATACACTAAATTGTATATAAAAAAGAGGGCCAACACTTGTATTTGCAATTTTGATACATGTAAGAAATAGACTCTTGCAATGGTGTGTAATCTCTAGTTTATGAATGAAAGTAGAGTTTGAGTTCCAAATTTTGAGTTGGAGTAGTTCTTTAGGGTTGTAGTTTTATCACCTTATACAAGCACCCTCTTCTCATGGGGGAAGATCCCAATCCATGAGAGCATATATTGTGTATTGTAAAGAGTTCTTTCATTTATGTTTTATTTAGATTCAATAGCCTGAGTTCTTATTTCACACTTAAAAGTTCTTACTTCTTGTGTTCACTTTCTGTGGTATGTTTACTTTCTTGCAACGTGTGGTGTGTTTGATTTCTGCAATGTCATTTTATTTGCTAGATATCAAAGCAATTTACTTTCCATAGAGGCATGTAGAAGACCAGTTGAAGAAAGAAACAGGAGCCTGCACATACAATGCACAATCACTCACAAGTTTCTCTAAAACTTTGGGTGGATAAGTAAATGCACAGCCTCTTTTATTGCTCTTGAGTCTTTATAGGGCAATAAATTAGCTTGTCATTTTGGCGTCATTACCAGGGAGATGTCAAGGGCACTGAAAGTATTTATTTGCACTGGTCTTTAGGAAACACACATGGTACAAGGATCAGCAAAGAAGAACTATCAACTACCCTCTTTGTGGAATTTCATACACAATGTGATGCATTAAAACTAGGTTGTATAGATGCATGAATAGAATTGGAAGATCCACCAGGAAGATTTTGTGGCACAGTAAAAGCCACTCAAGTCTCAAAGTACTAACAATTTTGCAAGAACACAAGTAAGGGGAGGCAATTCACAGGTTCTCATTCTATCCTACCACAGTTTGAATCAAATGTTATCACAAGAAGTCATCATCCCCATTCTTCCCCTCACTTTGGTTTCCCTGTCTTCATCAACTTGAATCTCCACTCAAGTCATGGAAATGATTCCCACCTCAATAAACCCAACACCAACCTTGGAAACAAGATTGGCAAGGGCCTCGATATGGTGTTTAAGTCTTTGTGGTTAAGTGCCAAAACTTGAAATTATTCAACAATCAACATTGCCTCTTATATCCAATGATCGATGAGAATAAAATGACATCATGAGCTTTATGCAAATAAAAAGATAGATATTGACAAGACTTGCATGAATGAAATTCTATAAATTATTATCACTTAGTCAATATGATTATGTGAGATATAATACTTGAAATTAGACCATTGAACCAAGAGACATTTCCAGAATTAATAAGTGTAATTATGTAGCCAATATGTCCAAGATAAGATATATTAAACTACCATTAAACAAATAAAAAACACCAAGTTATCTTTGTTAGAATTGTATACTTCAATGATGGTTATATTACATCTTCATATAATTTGCATTATATCAATAACCATAAGCAATAGGATCACTGAAAGAAAGACAAGCACAGCAAAACAAAAGTACACAAAGATTTTCCTCTGGGAAACCCTTCAAGGGAAAAAAACCAGCAAACTTTTTTAGTGTAGATTCGTCAGTAAGTTCAATGTCTTCTAGTACAATCCAAGAGCTCTCTGCTCTTCCACACAAAGATCCCGAGAATAAGATAAGATAGAAACCCCAAGAATAAGATGTCTTCACAATTGCAGCTACTCTTCCTTCTCTAGCGAACTTGTTCTTCTCTCTCTAGCGAATATACTTGATTGCTTGATGTGTCCAAATGGGAATTGCACCTCCCATATTTATACTTGTTTTCCAAGTGACTTTTCCTTATGGAACCAACCTGACTTTAGGAAATATTAAATACACTTATTTAATATCTCTTCTAGATCTTTCTAGGCCAATTTTACAAGGTTTACATTTATTCTTTTAGTACTTTTACATGATCAAATACAATATGAATATTTCCTGAAAGGGAGTACAATAATAATACAACAATAACTCATCAAGAATATCTTCCGAAGTTGCACAATCTTCAACAATCTTGTTGTTATATGATGTCCAATAGAGCAGTGAAACTCAAAAAACATTCCAAATTGAAGCAAATTACTTCACCCAACAATTAAAGGTGATTTAACAAGCGAAAATTAATCATTAACCAAAGTAAAAATTCCAAAAAACTAGTGCTTGTTTTTCTAACATTTTGCAATGAGAAAAACAACAAGAAAACTACGAAAAATCAGATTTTAACCCCAAATCAAATGCAGAAAATCAGAAATTTAGTGTTAATGTTTCTCCATGGTTACAGCATTGGGCAACATTCTGCAGACATTCTCCCAGAGAGGTCTTGAGAAGTGATCAATGGTTGGTAGAGGATGTTCCCAGTGTAGCCTTGATTAGTCATGAGAAGATATTAAGGGTAAACTGTTAGATTTTAAGATATATATAGCAGTATAACTTTATTCATTTGCAATAGAAATAAAAAAGGATCACTGAAAGATAACCATGCACAGAGACACAAAGATTTATCCTAGGAAACCCAAACGGGAGAAAACCCAGCAAACTTTTCTCAGAAAAAATAATCTATCCAATACAAGAACAATACCAATCATGAAGATTAAGCCTTAGCACAAGAATGTGCCGTTCTTTCACAAGAACCCAAAGAGAGATAAGATAATAAGATAACCCCAAAACTTCCTTCACTTGATCTTCGCTTGTCCTCCTTGTGTATGTTCAAAATGAAGTGTGGAAGCATTTTATTTATATTCTTCTTTTCACTAGAAGTTTCCACAATTAGGTCGGCTTGTACTTTTATTTATTCTTAATTTTATCTTTTATTTATCTTCCAAGTCGACTTGTCATTTTGTCTTCTAGGGTCAATTTACCCCTTTCATTGAGGTAGATGTTCTCTTCATTGCTTTCCACTTTCTCTGGGACTTCTTAAGAATATTCTCTGATGCTATATTAACATCAACATTCCCTCTGAGCGAGGAAGATATTCTTCTTCAACACTGCTTATCTTCTGGATGTTCTTCAACATTCTTTAGGACTTCTTCAATGGATTGTCTTGACTTCTTTGGATATTTCTTCATCATAGAAATGTTCTCCTTGTTTACGTCTCATCACATGCGGTCACATTCTTACCCAAGAGCTCTAATGTTGATTTGACCATACTCTAAGAAGTCCCAAGCACTTCTTAAAGCCAATTGTCAACTTCAACATTAGATTAGACGTTGTCTAATATACAAGAAGATAAAATCTCCTTGTAACATAAACAAGTCATGTCACTCTATAAAGAATAGATCACTCCTGCTAAGGAGCACTCTCACACACTGAGTATGCAATGTGACCTCTAGTCTACCATCACTCCAGCCCGCATGACTAGACTAGGCTAAGCATCTGATCCCTCTACTAATTAGTCCACGTGACTAATCAGGGTTACGAAGGGGCCATTCTCTCCATGGGTTGCGAACTTTTAAAAGAATGATCTGCAGAATGTTTGATCAATGCTAGAACTCATGAAAACATCAACACTCCCTCTCATCTAGGGAGGCATCATCATGTAAAAACATCGTCTAAACATTATTTGAGCATCACATCTTGATTCGAACATCTCGTCATCATAAGAATGATCTCTTCTAATCAACCTCGTTTGACCAGAACAATTGTTCCAACTAGAACCACATCATCTTTCCAATGATAATATTTGATCTACCTGATCAACTTGTTCATCCTAGACCAAATAGGATTACTTCCCCATGCACTTTATAAGTCTAAAACTAAAGGGAGGCCACAACCCCCATGAAGGTACTTCTTCCAAGCACTTCATCGATCACAAATCGAAGGGAAGCTACACACCCCTAGAAGATGCCTCTTCCAAGCACTTTATCGAAAGAAGGCTACAATCCGCAGGAAGACACTTCTTCCAAGCACTTTATCGACCTCAAATCGAAAGGAGGCTACACCACCTAGGAAGACACTTCTTCCAAGCACTTTATCGATCTCAAATCGAAAGGAGGCTATACTCCCTAGGAAGACACTTCTTCCAATTTACCAGTCATTACAACTGGAAGGCGACAAGGACTACTATTAGTCCACCCCTCTGGGCCCATGTACTCCACAACGGAGCACTCTCCACACTGGAGAACGTTCCTCACAGGAACCATCCCTCACAGGGATACACTCTTCAAAGGAGTCCTCTCCACTTTGGAGAACATTCCTCACAGGGATACACTCCTCAAAGGAGTCAGCCACAAGTCTCAGCTTGTGCCTCATCAACAGCCACACTGGTCATTAATCTCCCTTCTTGAGGAAGGGGATATCCACCACCCCAAGACTTTCACGAAAGCATATCCCAAGACTTTCATGAAAGTATGCAAACTTCACTCTTGACAAAGGCTTCGTAAGGAATCAGGATATCTGCAATCTGCTCATCTCTAAAGATATACTACAACTTTAGTGCTCCCTTTCTGAACTATATCTCTAATGTAGTGATATCTGATCTCAGTATGTTTGGACCTGTCATGGAACACAGGGATCCCTGAGAGCTTTACATAGCTCTGGTTATCACAAAATATCACCATCACATCAAGCACATGACCATACAAATCTACAACCAGCTTCTGAAGCCATACTGCTTCCTTACTAGCTGCACTGGCTGCAATGTACTCTACCTCAGCTGTATTGAGTGCCACAAATGTCTGTTTCTTGCTGAACCAAGATATCATAGCTAATCCCAAGCTAAAACAGCACCCAAAGGTGCTCTTTCTATCAAATGCACTCCCATCCCAATCTAGCAGTGAATCCCACCATCTTCACTTCATTATCTGGCGTATATCTCAATCCATAACCAACTATACCGCAAACATATCTCAACATGTGCTTAGCTACTACCCAATGTACTTGTCTCGACTCGACCATGTGTTGACTCGACGTGTTCACTGGATAACAGATATTTGGCCTGGTATTAACCAAGTGCAACAAGGAACCAATCAACTAGCGGTACATGGTCGGATCCACTAAATCTGAAGATATGGCATAATCATGTAACTTCTTCATATTTGCTTCCATGGGTGTGGCCATGGAATTACAGTCCATCATGTCAAATCTGCACAAGATATCAATGGTATACTTCCCTTGTCCAAGGAAGATCTCATTAGGTCCTTGCCACACCTCTAAACCCAAGAAATAATGCATCAATCCTAGGTCTTTCATCTCAAATTCATGAGTCAACTCCCTCTTGCACTTGATGATCAAACTCTCATCCCATAGAGCAAATGTCTCAACATAATCTATTCCTTCTTTCTACGAGAAGCCTCGAGATATGATGTCATCTGCAGCATGCTTGATCTTAAATTTCTCACCCTTCAAGACTAAAATAGAGAGCATATTGACTCTCCTCTTTAGCACAAGTTATGTTGTAACCACTTCTAGAATTTGCCATGACTCCAACTGAAAACCAATTGTTCCTCATAATCATCGAAAGAATGAGCATCTGTAGTAGAGAGACCGACATTCATTGGAGCTTCCTACTCTCAATCGTCAATCTCTATATGGGATCCTCTGGACCTGTGAGTCATGGGACTACATACGACTGAATGTACAAGCTCCACGTATATCATCTGTCACTGTTGAACAGTCATCACTTATTCATCACATCCATTTCAGTTGCTCCCTATATCACTGAAGCCATCCTACAACCTGATCTATGTTAGATTTTAAAAGTTTTATGCCAAAAACAAAAGGATCACTGAAAGAATGACAAGCACAGTAGCACAAAGAGAACACAAAGATTTAACCTGGAAAACCATCGTGGGGGAAAAAACCCAACAAAACTTCCTCGATATAGAATCCAACCAAGTACAGTGTAAGATCCCAAGAACAAGACTAATTGCTTCCTCTCTCTCAGATGGATTGCTCCTTCTCTCTCTAGCGAACTTGCTTGAGTTGTGAGTGTATCCAAATGAAAGAGGCACCTCATCTATTTATACTCATCAATTGAGTGGTCTAATAACCCAACAGGGTCGACTTCTCCTCTCAACCAGGGTCGACTTACCTAGTGAGACTCAAAACAACATTTAAATAATATTTTTGTGGGTACTATTGACCTGACTTACAACAGAGGTTTTACCTCAAGACTTTTACTTGACCAAGTACATCAATGACATCTCTAAAAGGAGGAATAATAATAATACAATAAAAGTACAATAGAATATCTTCCAAAGTTACATTTCTTTCAACACTCCTTCCTAACAAGGAAGGTATTCTACAACATTAGCAATAACAATAACAACAACAACAACAACAGTTGTACAACTGCCTGGTGGATCTATATGTCATAGGAAGTTTTGGAACAACAACATCATAAGTCTGGAACATCAGCATCATCATGGATCATCATCATCACGGAGCATCATCTTGGAACATCATCATCACGGATCATCATCATCACTGAATATCATCATCGTGAAACATCATCATCATCATGGAACATCATCATCAGGGAACATCATCATAAGACATCATCATCGGCATTGACATGAGCATCATCATCAGTAAGTGAATATTGGATCATCATCATCATCAATATGCGAATACTGGATCATCATCATCATCTACAACATCATCAGTATGTGAACACTGGAACAACAACATCATTAGCATGTTAGGGATAAAACAACATCATCAACAAATAAATGTTGGAACATCATTTGCATCATCAGCATGGAAATGCTAGGACAACATCAGCAGCAGCAGCAGAGAAATGTTGGAACAACATCATCATCATTCGCATAGAAATGTTGGAACAACGTTGTCATCATCAACATAGAAATGTTGGAACAACATCATCATCATCATCTGAAGCAGCATCACGATGGGCACTCTGGTAGATCCAATGGGCCTTGTCTGGCTTACTAATCCTTTCAAACCAAACAAGCCTAGCCAGACGTATCGATCTACCTGGAGACCAAACAAGCCTTGTCTAGCTTACTAATCCTTTTGGACCAACCAACCCTAGCCAAACATACCAATTCCCCAAGGATCAACCAGGCCTTGTCAGCACTAATATACCTATCCCAAGGGGATCAACCAGGCCTTATCAGGCTAACATACTAATCCTAGACAGAACTTCCACACCACTGGAACAAGAAACTACATCATCATCATCACTCCCTCTTACAAGGGAGGTCCTTTCGAACTACACCAATCTTGTCTTGGAAGTATTCAAACTTTACACGAGACTGAGGCTTAGTCAAAACATCAACAACTTGTTCCTCTATAGGAACATACTAGAGTTGTACGGCTCCCCTCTACACCATATCCCGGATGTAGCAGTACTTGATTTCTATATGCTTCGATTTGTCGTGGAACACCGGGTTTTCCGACAGCTTGATGCAACTCTGGTTATCGCAGTAGATATCGATCACATCCATCTCGATATCGAACAATCCTATCAACAACTTGCGAAGCCATACTGCTTCACTACATGTTAAAC
>LPNX010937364.1:1161687-1176980 GCA_001517045.1 Pseudotsuga menziesii
TTTGTCGTACTTAGAGCAACACTAGTTTGCTTTCTGCCAAGCCATAAGATCACATGTGATCCCAAACTGAAACAACATCCTAAAGTACTCTTTATATCATCGGCATTGCCTGCCCAATCTAAATTTGTATAACCGTGTAATCTGATCTCACTATCAACTGCATATCTGAGGCCACAATCCAATGTATCCTTTAGGTACCTCATCACATGTTTTGTTACATCTAAGCGAACATGCCAGGGCTCCACCATATACTTACTCAAGGTGTTCACAACAAAACATATATATGGTTTTGTGTTTGTTAAGTACAACAGTGAACCAAATATTTGTCTGTATAGTGTAACATCTACTGTATCTGAGGAGTCATCATTCAAGAGCTTCAAGTTTGTCACCATCGGAGTATTCAGTGCTTTGCAATCCATCATCCCAAATATCTTTAGGATCTCAACAGCATATTTTCCTTGATTTAGGAAAATCTCATCTGGGAACTACCATACTTCTAGACCTAGAAAATAATGCATCATGCCAAGGTCTTTCTTTTTTAATTATGTTGCAAGCTTCTTCTTGCAATCACCAATGAGCTTCTCTTCTCTTGTCAAAAATAGATCATCCACATATAGCAATAATATTATAAGCCATCATCAACAACCTTATAGTAAAGGTTGGAATCTGCTTTACTTTTGGTAAATCCCAAACTCATTGGGAAGCCATCAATCCTTCCATACCAAGCTTTGGGTGCTTGTTTTAACCCAAACAATGCTTTCTTCAATCTGCATACATGTGTCTTTCGGTCATGTGTTTCAAATCCTTGAGGTTGTTCAATGCACACTTCCACTTCTATTACGCCATCCAGGAAGGCCATCTTTACGTCCATCTGGAGTAGCTTTCATTTCATCTTGGTTGCCAAAGCAAGGATAGTTCTGATTGAAGTATATCTTGCTACTGGTGCAAAAGTCTCTTCATAATTGATTCCTTCCTTCTGAGAGAACCCTCAAGCGACGAACCTTTCCTTGTATTTTTCAATACTTCCATTTGTTGAATGTTTTGTCTTGAAGATCCACTTCAAGGAGACTACCGATCTGTCTTTTGGTCTTGGCACCACATCCCAAACATCGTTCTTTGCGATAGATTGGTATTCTTCAACCATGGCATTGATCCATTCCTTCTTCTTTGTTGCTTTTTCAAAACAAGTAGGTTCTTCGTCAACAAGGTTGCACCTCAAGGCCACATAGCTAGACAATGGCCTTGGCCTCTTGCTTTCTCTAGGAGTTCCTTCTGGAGCACCATACTTTTCTGCATCCTGAATTGCTTCACAAGCCCAAGCTGGTCTTATTTTTCGTGAGATCATCTCATGAGGTGATTCCATAAGTCTTTGAGGCTTTGCCATGTCATGGTCTTCTGGTGTATGTTCTTCTTCAACATCCCGAACTGGTAATCTGTTGGTTTCTGCAACTCTAGGAGCTTCATGATCCTCATATGTATGGTTCTTCCTAAATGTAATGTCCCCTTCCAACTAAACCACCCTGAGAACACCTGTTAACCTATCTTATTCCCATAGGTTCAAGCAGGTCTTAAAGAAAAGGGAATAACAGAGGACTGATAGCACTAGGAGCAGAAAGGTACATCAATTCAGTCTGATTAAGTCATCAGTGTAGAAAGAAGGCCATCAGAGTTCATATCCTAAAGCATGCGGAGCATGCAGGCCTTGTTTAGTCAGTATTAAAGTCAACATCAAATTAGAATTGCATGCATGCAAAAGTGAAGCATAAAACCTAAAAGTGACATGCAAGCCCTAAAAGCATATGAAGATCTATTTAAGAAGGGTTATAGGACTAAAGGAAGTATCTATGATTATTGTTGATTGATTTGTAGCTTTTGAGCAGCAGCACCGTGTGCAGCCGCGACAGTTGGAGTTGAAGATGGTGTCTTCAGCTAGCGATGGTTCGGTAATGAGATATCTGCCCTAGTCTCTTCGGGATAAACCATCCAGGTTTATCAACGGCATTCACCGTATACATCAGTGTTCAAGATCCAGCACACTCAGAAGGATAACTGATTTGCAGGTTCACGTTTTGCAGCTGGGGATTTAGCTGGATACCCCAAAGTATTCATTGGGTCTCTGATTTCTAGTTTATCTCCCGCATGCCAGCTTCTTCTTCTTCAGCAAGGTCATCCCATTGCATTGTGTGGTTCCCAGTTCTCCAGTTGCTCATTCTGAGGAGCTATCAACAGATCAAGGGGATTTGAGGGCGTGAGCACCAAACTGCCAGATCAATTCGTTAGGGCATTTAGAGAGGCCAAATCTTCCGCATGCTCCGACCATTCTCTTCAGGAGGGCAAGACCATCGTCTCTGCAAAGTTTCGAGGGTATCAGACAACTCCTCCCAAAACGTCATATTTAGCTGGGGAAGAGCCTCAGTACAGCTTGGCAATAACACCAGAGGAAATGAGCACTACTAGCCCACCTATCCAGATCTTTATGCATACAGCTATCTCTGGAGTCATTATCAGCCGAGATATCAGTGGTAAGTGTTAATTTCTCTCTGCAAACCCTAGCCCTAATTCAGCTACATTTTAGGGCATTTTTGCATGGCAAGTTTGCATGCACAGTTATTTCATATTTTTGTATAAGATTGACTGTGTGAGTCAGCACTACAATAGAACATTAGAGAATATCAGTATTTGGGATATTACAGTGGTATCAGAGCATGTGCCTTGCCAGCTGTGGGCTTGAACATGAGAAGTAGATGAATACAGAAAAGGACACTTTTGTAACCTATAGAAGAAGGAAGAGTTACACGGAGGAATTTGAAGATATCCAGCTAGAAGATACCAACTCAGACATGGACCCAACAGGTATACACTCTGACAAGGGAAAAGGAACGGGAGAAGATGAGGATAGGATGGAGTTTCACAACCTAGTAAGCACATTACAGGACCTAGCCAAAGGGCAAAAAGGATGCACTTCATGCAATCAACAAATTGTTGGCGAAACCAAAACCAAGTAATAGCAGTGCACCTCTCTCACCAGTAGATAGAGGGTCTACAAGCAGTAGTGGGAAGCATGCATACACCAATATGCAAAACACACCCCACATATATAACAAACCTTCCGGTAGGCCTACTATGCCTCACTTCCTGGCAAATGCAGTAGCAGGACCGGTCATGCCAGCAGAACCTAGTGAACCATTTGGAGCGTACTTATAGGAGTACAGGGATTTGGGAGATGAATTCCATTTAGCCATGACTTTCTCAGATTTTTGCAACATGAAAAGCAAGAACAGGCCGAGAGGGTTCAATAGAGCATTCAATCATAATTTTGAGTTGCAACGCACATTGGGGAGACTGACTATCTCCAACTTCAATGGGACATCTAGTTGTTCAGCCAGGATTTAGGTACATAAATTAGACACCTACTTCCAACTTAACCCCATGACAAAGACGGATGTAATCAAGTTGGCTACTTTACATTTAGATGGGAAAGCACATGAGTGGTGGTACCACGGACTAGTGACATTGGGTCACAACACTATCACTTCCTACAGTGACTTCACACAAAGGCTCATGGAGCACTTTGACAAGAAGGACCCAGAGATTCATTTCAGGGATCTTGCGCAGCTCAAGCAGACAGGCAGTGCTGAGACATTCATATCTGAATTCCAGAGAGTTTCAGTTATGGTATCTGACATATCAGAGAATCAGTTGATTATGTTATTTACGGAGGCACTATCCGAGCCACTCTGTGGATGGGTGAAGGCTTACAAGCCAATTACTTTGCAAGATGCTATCCGTAGGATTCTGGACCTACAAGATTCTGTACCAAAGAACAAGCATCGACAAAAAACTACCAGTCTCCCGGAAAACAAGGAAAAACCTACCCATCTTCCAAAAAACAGGGAAAGGATAATCCCACAGAGGGAATGGTTGAACGAGGACACACGACAAGATTTGAGAAGGAAGAACTTATGTTTTGCTTGCAAAGAACCTTGGGTACCAGGCCACAAATTTATGGGTAAAGGAAAAGTACACCACATCGAGGTACTTCCAGATAGCAGTGAGGAAGATGAGTCGGAGCAAAAACCGGATGGAGAACTACACAGTACAGAATTGGAACAATTGCCATAAAGAGCCACTATTGCTACCCTCACAGGAGTCCCCACCTTCCATACTATCAGGATCAGGGGAAGTATCCAAGGACAGTGTGCCATTGCTTTGATTGATGGTGGGGCCACCCACAACTTTATAGATGCCTCTTGGGTAGAGAGAAAAAGATTTCCCACTGAGGACTTTGAGGGCTTTACCGTTGTCATGGCTGGCAATCACAGAATGAAATGCACACAGAGGATACCTTAGTTACAGGTATAGCTTGGGAACTATACATTGGTGGATGACTTTTATGTGGTAGATGTGCTAGACACGAGCATTGTTTTGGGAGTACAATGGTTGTACTCAATTGGGAAATACTCAACCAACTACCAAACATTAGAGATGGAGTTCCTGGCACCAGATGGGAAGAGGGTAGTCCTAAAGGGAATGCCCAATGAAGCTTCAAGGTCAGCCACAACAAAGGGGATGACCACCATATTCAAGCATGAGGACTAGACTCGCACAAGGAAATGGCCAACTCCAACACATAAGACTTCAAGGAAGGAACAGTGGTGTGCGAAGGGCTTTCCAAGTAAACCTCCAGACAAAGGTAGGATGAGCCCTAGGGGATTTGGACAAGGAGCCGAAACTAGCATGTTCGATCCTCACAAGTATCCCAAAAGATACAAGGAGGAAATGCAGAGCAGGGGTGAAAAGAAACACCAATTCGAAGGAAAAGAAGGGCCACCCAGCAATGGAATAAACCGGTTCATAAAAATGGACAAGAAGAGACAGGGACAGATGATTCGGAATATTAGTCGAAGATTGCTTGAGGACAAGCTATTTCGAGAGGGGAGGACTGTAATGTCCCCTTCCAACTAAACCACCCTGAGAACACCCGTTAACCTATCTTATTCCCATAGGTTCGAGTGGGTCTTAAAGAAAAGGGAATAACTAAGGATTGATAGCACTAGGAGCAAAAAGGTACATCAATTCAGTTTGATTAAGTCATCGGTGTAAAAAGAAGTCCATCAGAGTTCATATCCTAAAGCATGCGAAGCATGCAGGCCTTGTTTAGTCAGTATTAAAGTCAACATCAAATTAGAATTGCATGCATGCAAAAGTGAAGCATAAAACCTAAAAGTGACATGCAAACCTTAAAAGCATATGAAGATCTATTTAAGAAGGGTTATGGGACTAATTGATTGATTTGGAGCTTTTGAGCAGCAACACCATGTGCAACTGCGACAGTAGGGGTTGAAGACGACATCTTCAGCTAGCGAGGGTTCGACAGTGAGATATCTGCCCTAGTCTCTTCGGGATAGACCATTCAAGTTTATCAACGGCATTCACTGTATACATCATTGTTCAGGTACCAACACACTCAGAAGGATTACCAATTTGCAGGTTCACGTTTTGTAGCTGGGGATTTAGCTAGATACCCCAAAGTATTCACTGGGTCTCTGATTTCTAGTTTATCTCCCGCATGCCAGCTTCTTCTTCTTCAGCAAGGTCATCCCATTGCATTGTGTGGGTCCCAGTTCTCCAGTTGCTCATTTTGAGGAGCTATCTGCAGATCAAGGGGATTTGAGGGCGTGAGCACCAAACTGCCAGATCAATTCGCTAGGGCATTTAGAGAGGCCAAATCTTCTACATGCTCTGGCCATTCTCTTCAGGAGGGCAAGACCATCAACTCTGCAAAGTTTCGAGGGTATCAGACAACTCCTCCCAAAACGTCAAATTTAGCTAGGGAAGAGCCTCAGTACAGCTGGGCGATAACACCGGAGGAAAGGAGCACTACTAGCCCACCTATCCAAATCTTTATGCATGCAGCTATCTTTGGAGTCATTATCAGCCGAGATGTAAGTGGTAAGTGTTAATTTCTCTCTGCAAACCCTAGCCCTAATTCAGCTACATTTTAGAGCATTTTTGCATGGCAAGTTTGCATGCACAGTTATTTCGTATTTTTGTGTAAGATTGAGTGTGTGAGTCGACACTACAATAGAACATTAGAGAACATCAGTATTTGGGATATTACACTAAACTTGCTAAAAGTTGCATCTTCATCAAATGTAACATCTATGTTGATCTCAATTTGATGGTATCCTGGGATGTAGACTCTGTAAGTTTTCGACTGGTCACTATAACCAACAAATATTCCCTTCTTTCTTGAAGGGTCCAACTTTGATCTTTTCTCTTTGGGATGTATATATACAGGACAGCCAAATATCTTTAGGTGGCTAACTTCAGGCTTCTCACATGTAAACATTTCTTTTGGAGTTTTGTTCCCTAGAGCATTGTGGAAGATTATGTTTTGCACATAAACTACAGTCCTAGTTGCTTCAACTCATAAGTGCATAGGTAGATCCTGATCATGGATCATGGCTTTTACTGCTTCAATGATGGATATATTCTTCCTTTCTACTACTCCATTCTGTTGAGGATTATAGGGGGTGGTGAGATCCCTCTTAATCCCAGCTTCTTTACAGAAATGCTTGAACTCATTTGAAGTGAATTCTCCTCCATTGTCTGATCTCAAGGTCTTGATCTTCTTTTCAAAAAGATTCTCTACAAGAGCCTTTAACTCTTTGAACCTTTCAAATACTTCATGTTTACTTTTCAAGAAATAAATCCAAGTCTTGCGAGAATAGTCATCAATAAAGGATACATAGAAAACATACCCGCTTAAGGAAGTGGCTAACATCGGACCACATACATCTGAGTGAACAATGTCCAAGATCCCTTTTGCTTTATTGTTGTTGCTTGGGAATGGGTTCTTGGTATTCTTTCATTGTGCACATCCTTTGCAAACTCCTTCACAATCAATATGGATTTCTGGTAAGCATGTTACTACCTTGCTCACAATTGGTAATGCTTTGTAGTTCACATGAGCAAGTCTTCTATGCCATAGCTCACATGGGCTGATGGTACTTGTTGTTAGGGTTGAATCTGAATGTTCCTTTAACTTATCATTAGCCATAGCTCACATGGGCTAATGGTACGCATATGTTTGGAGGCACCACTGTCTACAAGCCAAGTGTCACTTCCATGTGAGACTGAACCTGTGAGAGTTGATATCAAGACATATTCTTCACTGGAGTCTTCATCTTCATTGGTCTTCTCTTCAACTGGGCTATCATCTTCGACTGCATGGGCATGAAACTTCTTGTTTCTCTTCTTGAATTGTTCTTCTTTGAGGGGACAATTTCTTGCGATGTGACCCATCTTGTGACAGTTGAAACATTCAAAGGATGAGAAATCTCTCTTGGGCCTTGTGTTCCTTTAAAATTTGTATGGTCTTCTGGAAGATTGTTCACAATCCTTTCTCTTGTTCTTTCCTTTCTTTGCATGAGCTTCGAAAGCTTGATCTTCATTGTCATTTAGTTTTTCTTCTATGTTTGCTATCCTTCCTTCTTCTTGAACGCATTCTTCCAATAATTTACTGAACTTGGTTAGCTTTCTTCTAGCACATATTCATCTAATGAAAGATTCTCAATCCCTTGGGAGGCCATTCAAGGTGGGCATTACAACTTTCGCTTCTTCTACCATGTCACCAATAGCTTCTGATTGTTCTTTGATCCAAGATACTCTTGTGAAGTATGACTGCATAGTTTCTACCATTTGAATCTTCACACCCTTGAGATGATTTCTCAAGGTCATTCTTCTGTTGATGTTCTTTCCTTCAAATAGACTGGTCAGTGCATCGAACATTTCTTTTGGAGTCTTCTTTGAAGATACTTGAGGGATCAAGTGATCCTTGATGGAATCAGCTATAATCCTCTTAGACTTGACTATATCCTTCTTGTGTTTTGCCTTTGCTTCATCTCCTTCTGGTTCTGGGACTTCATCTTTGACATAGCCTTCTAGGTCATGTTCTTCAAGGATAAGCATGACTCTATACTTCCATGCTCTGAAATTTTCAATTTGAAGACTGCTTCTAAAACCTACTTCAGGATGACCTAGGGTTTGACAAGAAAAACCCTAATTTTTCAACTGTGGTCACTTGCAAATCTAATTGGAGGAAAAGATGTGCCTTCTCAAGGCAAATTGGCTAGTGTCCTCCTTTTCCCAAATATGTAGATAGAACTTTGAAAAATCCAATGCCCTAGTTTATCTCGGCAATAGTGGTAGATCAAAAATTCAAAATCCGCAGAATTGAAAACTGCTTTGACAAAAAGATACGCCCTCCTAGGTAGAGTTAGTTGCCCCTCCTTTTTAACTAATCTATGGATAGTTTCCCGAAAAAGCAAGCCCTAGCTTGTTGTACTGCTGGATAAGCTGCTACACAATGACTTCTTTCAGGTTGGCTCTGATACCATGTTAGATTTTTAAAAGTTTTATGCCAAAAACAAAAGGATCACTAAAAGAATGACAAGCACAGTAGGACAAAGACAACACAAAAATTTATCTTGGGAAACCCTCGTAGGGGAGAAAACCCAGCAAAACTTCCTCAATATAGAATCCAACCAAGTACAGTGTAAGACCCCACGAACAAGACTAATTGCTTCCTCTCTCTTAGATAGACTCCTCTCTCTAACGAACTTGCTTAAGTTGTGAATGTGTCCAAATTATGGAGGTGCCTCATCTATTTATACTCGTTAGTTAAGTAGTCTAATAACCCAACAAGGGCAACTTCTCCCCTCAACCAAGGTCGACTTACAACAAAGGTCTTACCTCAAGACTTTTACATGACCAAGTACATCACTGACATCTTCGAACAAGAGAATAACATCTCCGAGTCCTAAAGGAAGAATAATAATAATTCAATAAAAGTACAATAGAATATCGTCTAAAGTTACATTTTTTCAACAATCTGGAGCCTAAGTTGAGAGCCATGCTCCTAGAAGCTTCCTGCTTCATGGCATCCTACTTTCTCTCGAACATTGAACATCAACGGGATCTACATATCCAACACTTGTCCTTCAAAACAAGTCTCATTATCCTCCTCTTGTAGATCATAGCATATGGTCTTTGCCCAACAAAAAGTTATATCATATGCTCATCATGTTACACTATAACATATTTCCTAATTCTAGGAATACAGATCTACATACAACTGTAATGAAAATATGTTCAAAAACATTTAGATCTAATTTACAAGACTAATTGATAATCCAAATACTTATCTTTCAATTGTTTTGTTGGCTCCCTCTTAATCCCTACCTCCTTGTAGAAATCACGAGAGTCCTCTGATCTTCATATTCTTTCTGGTCGAAAGCCTATTGAAGAAGCTTCAACCTAGATCTTCATACATCATTAATGACAATCACATACATCATTAATGACAATCACATCATATAGATAAAAGCAATCATTGGTGCACACATAGAGTGTACTAGAAGAAGTACTCCTTTTGACGATCTTCTGTACTTTCCTTAGGATCATCATTCCTAGACTTCTTCTGTGGAGTAGTATCTTCATCAACATCAGCAGTAGAGGCATGTTGCTTTCTCTTCTTTGAGGTACATTGTTTTGCATAGTGGCCATAATTTCTGCAATTGTATCATAGAGTGTGTGAAGGATCCTTCTTCTTTTGTTCTGGAACAAGACTTGATCTTTCACCTTTGTCCTTTCTACCAAAGCTCTTCTTTCCTCCTCTTCCTCTTCCCTTCTTGGTATGTGCAGCAATAGCTCTATTGACATTTGAATTTTCAAATAACTTCTTCAAGGTATCAAACATGGCCTTAGTTGTCTTTTTTTGAGAGATTTGAGGAATCAAATGATCCTTAATCAAATCTATTAGAATCATTCTTGTCTTGAAATCATTCTTCTTCCATTGAGATTTTCTTGCTTCTTCAGGTTCTAGTACTCCTTCTTCAACAAGGTTTAGAAGATCATTTTCTTCTAGACAATGAATACCCTAGACTTCCATGAATGAAAATTTGAAACTCCATCAAGCCTATCTTCAACCTTCATGCTTGTCATCTTGACTAGAAACTGAAAACTTGAGATTCCACAAATGAGTGCACCCTCCTAGGGCGAGTAGAACGGACCTCCTTGTCTCCGAAATCTATGGACATAACAACCCAAAAATTGAAACCCTAATTTCCCAGTTCCAACAAAAATTAGGTCCAAAATGAAAATACTTGTATCTAAAATCCACTTCCACATATAGGTGTGCTCTCTTAGGGAGAGTTGGAGAATGTTAGGGTCAAACCTAATCAATGGTCAAAAGGACTTAAAACATGGAGCCCTAACTCTTGACACTTGCAGAATTTACGTCAAAACTAAAAATTTGTCAAACTAGATTTTGCTTCCACAAAAAGATGCGCCCTCCTAGGGCAAGTTGCACAAGTGCTCTTTTCAAGTTGATCTATGGAGAAAAGGGTTCAAACTTGGATGCCCTAGTTTCCCAATTAAGGCAGCAACAGTGTCTAGCAATGGGATCTATTCAGAACTGCTCTGATACCATTTTAGATTTTGATAAATTTAGCAATATAATTTTATTATTTATTTCATCCCACAATCATACCATTGTTTCATTTTCAATGTAAGTAAAAACAAGGATCACTAAAAGATAACCATGCACAAGAGACACAGAGACAAAGATTTATCCTAGGAAACCCAAACGAGAGAAAACCCAGCAAACTTTTCTCAAAAGAAATAATCAATCCAATACAAGAACAATACCAATCATGAAGATTAAGCCTTAGCACAAGAATGTGCTCTTCTTCCACAAGAACCTCGAGAGAAATAAGATAATAAGATAACCCCAAAATTTGCTTCACTTGATCTTCACTTGTCCTCCTTGACGAGTGCACACTACTTGAGAGAGAGATGTGTGTTGTGTATGTTCAAAATGAAGTGTGGAAGCACTTTATTTATATTCTTCTCGTCTCTAGAAGTTTCCACAATTAGGTCGGCTTGTATTTTTTTCATTCTTTATTTTATCTTTTATTTATCTTCCAAGTTAACTTGTAATTTTGTCTTCTAAGGTCAATTTACCCCTTTAATTGGGGTAGATGTTCTCTTCATTGCTTTCCACTTTCTATAGGATTTCTTAAGAATATTTTGCGATGCTACATAAACATCAACAGAAAAGACCTCAAGTTTTGCTAGGGCTAATTCTTCAAATCACATCTGTGCCCTCATTACCATAGCCTAGCAAACCTATTTAGGAAATCCCCCCTCGAGTTGGAGAAGAGCCAACCAAAAGTGCAGAGAGGTGGTTATCGAGGTGACAGTGGGTAACACCTCTAGGTTGAAGTTGGGCTAGTCGTGTTTTTGGGGGCTTTAATTACACCAACTAGTTCAAGTTATAACATTTTTGGCATTGTTGTTGGGAATAAATTACTTTACCCAGAAATTTGAAGATCATGCTTCATGACATCTTGTGGGAAGTTACTATTGCAAATTTATCTTCTCATATGGCAACTATATGAAGGAACGAAGCCCTTGTCCTTGCATTTTTTGAAGGCTTCTTGTTTGCAAGGTGAAGCAAGCAGCACTGTTAAGGCATTGAAGGTTCACCTTGCCAACTCCACTATTTCAACATTGGTATGAGGTATGATTGCATGCATTTTTTAGAATAGACACCTCATGCTTGAAGACAAGAAAGTGATATGGCATTTCTTGAGTAGCCATGGATGCACAATTGGTTTAATCCAATGGATTTCTTAGGTATCCCAAGATATCCAAATCAATTTCATAATGATGATTGGAATGATTGGATCCCAAAGTTCCATGGACATGATAATTCGGTTGAGTTTCATATTGCATTATTTATAGAAGTCCTTTCAATGTTAAATTTGGTCCATGAAGATGTCAAGATGAAAATACTCAAGATGTCTCTTGATTTGATGGACATTGATGTAAAAACATGGTATAAGGAGCTTCTTATCAAAGGAATACCTTCACTCAAGATTTTCTCAAGGCCATTTGTGAGAGCTAGGATCCTAGTCTTGTGGAGAATCTTGATGCCCTTCCTTTTGAAGATCATTCTCATAAGAGCATCATGTTGAAGATCAAGTATTTGAAGAGATCCTTGAAGGAATCCATGGGCTTTATCAAGAAGAACATGTCCAAGAGGAAGCCCTTGAAGGTTTCTAGCCATTTGAGCATGCTAATGTTGCAGATCTGGAGCAGCATGCATGGGTTTTTAGTGCAAATCTAGAGCAGCCTGTTCCGTCCTCTCCTAGGGTGGATTTGGGCCATGTTTTTTAGCCATTTCCTTCAAAGCTTGTTGCAGATTTGGGATGGCAGGAAGAAGATTTGATTGTAGGTCTAGAACAGCAAAATCTTCCATCTTCAAGGACAGTTTGTGAGCAACTGCAAGATGAAGATGTATCTTTAAGCCCTATCTAAGTTTAGATAGAAGCGGCTTGTGAGAGGGACTGACCTCCTTGGCAAGCTTTTCAAAATCTTTCTCATGGCCTCATGATTTCTTCTACCACTTCTCTTGTGAAGATATTTTCCTCTAGTTGGTAATCAATGTTGTTTTTCCTTGGTTCACCATCAAAAACAAAAGGAGAAGCATTAGCATGGATCAAATGCTAAGATGGTTTCGCTGGTTGTATGATTTCACCTAATTTGCTCTTGTTCACTGATTAGAGTAGGTAGGTAGGAGGATGAATAAGCTTCTCTGTTAGAATTTTGATGGTTATACAATATCTTAAAACATTTAGCATCATAACATCATAACCATAAGCATAGAATCATTGAAAGAAAGACAAGCACGGCCACACAAAAGAACATAGAGATTTATCCTGGGAAACCCTCATGAGGGAGAATTTCCAGCAAAACTTCCTCTATATAGAATTCGACCAAGTACAGTGTAAAACCCCAAGAACAAGAATATCAGCTCTCTTTCCGCAGTAAACTACCTCTCTCTCTCTCTTGCACAATGCTTGAGTGAGAAGTGTGTGTAAATGAGAGAGGCGCCTCACCTATTTATATTCATCGGGTGAGCGACTTAATTACCTAACGAGGTCCGCCAAGTTCTCTAATTAGGGTCGACCTACCTAGGAAGACTCAAAATAACATTTATAAAATAATTTTGTGGGTCCTATTGTCCCGACTTACAATGGAGGTTTTACCTCATGACTTTTACATGACCAATTACATCAAGGACATCTCCGAATGGAGGAATAACATCTTCGAAGGAGGAATACAATAAAAGTACAATAGAATATCTTTTGAAGTTACATCTCTTTCAACACTCACTCTTAACAAGGAAGGTATTCTACATCATCAGTAACAACTGTACAACTGACTAGTGAATCTATATGTCATAGGAAGTTTTGAACAACAACAACATCATGTGTCTAGAACAACATCAGCATGGTACATCCTCATCAGCATCAACATGGAACATCATCATGGTGGATCATCATCACAAAGCATCATCATGAGCATCTTCATCAGTGTGTAAATACTAGAATATCATCATAATCTGGAGCATCATCGGTATGTGAATACTGAGATATCATCATCATCTGGGACATCATCAGTATGTGAATACTGGGTCATCATCATCATCAGTATGTGAATATTGGGACATCATCATCATCAGTATGTGAGTACTAGGATATCATCATCTGCAACATCGGTAGGTGAATACTAGAACAACATCATCATTTTCCACATCAGCATGAGAATGTTGGTACATAATCATCGTATGTAACATCAGTATGTGAATACTGGAACAACATCATCATCTGCAACATCAATATGAGAATACCAATACATCATCATCATCTGCAACATCAGTATGTGAATAATAGAACAACATCATCATCTACAACATCAGTATGAGAATACTCGTACATCATCATCATCTGTAACATTAGTATGTGAATACTAGAACAACATTATCATCTGCAACATCAATATGAGAATATTGGTACATCATCATCATCTATAACATCAGTGTGTGAATATTGAAACATCATCATCTGCAACATCAGTATGTAAACACTGAAACAACAACAACAACATTAGCATGTTAGTGCTAAAACAACATCATCAACAAATAAATGCTAGATCATCATCTGCATCATCAGCATAAGGATGTTGGAACAACATCATTATCATCAACATAAAATGTTGAGACAACATCATCATCATCAACTTAGAAATGTTTGAGTAACATCATCATCGTCAGCATAGAAATGTTGGTATCAACGCTTAATTTTGGCATCTCATCATCTTCATCAGCATTGAAATGTTGGTATCAGCATAGAGTATTGGCACCTCATCATCTTCATCAGCATATAAATGTTGGCATTAGCACAAAGTGTTCTCTGGTAGATCTTCATCGTCTTTCCCTTAGGACATCTAAAGCAGCACCACGGTGGGTTCTCTGGTAGATCCACTCGGGCGTTTGTTTGACTTACAAACACTTTCGGGCCAAACAAGCCTAATCAAACAAGTGAATCTCCCTTGGGACCAAACAAGCCTTGTCTGGCTTACTAACCCTTTCGAGCCAAACAAGCCTAGCCAAACATACTAATCCCCCTAGGATCAAACAGGTCTAGTCTGGCTTACTAACCCTTTCGAGCCAAATAAGTCTACCCAAACATACCCTACCTAAGCTGAGCTACCACACCACTGCAACAGGAAACCTACTACGTCTTCATCACTCCCTCTTTCAAGGAAGGTCCTTTCGGACTACACCAATCTTGTCTCGAAAGTATTCAAACTTTTCATGAGACAGAGGCTTAGTCAACACATCAGCAGCTTGTTCCATAGTTGCATATATCGGCGATATATCGCCGACATCGCGATATATCGCGACTTAATGACCCCGGCGATATATCGCCACCAATTTATCGCGATATTTATCGATATTTTGAATATATCGCGATATTTTAATATATCGCGACACAATCCGATATTATCGCGATTCGATAGAAAGTGTCGGCCTAGTGCCCGAAAATTAGAAAAAATCACCGATAAGAGTCCGCGGCCGGGTTTTTTCAAGTCATTTGGACATTTTAGCTTGGAGAAAGAGGAGCTCTGGCGATTTGGGCGAACTTGGGCGATTTTCTAGACGAGAGGAAGGGAGCAATCAAGTTTCCATAGCATTTAACCAAGTATGTATTCTTAACATTAAACTTCCATTATTTTTTATTTTGATTGAGATTTGTTGTTTAATGTAGATTTAAGGTAAGGTTTAGGTTTAAATTTTGTGTAGGGTGTAGATTTCCCATTACAATCATGGCCTATAGGGTTTTAGGTAGGCCACTCTCCCATATCTTTGAAGTTTGAAT
>LPNX010937364.1:1179178-1244321 GCA_001517045.1 Pseudotsuga menziesii
TGATATATGTAACTATGGCTTGTTCTTCATCAATCTTCTCTTGTACATCTGCAACATCCACAACTGCATCGTTGTTCTCTTGTAAATCCACAATTGCATCATTCTTCTCTTATACATTTGCAACTGCATCATTCTTCTCTTGTACATTCGCAACTGCATCACTCTTCTCTAGTAGGTGATTGCATACGATCCTTCCTACAAGTCAAATACAATTGCATGGTTAGAAACATTTCATAACATGATAAATTCTTATGCATAAAGATATATGCCATACAATCATGCAACTATTTCAGCTAATACAACATTCATCCATACCCCATATACATACGGTAACTTTCTAGATGCCTTCCATCTCTACAAAGACATAATTACGAGCGTGCACTACTCCCAACATGTCAGCAAGGAGGTTTCATTCTAGATAAGTAGCAATGGAATGTTGTACAGCACCATAAGCCACGTACCCATCACATTCAAATACTCTAACACAATGTAGTCAGACTCGGACTCGGCAAATACTCGGTTGGCTTGGGACTCGGTCGACTCGACGACTCGGATAAGACTCGGCAAATAGAGAAAACACTCAAAATTTAGTAAAGTTTGTGCACAAAAAATATACTAATGACATTTCTAATCCAAATAAGTTATAAAACCAAATTATATGCAGAAATTTATTGTATCATCTAAAAAAAATGATAATACAACATTTGACACTCCTAGAATGCCTAGAATAGAGGCTAGAGGAGTTGGTGCCATCATTGTTAGACCGAAGCAACAATTGTGATGCAGGTGTATTGGGTGTTTCTATTTTAGAAGATGGAAACACTAGAGGGATCCTCAGTCTCCTCATAAAGCCAACTCAAATCATCAGCGAGAGATTCAGACAACTATTACAGATGCATATAACTAAAATCGCATCAAGTGCAATCCATATCTAACCCAAAATGCATAAACAAAGAGGCTCTAAATCACCTCTAGTGTAAAAAATACTTCAAAACTTCATGCTTAACAAATAACTACATATCATCAAAATCATTGCCTATATTGTGATACTATTTGTCAATAGCACGTTGTCCCCCCCACCTCTAGGCTCTAGCCCTTGCCTTTATCTCGAATCTCAAAGTTGATCCTTCAAGGACACTAGTTGACACCCTACAACTTTGATGAAACCTTCTAATCCAAGCATTAAAAATAGGTAGAAAAAGCTTTGCATGCCTAATAAGTAATTTTGCTGGAGTGAAGGGTACATTTTTACTAAGTCATGACAAAGGAGTTAAACAATCGACACCACCAACATCAAGCTACATAGAGGGATTGATGTACTTGATTAAATGTCAATCCCCTACCGTCATACATGATAGAATCCAATGGAAATGTTGTAATCTTGAAACCCTGAACACTGTTAAGTCTGCTGAATTTTGAATGGGATCTAAAATTCTACTTTTTGCATATGAAGTCCGATGAGGTTGGAACCACTCTCAAACATCTTGAAACAATAATGGTAATATTAAAAATTTAAGTAAAAGGATAGAAAATGAAAGATAAGGAGAATATCACTTTTACTTTAAGAATTTAATATTACCATCTCTAGCGAGTTTGGCGAGTCTCTCACGTGTTTGGCCGAGTCTGGCAACTGGAAAGTTTGTTAGGCGAGTCTTGGCCGAGTACTCGTTTCACAAAGGACTCGACAAGTCTTTGGCGAGTCTGATGACACTGCTCTAACATGCATAATTCATTTCCTAAATCTAGGAACATATCTATGTACACAACTAAACAATATCATTTAAGCAACTAGATATATAGGAAATGACAATCCAAATACTTATATTTGTTTCTTTGGTAGACTTCCTCTTGATCTCTGTCTCCTTGCACAAATTACTAACAACGTTCTCTACTTCATCGTCTGATTCTAAGGACTTGTTCCTATCTTGCTCATGATTGGAAATACTGAGCAAGTCTTCTTACACCACATATCACATCGAATGTGTATTGGTGTTGAATCTGTGTGTCCGACATGAGCATCCCTTCTTATCCAAAATTGAAATGGATAAGAGTATGATCTTCATCTTCATCAGTAGAATTCTTCTGGATCATATTCCTCATCACTTGAGGAATCTTCCCTTGCTTTCTTCTCAACTACAATATATTCATCCTTGGTTGCACTAAGAGAAACACTGGTCCGCTTTATGCAACAAGTTGGAGTGCTCTTTCCTTTTCTAGCACTGCCAACCCTATCGGAGTCATCATATCTCTTCAGGAAGATCCTCTGGTCGCTCGCATATATGAGGCCATACTTATTTGCACATTTTAGATACATGCTTTGCCACAACCATGTGAACACATCTCAGCTCCACAAAGCAAATATCCGGCCTCATGTTGGTCAAGTTCATCAATGAACCAATATTCTACCTGTAGACTATGGCATCAACTGTCTTTAAAGTAGGATTACATAGCAAATTCAAGTTAAATGTCATTAGTGTAGCTATAGCCCAAAGTCTCGAACCTCATCAAGGTCTTGACTACATATTTTCTTTGGCTAAGGAAAGTATCCTCTGTATTCTTCCACACCTCTAATCTCGAGAATCATGTCAAAATTATTAAACTTTGAGATCTACCATGGTCACTCCTTTTGAAGTGGAGCACCATCCTCCCTTTGCATCTTGTACTCTTTGCATCGGGACATTGGAGTGAGGGGTAGCCTCCTCTACTGCTAATCTTCAGTGTATCCATCTATGCCACCTGTCAAGCTCACTGGACATCAAGGTCCTCCATCTTTGTTGCAAGTTTCTCTTGCACCCATCTATGAGCTTCTCATCCTTTGTAGGCTTCTATATTCAACCTTGTAGTAAAGGTTGGGATCTCCCATTAGAGGAAATTTCAACTCAAAATGGGCCTTTTAACCATAATTCAAATTCCATGTCATCATGTGTTAGCCAATGAAATTGCTTTAAATTTGAAATACCGTATAGGTCTTAAACAATTTTTTAATATAAATTTGGGGATAGGTATTGTAAAAAAAACTACTTTTTTTGTTCGTATTTTTGACATATCTCCCGTTGGTTTTACTCAAATTTCAATCGGGAGAGCTCATTGGATGCGAAATTAAATTCCGCATCCAATGAGTACCCACTCGGCATACTTTTGACGGACCCTGCTACCCCAAAAACAAGAAATACCTGAAAAAATGTCATCATCACATTTTTCCAGGTATTTCTTGTTTTTGGGGTAGTGGGGTCCGTCAAAAGTATGCCGAGTGGGTACTCGTTGGATGCGGAATTTAATTATGCATCCAATGAGCTCTCCCGATCGAAATTTGAGTAAAATCATAGGGAGATATGTCGAAAATACAAACAAAAAAAGTAGTTTTTTTCTTTTCTTCCTCTGAAATTAATAAATATTATTTTATTCTTTTAATTATTATTTTATTATTTTTCTTAGGAGGCCATTTTTAGTTGAAATTTCCTCTAATGATCACTCTAGTTCATCCTCAAGCTCCTCATGTGTTATCCCATGGGTGCCTATTGAACTTGTACAAATCCTTTTGCACATAGGTGGTTCTTTGTAGAGAGTCCCAAATCCTTGAGGTTGCTCGATCTTTCCTTCTACTTCGATTACACCAACTGTCTAGCGTAATATCCACCACTGAAGAGGTGTGTCTAGCCCCTACAGTAGTGTCTTTCCATAATCGACTCCCTCTTTCTGAGCAAAACCACGAACCTTGTTTTGTATCTCTTGATACTTCCATCTGATGTATGCTTGATCTTGTAGATCTACTTTGAAGACATGACAAACTTCCCTTTAGGTCTCCAAACATCATTCTACATGATCGACTAGTACTTCTTGATAATAGCATCCTTCCATTCTTTCATCTTGGGACATTCTTTCGCAAGGTAACCTTTCTCGTCACAACTAAAACATATGAGCTGTGAGAGGTCCTTCTTCTGAAGTCCTTTTATTCTTGCGAGAATGTTCTTTCTTCTTGTTCTTTCTCTTTTTGGCATGAGTTGTTAGGGCTTGATTGTCATATTCATCCATCTCTTCTTCTTTTGCTATCAATTGACCTTCTTCTTACGTGCATTCTTCCATAGGTGAGCTTCCTTCTAGAACAAATCCCTTGAATGAACTTGGGAGAGCATTCAAGGTTGTAATCTTCGCTTCTGGATTTGCAGCTTCTTCTTCGACATGGTTCTCCAAGTCATGCTTCTTCAAGTATGAGAAGCACTCTATACTAGTGTTACAAACATCGCCGATATATCGGCAACATCGCCGATATATCGGCAACATCGTGATATATCGCGATGTTAACTCGCTAGCGATATATCGGCAATATATCGCCCCGATATTTTCCCCGATTTTTTTGGCGATTTTTCCCAATTTTTTCACGATATTTGACGATTTTTGGCGATATTTGCCGATTTTTCGCGATATTTGCCGATTTTATGGCGATATTTGCCGATATTTTCGAATGTGTTGTGATTTTTTGTATTTTTCGCTTTTTTTAAATATTTTTGTATTTTTTATTTTGCCGATATATTGACGATGTTTGCCGACATTTTCGCCGATAATTTCTTTTTGGACCCTTGGCGATATATTCGCCGACACGATATTTGTAACATTGCTCTATACTTCCATGTTCGGAAGTCCTCGACTCTTTCAAGCTTGGTATTGTTTGTCATCATGATAAAAATGAGAACCTCAAATGGAAATAGAGAGCTCAGAGGATAGAACTTAGCAATGAGATTGCTTCAACTTAATGCTTGCTTGAAAGCTTTTATGGAAGACTGCTTCTGGTGGACCTAGAGTTTGACAGAGAAACCCTAATTTTTCAACTTAGGTAACTTTCATATCTGATTGGATAAAAAGATGTGCCTCCTCAAGGCAAGCTGAGCAGCATACTACTTTTCCCAAAACTGAGGACAAAACTACAAAATATCCGATGCCCTAGTTTTCCTCGACAGTAGTGTTAGGTCAAAAATTGAGAATCCATAGAATGAGAAACTTCTCACATAGAAAGATGCACCCTTCTAGGGCGAGTTTGATAGTCCTCCTTTTCAACTAATCAGTGGAGGGAAGTGCCCAGAACAGGAAGCCCTAGTTTTCTCCGATTTTTTCTGCATAATTGTCTGATCTTGATTCTACTATATCTCTGAAATTCTTGCTCCTAAAGGTCTGAAACTTTGTCCTAAGATAGCCTGGTCTGTCTTCTTTCCAACTCCACAGGTTAGAGCAAAATTGGATTCCCTAAGTGGAACTTATACTAAGTTTCCCAAGGTGACCTGTTTGAGGACTGGATCAGTATAGCAAACTTGTACAGACTGCCACGTGTCACGGTTTCAACTTCGGGGTCTAAAACTCGTACCACAAAAGCTACAGCCCGTGCCCTATCTGCAGCATCGTGCGAAATTTGATTTGGATCCTCCTAACTCAAAATATAGCAATTCTCCCTAGGTCACTTGTTTAAGATTGAATTATGAAAGAGACTAGAACCCTGAATTGGAGGAATCATGTCTCCTAAAGTACAGTGAATCTGAGGATGAAACTTGCACACAAGGTACAACAAGATTTCATCTTCGTTTTGTCCAAGTTTCAGCTCCTAATCATTTACCAAACTCGAGTTATAGCAAAAACGTCAAGTTGACTAGATTATGTCTTCTATGGTTTTCAAGCATGAAACCCTAATCTCCAAAAGTTGCAGTTGTAGCAGTGTTTTAGTTGCACAAAGACTTCTTTTAGGGTGGCTCTAATACCATGTTAGAATTTTGATGGTTATACAATAACTTAAAACATTTAGCATCATAACCATAAGCATAGGATCACTGAAAGAAAGACGAGCACAACCACACAAAAAAACACAAAGATTTATCCTAGGAAACCCTCATGGGGGAGAAAACCTAGCAAAACTTCCTCTACATTGAATTCGACCAAGTACAGTGTAAAACCCCAAGAACAAGAATATCAGCTCCCTTTCCGCAGTATATTGCCTCTCTCTTGTGCAATGCTTGAGTGAGAAGTGTAAATGAGAGAGGCGCCTCACCTATTTATATTCATCAAATGAGTGACTTAATTACCTAACTAGGTCAGCCAGGTTCTCTAATTAGGGCCAACCTACCTAGGAAGACTCAAAATAATATTTATAAAATACTTTTGTGGTTACTATTGCCCAGACTTACAATGGATGTTTTACCTCCTGACTTTTACATGACCAATTACATCAAGGACATCTCCGAACGGAGGAATATTATCTCTAAAGGAGGAATACAATAAAAGTACAATAGAATATTCTCTGAAGTTACATTTCTTTCAACATTTTCCACGAGAATTAGGGTAGTTTGGTGTGCTGTAGTGTTTTGGTTTTGATTTTAATGGTCATTGCCAACAAGTACATGTAGAGGATTTTGGGGTTCTCATGCACTCCCAGAGAGAGCACATGTTCCGCAATTGGAGCCAGATGTTACCCCAATATTGCATGGATATCCACGTGTAAGTTTCAGTTGAAGACCTCATGAGAATCAAAGAATATTGTTGGATTAAGAAAGTTTTTTGCATAAGTGCCAAAGGCAGAAAAAAAGGGCAATTTTATGGTTATTCTTGTTAAAGGTTTTATTATTCCATTAGATAAAAATGAAGTGGACCCAACCATATTTGGGGTGTTTTATTGAGTTAAAAAAGGGAAGTATTCATTTATTCATGAGAACATATGGGAGGAATTTCATTGTAAGTGTGGCTTTGACCACTTTTTATTAAAAGTTTGTTTGAGATTTGTTAGAAAGTAAGTAGAGGAGGTTGGTTAGTTTCACTCCAACCTAGGCTAGATCTAGGAGAATAAAAACATTTTATTGTAAGAGGTTGAAGAGCTTAAAGCTATATAAGGCTTTTTTATCTCCCTCATTTGACATGATTGGTTTATGAGAACATTTCTCTCTTTGAAGTCTAAATGTTATATCTAATAGAGCAATTGACGTACAAGGGTTTTTCTTCTCCTTTTGTAAGTGGTTTATGGTTCTTATCTTTCAATGTTGCAAAATGGTATCTTGGATAACTAGAACTTGTTTTTAGGGCCATAGAAAGATAATGTCATCACATTGAAAGGATTGTGGGGAATTTCCTCCATTTCTTTGCTAGCTTATGCATGGATATTACATTGTTATGAGTCATCTTTATAGAATAGGAACTTGGAATAATTCATTGTGTAAGGCATGCTCTATTAACATCGTTTTGAGTAGACATCGTAAGGGAGCTCCTAAGGATTTCCACAACTATAAAATAACACATTAGGGTTTATTGGTAGGCACCGTCAGGGATCCAATTCCCTTAACTATTACAAGAAACTCTTCACTTTTCATTTGGTTTTGTTATACCCTTGACTATCGCCCTAGGATTGGCATTGGTCTTCATGGTCCTCCCATCACCCCTTTATACTACAAAAAAACCTCAAGTTTTGCTAGGGCTAACTCTTCAAATCACCTCTGTGGCCTCATTGCCATAACATAGCAATCCTATTTAGAGAGCCCTCCCTCAAGTTGGAGAAGAGCCAACCAGAAACGAAGAGAGGTGGTTATCGAGGTAACAATGGGTAACACCTCTAGGTCAGTTGGGCTAGCGGCGTTCTTTGGGGCTTTAACTACACCTGCTAATTCAAGCTGTAATAATTAGCACCAAAGAGCTTTTCGATGAAAATGTCGATTCCTCTCATAATACACATTTACCAATGCACTCTAGATTCCATATAATAGTCCTCTCTTTAACAAGATTGGATTGTTGATTTTAGAGTTACCTAACATATCACCCAACTTAAACACCTATCTACAACATACTAGAGAGAAAGTGGTTATTGCAGATGACAACTTAGCCCTACAAGTTTCAGGTTGTAGTGATGTCATCGTAGATACAACTAAGTTTGAAGATGTTCTTCACATGCAAGGTGTTGGACCAAATCTTCTCTCTTTACCACATTACTAACCAATAAAAAGGTGAAATTCTAGCCAAATTTATGGGTTGTAAAGGAGATAAGTGATTGCTTTAAACTGGTTGCCTCAGGGTATTGTGATGAATCAAATCATATGAATAGATTGAGGAAGACTCGTTCCCCAAAGCAAAAAGTGTTCGATATTATGGTGGCCAATGCCAATGACACCAATATGCCATGGCACCAATACCTTAGTCATACCGACTTTGGATCTTTACAACATATGAGTTGTCTACATATGGTAGATGCCTTCCACAAATTGAACCACCTGGTGGTCTCTGTGAGGGGTGTGTGATGGAGAAATATCATCAAAAGTCTCCTAAGGACAAAGCGAGGAAAGCTTCTTAGATCTTAAGTTGATTCATAGTGGCATTTGTGGCGCCACGGCCACCAATTCTCTCGGGCGAGCCAAGTGCTTCCTCACCTTTACTAATGATTTTTCTTGGTCTCTTTGGGTATACACCATTAAATCCAAGGATGCAGAGTTGGGAAGTTCAAGAAATTCAAAACTCTAGTGGATAATGAAAGCAAGAGGAAGATAAAGCGTATTAGGACCAATGGAGGAGGTGAATTCTTTACAACATTTGAGTTGTATACATATGCCTAATGATCTTCCACAGACTAAACCACCTAGTGATCTTTATGAGGGGTGTGGGATGGGAAAAAGTCATCGAAAGTCCTTTGCCAAGGACAAAGCAAGGCAAGCTTCTCGAGCCCTTGATTTAATTCATAGTGATATCTAAGGCACCATTGCCACCAATTCTCTCGGAAACCCAAGTACTTCATCACCTTTACTAATGATTTTCTCAAACCCTTTAGGTATACACCATTAAATCCAAGGATGCAGCGTTTGAAAAGTTCAAGGAATTTAAAACTCGAGTGGACAATCAAAGCGAGAGAAGAACTAAGTATATCAGGATTGATGGAGGTGAATAAATCAACAAGGCCTTCCAATCATTTCTCTCTTCACAGGGAATCACTTAGCAAAGAACCAATCCTTATACCCAAACAAAATGGAGTACTTGAAGAAAAGAATAGGGCTATCATGGGCATGGCTCACTACATGCTTCACTCCAAAAACACGAATCTCTCATTCTAGGAGGAAGCAATTATTCAAACAACCCATATTATCAATTGGACTCCTACTCATGATATTAAAGGTATGACTCTATATGAGAAATGGTTTGGAAGCAAACCCTCTATTTCACATCTCAAAAAAATTGGATCTCGTGCAAGGACTTCTTACTTCTCCAACTAGCATGTGTGATTAAAGTCCAAATAATATAGCGGTAGCCCAAGGGAAACTCAAGAGGGAGGTCAATGTCACCACACCAACACTCTTCTCACATTCGGTTGGCTCTTCTCCAACTCAAGGGGGGCTTCCCTAAGATATGATTACTAGGGCTATAAATAATGAAGTGCAAGGTAATGCAAAGAGTAGCTCTAGCAAAATGTTTGTTGCTTTTGTAGTATTGGAAATAAAAGAGGTGATTGAAGGTGGAAAGAGATCACTTCAACGATTAGTGTCAATCCAATCAAGGGAAAATAGAGTCAAAGAATCACCAACTAAGAGGGCTTTGCTTAATGTCACCAAGAGAGTAGAATTGCATGACCTAACCTAAACCTACTCAGTGAAGTTGACGGTGAACTAGGATTTACATGGGAAGGAGTCGAATGAAGAATCCCCTTTCTTTCAAGCTCTTGGGGTTGCACCCTATAAATGAAGGCTTAAGGTTGCACAATCCAAATCAAGGTAAAGATACAACACATAACCCCCGGATAAATAAACATGCAAAGAAAGGATGAAATATAGACTAACTTAAAACACCTTCCTCCAACAGGGTAGTAATCCCTTTCAATGACCCAATACAACTTACAACCATGAAGCTCCAAGAAAGATCAAAGCGCCACACGTGAACAAGAAGGGAACCCTTACAACAAGATTTGCTCAAAGAAAAGATGTATCAATTAGGCTCAAGAGAGAGAGAGCTCAAGAAATCTAACCATGAGTCCAAATGAGGAAGAGGCTCTATTATATAGAGATGGGCTCTAACTTCATTTACAATAAAATAATAATACATCTCCCAGAACCCTAGATCTATCCTAGGGTGGAGTAAACAATGAATATCCTCCACTGAACCCTAACAAACTCTAATAATATCCATGATAAATGGCGATCAAAGCCACAAATTCAATGTCTCGATAAAGAATGAAGCACAAGAAGGAGGGTGCCTCCATCAAGTGAGGAAAGACAACAAGTAGAAGTCCCAAACAAAGCCTCCAAAGGCCTCCAAGAGGTAATGCTCTAAGGAAATGATTCAAAATTGATGCATGAAACCCTAAATCTAGGATTTGACACCATAGATCTCACCCAAATGAAACAACCTCCTCAAAATAGGGCATAGACCATGTAAGAAACCTTCAAGTGGCAATGTGCATGAACATATGTGCAATAAGACCCCCATATGTGACCAAAGTGCCTCAATATATATCCTACCATGCCAACTCATCAATAGGAACCCCAATCTCAACCATTAATCAATACAATAATATAGCCATGCCTTCACGAGATCAAAGAAGGAGCCATCATGGAGAGTGCTCCAAGAAAAAGGGTAATGTGTGTCATCAAGATGCCACACCAAGTCAAATATTAGAGGGTGCTCTAATGTAGCCTCCAATGACCATAAGCATGTGCTAAAAATGGCCAAAAACCAGAAGTGGACGCCCAAAAATAAGTTCCCATAGCTCTAACGCCCTTGGCAACTAGAAGGAGCGTTCTGCACCACTAAAAAGGCCCTGAGATAAGATTTCCAACCATATATCTGTTGATGTATTTGTAACTTCGGAATGTATTCATCTATGTATCTTATGTATTGTAACCCGATGTTATTCCAGGATGTATCTATAATGTAATTGAGTCATGTTGTCATGCCCCGATGTTCCGATCGGGAGGATCAATAATGTAAACAAGGCATGTCAAGTCATTATGGATAACCCTCCGATTGTCTAAGGGTTAAAGTCCCCGCAGTTCCGGGGCACTAGGATTATTAGACTCTCCTAATAGAGGTCGGCCCTGGTAGGGTTTTAGTCATGTCGGGATTAGCATAAACAGAGAGCTAGAGTCTCTATTTATCACACAACTCATCCACACTCAAGTGTAGCGCATAGTTGAGGAAGGAGAAGACACTGGGGCTAGATAAGAAGGTTACTGCTGTCGGGAGATCACTTACTGTTTTGGGCTTTTACTGATTTGGTGTTGATTCTATCTTTGAGGAAGTTGCAGGGTTTTCTCCATTTATGGTTTCCCCGAGGAAAAACACTATGTTCATTGTCTCTTGTGTTTGATTGTTGTACCTGTTATTCTCTCAGTTAAAGATCCTAATAATGCTAGCTTAATGTTGAAAAACTAACATGGTATCAGAGCTAATTTGAGAAGAAGACACTGTGCAGCTGCGGGAACTAGGGCTTCCTAGTTTGTGGATCTTCCTCCACAGATTTTCAACAAAAGTAAGGTGGAATAACTCTCCTCCTTAGGGCGCATCTTTCTGTCGAAGTAGAATCCAATTCTGAGGTTTTTCAGTTTTGGACCCGACACTACTGCCGGAAATTAGGGCTTTTCACAGAAGAGGAATTTTTCAATGAGCCCAGGCCTGGATTGATCTCCTCCCCAAAATCGAAGTTAGGGACAAATTTCAAGGCATTTGGGTGGACATATCTCCGGAAAAGCAAAAACCCTAGTTTGCTCTTGTTCCAGTACTGCAGGATTTCAGCTCCAAATCCAAATCTAACATCTTGACCTGGTAAGATCTAAATCTTTTGTATTTCCATTTGAGGTTCTCAGTTTAAAATGTCTCATCATACCAAGCTTGATGAAAAGCTTGAGGGAGCTGATAACTTCCGAGCCTGGAAGTATAGGATCTCCCTGGTCCTGGAAGAAAATGAGTTAGACTCCTACATCCATGAGGAGGTTCCAGTTCCAGAGGGAAATGAGGCAAAGGCCTTACATAAGAAGAAGATGGTTATGGCAAAGAGGATCATTGCTGATTCTATCAAGGATCACCTTATACCTCAGGTGTCCTCTCTCAAGACACCTAAAGCTATGTTTGATGCCCTAACCAAATTGTTTGAAGGGAAGAACATAAACCGAAAGATGACTCTAAGGAATCAACTGAAGAATGTGAAGATTCAGAATGCAGAGACCATCCAGTCTTACTTCACAAGGGTTTCTCAGATCAAGGAACAATTAGAAGCTGTAGATGAAGAAGTGGAGAACGCAGAGATTGTGATGACAACACTGAATGGCCTTCCTAAGTCATGGGATTCTTTCATCCAAGGAATCTGTGCCAGAAAGAAGTTAGTCAAATTCAGCAGACTATGGGAAGAATGTTCTCAAGAAGAAGCACGGATAGCAGCTCGAGAAGAGAAGATGGGAAGTGAAGACCAAGCTCTCACAGTTCACTCCAAGAAAGGCAGAAGAAGATCTCATTACTCCAAAGGTAAGGATCCTCATCATAGAGGTAACATTAGAAGGGACCTATCAAAATTGAGATGTTATACATGTGATGAAAGAGGACACTTTGCAAAAGACTGTCCTAAGAACGAGGGTCACTCTCATAAGAAGAAGGGGAACAAAAGAAGACATCATGCTCATGCTGCAGAGGATGATGAACCCTCCAAGAAAAGAACCAAATATGAAAGTGAAGATTCTTCAAGCGAGGATGAATATGTTCTGATCTCCGCTCTCACAGGTAGCATTACTCATGGAAGTGATGATTGGCTTGTAGACAGTGGGGCTTCCAAACATATGACTGGATTCAAGGAATCCTTTGTGAGACTGTCAGAACATGAATCACCTCACAAGGTGAAACTAGGAGATGACTACCAATATCCAATAAAAGGTAGTGGGGAATCTTCATATAAACTAGACTCTGGTAAGTCTCTAACAATGAAAGAAGTATTGTTTGTGCTAGGCCTCAAGAAGAACCTTCTCTCCATATCAACATTGGATGCAAAAGGAATGAGGATTGCATTCATAGATGGTCAAGTCATCATGTGGCCAAGAGGAAAGACTATCGATGATGCAGTGGTAATTGGAGAACAAGAAGGAGGTTTGTACAAATTGAAGGGCCATCCAAAACAAGCCTTTATCCATGACACAGTAGAGCCAAGTGAACTTTGGCATAGAAGGCTTGCACATGTGCATTACAGAGCACTACCTATTGCAAGCAAAGCTGTTGAAGGTCTTCCAAAATTCCAAGCAAAACATGATGGGGTCTGCAAAGGATGTGTGAAAGGAAAGAATACAAAGAAGACATTTCCCAGCAGCGAAAGCAAAGCCAAAGACATACTAGAAATCATCCACTCCGATGTATGCGGTCTGATGTCATCAAACTCACTAAGCAAGTATGCATACTATGTTTCTTTTATTGATGATTTTTCTAGGAAGACATGGGTTTACTTCATGAAGAACAAAGACGAAGTATTCAGCAAATTCAAGGAATTCAAAGCCTTGATCGAAAACCACACTGAAAAGAAGATCAAGACTTTTCGATCAGATAATGGCGGAGAATTCACTTCGAATGAATTCAAAGAGCTATGCAAAGAATCAGGGATTAAGAGGGAGTTGTCCACTCCTTATAATCCACAACAGAACAGAATTGCGGAACGGAAGAACAGAACCATCATGGACGCTACAAGAGCCATGCTTCATGATCAAGATCTTCTTATGCATCTTTGGGCTGAAGCTGCCAGAACAGCGGTGTATGTACAGAACCGTACTCCACATAGAGTACTCGAGAACAAGACTCCTGAAGAAATCTTCTCCGGTAAGAAACCAGAAGTCAGCCATCTCAGAATATTCGGCTGTCCTGTGTACATACACATTCCAAAAGAGAAGAGAACAAAATTAGATCCTTCAAGAAAGAAGCGTATATTTGTGGGATACTCTGAAAGCTCAAAGGCTTACAAAATATATTTCCCAGGATACAAGAAGATTGACATCAGCAGGGATGTGACATTTGATGAAGACACAGCTTACAAGAAATCCAGAAAGAGACCTGCTAAAGAACCTGAAGAAGCAGAAGCACCTAGAATTCATGATACAACTATGAACGAAGAAATTCAAGAAGAAGATCGAGAATTTGAAGAACCACAAAGACCTATAGATCCACCTCTGGAGAAGAATCCTCATAAGAGGAAACCTGCTTGGGTACAAGAACTTATCTAAGGTGCAGAAAGATATGGGGCTCCAGAAGAGAATCACAGAGAAAGAAAGAGGACCAGATCCTGTTCTGGGTATGTAGCTTTACTATGTGATTTCATTGATAAAGAACCTTCCAATTATGAAGAAGCGGCAAAACAGAAAGAATGGAAGGATGCTATGATCGAAGAATATCAATCGATCATGAAGAATGATGTTTGGGATGTTGTCCCAAGACCAGAAGGGAAGTCAGTTGTAACTTCCAAATGGATCTACAAGATCAAGCATGCTACAGACGGTAGCATTGAAAAGTATAAGGCAAGATTTGTGGCTCGGGTTTTCTCTCAAAAAGAAGGAATAGACTATGAAAAAACCTTTGCACCTGTAGCCAGATACACTTCCATCAGATCAGTACTTGCTCTGGCTGCAGTGATGAAATGGAAGATACACCAGATGGATGTCTAGACTGCTTTCTTGAATGGTGTAGTGGAAGAGGAAGTGTATGTAGAACAGCCACTCGGTTTTGAGACACATGACAGAGAGTCTCATGTATGCAGATTGAAGAAAGCCCTGTACGGTTTGAAACAGGCACCCAGGACCTGGTACGGCAGAATTGACAGCTTTCTATCCAATTTGGGCTTTACCAAGAGTAAAGCAGATTCCAACCTTTACTACAAGGTTGAGGATGGCAACCCAGTGATGCTTCTACTGTATGTAGATGATCTATTTCTGACAAGTACGGATGGGTTGATTGCTGATACGAAGAGAAAGCTTGCTGTTGAGTTCGAAATGAAGGAATTGGGGATGATGCATTACTTTCTAGGTATGGAGGTGTGGCAAAGTACAAATGGAATCTTCCTTGGACAAGGGAAGTATGCAGTAGAGATCCTGAAGAGGTTTGGGATGATGGACTGCAAGGCTATGGGCACACCTATGGCATCGAACCTGAAGCTATTGAGTGATGCTTCATCAGAGTCGGTTGATGCTACGATGTATCGTCAGATGATTGGGTCATTGATGTACCTAACAAACACGAGACCAGACATTTGCTTTGCTGTGAACACCTTGAGCCAATTCCTGACAGATCCGAGACATATTCACTTGATTGCTGCAAAGCATATTCTGAGGTACCTAAAGGGTACAGTTGATTATGGGCTCAAGTACGATGCGAATCAAAAGATTAACCTGGAGGGTTATGTTGATTCAGATTGGGCAGGCAGTGCCATCGATAGGAAGAGCACTTCAAGGTGTTGCTTCAGTATGGGATCAAGTGTGATCTCTTGGTTTAGCAGGAAGCAATCCTGTGTGGCACTGAGTACAGCTGAAGCAGAGTATGTCGCAGATTGTTCAGCTAGTTGTGAGGCAGTATGGCTACGGAAGCTACTGTCTGATATATTTGATCTCCAGTTGGATGCTACTTGCATACATTGTGACAACTAGAGTTGCGTGAAGTTGTCAGAGAATCCAGTGTTCCATGACAAGTCGAAGCATATCGAGATCAAGTATCACTATATTAGGGATATGGTGCAGAGGGGAGCAGTGAAGCTCCAATATGTTGCGACAGAGGAACAAATAGATGATGTATTGACAAAGCCATTGGCTAGGCTGAAGTTCGAGTACTTCAGGGAGAAGCTTGGTGTTCTCCAGATCGAGGTTTCCTCCAAGAGAAAATGATGAGACCCATAGCCATTCTGACATGGTGAGAGGATTGGTTCCTTCCATGGTCAGATGTAAAGGCTGAGCCATTCTGTCATGGTGAGAGGATTGGTTCCTTCCATGTCAGATATGAGTGCTGGCCATTCTGTCGAGTAGGACAGATGTAAGGGCAATTGCCATTCTAGGAATGGAGGCACCTAGTCAGTTACCAGAAAAACTCAGTCTAGAACTGAGAAGCCATTTTAATGTGACAGAGAGATGTGTTCCCACTTGATCAGATGTAAGGACTGAACCATTCTGTCATGGCTAAAGGATTAAGTTCCTTCCATGTTAGATGTGAATGTTGGCCATTCCGACAAGTAGGTCGGATGTAAGGGCAACTGCCATTCTCTAGAAGAATGGAGGCACCTGGTCAGTTACCAGGTAGCTCAGTCGAGGAGGACTGGGGGCCATTCTGATATGACTATAGGATTGGTTCCTACAAGATCAGATATGAGTGCAAGCCCTTCCATCATTGTGAGCAGGATGTGTTCCCGCCTGGTGGATGTAAGTGCAGAGCCCTTTCATCATTGTGGTAGGATGTGTTCCAACCTGGATGAATGTAAGTGCAGAGCCTTTCTTCGATCATGTGTTGATCAGATATAAGTGTTGAGCCTTTCTTCGATCATGTGTTGATCAGATGTAAGTGCAGTGCCTTTCTTCGATCATGTGTTGATCAGATGTAAGTGCAGTATCTATCTTCGATCATGTGTTGATCAGATGTAAGTGCAGTGCCTTTCTTCGATCATGTGTTGATCAGATGTAAGTGCAGTATCTATCTTCGATCATGTGTTGATCAAATGTAAGTGCTGGGCCTTTCTGATATGATTATAGGATTGGTTCCTACATGATCAGATGTGAGTGTTGGGTGTGCCTTTCTGACGAGTAGGTCAGATGTAAGTGTTGGGCATGCCTTTCTTCGATCATGTGTTGATCAGATGTAAGTGCAGTATCTATCTTCGATCTTGTGTTGATCAGATAGAAATGATGAGCCTTTCTTCGATCATGTGCTGATCAAATATAAGTGCTGAAGAAGACCTACATGGAGGCTAGGCCTACAACCAGCATGAAAAAGGGTTGGCTCTGTAGAACTTCCTGTGACGAGAAGAATCATGAGGTAGCACCAGTATGATCCAGATCGAGTGATGATCGAGATCCAGTGATGATGATCCAACAGTGATGATCCAGATCCAGTGATGATCCAAATCCAGTGATGATGTCCCATGATGATCCAGATCGAGAGATGATCCAGATCCGAAGATGAAGATGACTTGAAGACGAAGATGACTTAAAGACTCAGAAGACTTGAGATGCAGAAGACGAGATGATCTAGCTGATACAGAGAAGAAGACCAGTACTGAAAATTGTGTAGAAAGAATACCTTCCTAGTTAAGAGGGAGTGTTGATGTATTTGTAACTTCAGAATGTATTCATCTATGTATCTTATGTATTGTAACCCAATGTTTATTCCAGGATGTATCTATAATGTAATTGAGTCATGTTGTCATGCCCCGATGTTCTGATCGGGAGGATCAATAATGTAAACAAGTCATGTCAAGTCATTATGAATAACCCTCTGATTGTCTAAGGGTTAAAGTCCCCGCAGTTCCGAGGCACTAGGGTTATTAGACTCTCCTAGTAGAGGTCGGCCCTGGTAGGGTTTTAGTCATGTCGGGATTAGTATAAATACAGAACTGAAGTCTCTATTTATCACACAACTCATCCACACTCAAGTGTAGCACATAGTTGAGGAAGGAGAAGACACTGGGGCTAGATAAGAAGAAGGTTACTGCTGTCAGGAGATCACTTACTGTTTTGGGCTTTTACTGTTTTGGTGCTGATTCTATCTCTGAGGAAGTTGCGGGGTTTTCTCCATTTATGGTTTCCCCGAGGAAAACCACTGTGTTCATTGTCTCTTGTGTTTGATTGTTGTACTTGTTATTCTCTCAGTTAAAGATCCTAATAATGCTAGCTTAATGTTGAAAAACTAACAAGATCCCAATCCTCCATCAAAGCTAGGACGTTAGAGGATTTCCCTCCTGAAGACAAGCTACCAAACTGCTGAAAACTGCTCACAAACCAGAATCCACTGCTTAAAAATAATGCCCAAATGCTCTAACGCCTTGGGAAATGAAGAGGAGCATTCTACATCAACGGAAAGGTCTCAAAAAGAGATTTCCAACCATATATCACAAGCCACCATCCAAGCTAGGGTGCCAAAGAAATGGGGGTCTGAAGATAAGGGCTTGTTATGCATAAATTGCCCCAGAATTGGCCCAAAAACAAGGTGCAAAAGGTGAGCCAATGCCATACGCTCATGAAGATCATCACGCGAAAGGTGTTGATACCATCCATATATGTGTAGAACCAAGAATAAGCAAAACCATGAGCAAAACTCCATCAACACATTAATCATCCATCATCAACCAAGGTATCAACATCATGAAGCACAACTCTACTACCAAGCATCCAAGAGAGTCATCAACTTGCTTTGTGATGAAAATCACAAGTGCAATCATAAGTAGAGACCCATGCAAAATGAAGGGTAACAGGGCCCATCCTCTTAATGAAAGGAGAAACACATCAACATCTCCATAATCCCACTTCACTCTAGTTGGCTACAATGAAGCTTTTCAAGGATAATGCCTCTATAATCCCACCACTTAGTAGGTGGCTAAATAAAGAGAGGCTACTTTTGATTAGGTTCCCACTCACACTTAGCAAACATCTCTCCCATTACTACTTTCAAAAAATTATTCAAATAGTTCTCGACATGCTTCGATGTAGTATGCCTCTTCTCATTACTCTAGAAGACATCTTCTACATGACTTCTACAGTGTCATATTAGACCCTTCTCCTTCAGGATATCATGTTCCTCCTCTTCATACTTCTATGAGTACTCTCCCAAGTACTCCAATAGTATTTAAGCATGATCTTATGGTTGCTATAAACTCTATCCATATCTCACCCAACCCTCCTTTAGCAAAAATCTCTTTACTTCTTAAGGATACTCTTGTCAATGGCTCATCCAATCCTCATGTTGTAAATGACAATGCTCTTTCTAGTGGCTCATCCACTAATGTTGCAAATGGTGTTGTCATTGTTAGTTCCACTCGATTATTCAGTGATGATGATGACTTATTTCCATCTACTCTAGTTACTCTTCCTTCAAGTAGGCCAAGGCCTATGCCTAAGTGGGCTATCTCCACCATTGTTGATGCAATTGAGTTTCTTTATGGTCCTTTTGAGCGTTATCAAAAGACTTTCCCACCTCCACTTCAAGGCCTTATTACTTAGATTCGAGGTTGCACGACTTGGCAAAGACTCGACTGGCATGTGACTCTTAGACTCGGGCAGACTCAACAAGACTTGGCAAATAGGAGAAAAACTTTAAATATGGTAAATTTTATGCGCAGAGTGTGTATAATGGTGGGGTGGACGCTCGCAAGACATTGGCAAGTCTATAACAACAACTGAAAGTAGTGACAAACCCTACACTATTCATCATTCGATAACTACATATTGTAGAATGATGCAACAATTCCAATCTAAATAATTGATGCGTTCATCTCCAGTATTTTCCAATATGAGAATAAATGAAATCTATGTCACACAATTCGAGTTTGCTTTGACAACGATTAAGTTTGATTCAAGTTCGAACTTTCTAATGAAATCCAGATGGGATTCGCCATCAAGTTTGTGTGTATATGAACTTCAAAATAAAATATAACATAAAATATTAAAATAAACAAACATATATATAAATAAATCATGATAATAAACATTTATCACTAACTTACTAAACCTAAACAACCACTAAGTGATGAACCTAATAATCATTGTCATTACTAAAATTTAAAAATACATATGGCGGCTTAAATTAAAATGTTTATTTTCCAATCTCGTGAGGGCAAGGCCCCTTGCATCGTGGAGATAACACGTCCAAGACTTGCGGCAGCAAGACTCCTGATGATAGGGTTAAATTTAAATTTTTATTAACTAATCTCGTGACAGCAAGGCTCATGGCACCGAGGAGATAGTACCGCCACAAATTGTGGCGATAGGATTCCTAACGACAAGGATCGTTGCGATAGGGATCGGGGCACAACAGAAGGAATTGCAACGACAGGGCTCAAGGTGCAGCCAAGTCTAAGCGAGCCCATGCCAAGTTTGAGCCAAGTTTGACCGAGTCAATGAGTTTGATCAACTCCATGAGTTTCATGCCAAATTTGTAGCGATTACCTGTCCCGACAATTGACTCGTGAAGACATGTGAGTCTCTCACGAGTGGTGTTTCACTGCTTAGATTATTGATATTCCTGTAGAGTTCGAGGACCTTCCCTCCAAATCACCATGGAGCATGGTTAATGTTAATGATGATCCTGCTAAATTCTTGAACAAGCAATATGGAGCTCATGAAGGGGGGAGGGGGTTGATACCCCTATTTAGCATTAAGGTGGTTAGTAAATCTTGTGATGCAATGTTTTCTATCTGTGCTCTTATGTTCAACTTATTCAAAGAACCAAGAAACCCTATAGCGAGTTAATCACTGAAGACATTGGAGCTCAATAGCAAATGACTGATATTATTATGAGACAGTACACATTATAATGAGGGTCCTTGCTCTTCTAAAGAGTATGAGTGACCAAAACCCTAACCTTAATATGTAAACCCTAAAACACCAAAAAACCTAAATTTTGACCTTAAGTCACTTAAGTGACTTTATACATGTGTAGCCTTGTATTTTTATCACTGCCCTTAAGGCGTACAATACTGAAAGATAACAAACTGAAATCAATAACATCTACTAAATGAAAACATAAACTGAAAACTAAATATCAAAAAACATCTATTACAAGCTTCTTCTTTGAACGCAGTTTTTGAACCAGGGTTAGCTCCATCAAGTTTCCTTGTAACCCTCATAAAGGTGTAGTTCCTAAGTTGAATTCCCGAGTTCCCGAATTCCACCTCCCCGAACTCTTGAATCACAAATCTCCTGAAACCAATTACTGGACAACAATCCACATGCATGTCGCATAACCTCACTAGTAGAATGCAATCCACATGCATGTCTCAATAACTAATGAGGGATCATTCCCGAGATCCACAACTCCCAAACTCTCTGGACAACCATCCATTCTGAGTTATTAGTTGATCCCTTCATGTCTTCAAAGCATTAGCTTCCTAAAATGAATAAAAGGTCCTTTCTTCACCAATTTCTTCACCACTACCAACATCAATCGGTCCTTCAATTAGAGCTGCACTAGCTATATGTTGTCTGCCTTTGGCCTTTCCCTTTAGGACGTCATTGGCTCGCTGTCGACAATTCCAAGTTAAACGGCCCAGCTTCTTGGAATAGAAACATTTTATTTCTTCTTTGTCTTTTCCTAATCTATAACGATTGTTTCTTGCATAGACTGCAAGCTTTAGTGAAGTATCTCCTTCTATTTCTTTTTAAGTAGTTCTCTTTTCTTCTACTAGTAATGTTGCAATGATTTTATCCAAGCTTTGTGAAGGTAGCTGACTCAAGGTAAAGATAGCACTATTGTACCTAAGCAGCAAACTGTTCAGGAGAATAGCCTTGGCATCCTCCGCATCAACCACTGCCTTTACTTATGCAAGTTGCCTAATAATACATCTTAGATTGTTGAAGTGGCTTGACATGGTAGCTTCCGCTGGCATCTTAAAGTTGAACAACTGTAGTTTTAGGGAAAATTTTGCATTCACCGCTTGTGCACCAAACAATTTGTTCATAGTCTTCCATGTATCCTTGGAAGATTTGTCCAGATCTATATGATGTAGCTCTAAGAGGGAAATGCCAATAATGGCTTTTGCCTTATCATATCTATTGTGTCATTCTATAAATTTGTTTGAATCCTTAGGTGCTAGTTCTATTCATTTAACAATACCTCGGATATTGTTTTCATTAACTGCGTCTAGATCTTCACTTTCCATGTGTGCAAGTTGAAACCAAAGTATTTATCTAATGGCATCTCCATGGCTGATCAGATCTGATATCCTCTCAACTTAGACTGCTAAAAATAATTACTGCTGAGAAAAATTCTCAAAATACACAAAGAAGAAAAAAAATTACTAGAAAATTAGCACTGCAGCTATATCGTACGACAAAGTATGAATTGTATGGGTTCGTACGGATTGTATGAATCATATAATTGTTGAGAGAGAATATTAATTCACGACGATTTTAAAAAAATAGCGACAGTTTAAAAAGAAATCGGCAGGCAACTATTAACAGAAACAGTGGCAGTTCGTTATTGGCAACAACATCTCTGTCGGTATCTTGGCGACAATGGTGTCGTTTATTGGCAGCAGCGTATTGGCAACGATGTCTTAGAGGCAGCATCTCTATTAAACAAAACACAGACTAATTATGGTGTTGACAACTTGTACAAATAGCAATTGTGGCTCGATGAACCTAGAGATTCTAGCATCTAGCAACTGACTATTTGACTGACAACAACTCATGGAGTTTGGACAGTCGATTAACTTATGCTATAAAAAATCCTTGCTTCCCTCAAACTTGCTCTGATACCATATTCAAAGAACCAAGAAACCCTAGAACGAGTTAATCACCAAAGACATTAGAGCTCAATAACATAATGACTACTATTATTATGAGACAAGACACATAACAATGAGAGTCCTCGCTCTTATAAAGGGTTTGAGTGACCAAAACCCTAACCTTAATACATAAACCCTAAAACACCTAGAAACCTAACTTTTGACCTAAGTCACTTAAGTGACATTATTACATGTGTAACCTTATATCTTTAACACAACTTAAGGGAGGACGTTAGACTTATGGGTGTAATCTTTACATGTGGCTTTGAACACTAATATGTGTCATTAATGGATTTGTAATCATGTATAAACCCGTCCTTTGATCATCTATTGTAACACTAGGGAGTGGTTAAGGTCACCAGGACCAGTACTTCCCCTTTGAGCAATGGTCTCCATTATGTCAAGTTCCTATACCAAAAGAGGGACTTCTACTAGGTCTAGTTCCTACCAACCATTTTCCCTTGTGAAGAGGTTTCCCTACCTTGATAATCCAAAGGAGTTGAAAATCACATCAACAAGTACTCTTAAACTTGGTGTACTTGATCCAATGCATTTTAGCTTGTTCAATGCAAACAGGCTTGAGCAGCTGAGCTCTATAGTGGCCAACTGCTTTGCCACCTCTGCGGTGTCCAATTGAGGCAAAAAGTATAGCCAAAGCAACTTTGTATTAAAGACAAGTTGTAAGTTGAAGATGAGTGGAAGATTCAATTCAAAAGTATTCTCACACATAACCTTGGTGATGGTGTAAGGCCCATATCAAAGTGGTCAAAGATTCTTGCGGGGGGCTATGAGTTGTTCTTTTTGAATTTGTAACCATAACTTGGCATTAACCTAAAACTTGTGTGGAACCTGATGTTGATCTTATTATTGCTTGTACTTGGCATTAACTTTCTATAGAATATCATAAACTTGTAGTTGAATGTGCTAGATTCATTCAATAAATTTCGTCGCTTTGTCTGCATCATTATGATAATGGGAGGACAAATCTTGCACTAACGCAATGAGTAAAGATGCATTAATTGTTGGAACCCTGGGCACACATGAAAAGGGTTATGATCGACAGAGTTGTGAAGAGTTCTATTGTATTATGGACATAAGGAAGGTTTTGCTTTCATCCTATGTACATAGATGTTTGGAGTTGTACAATCAAAGGATAAGTACAATCGTCATGTTGACTATATTCATTTGTCTGTAGGTCTAGGATTGGAAGGCACTGGAATTGTCAGCATGATGTCCATCATGGATCAAAGGTTTGACAAAAAGATACTTATGAACCTATTGTCCCTATCAAAAACAATGGTTTTGAGCCACCCAAACATGCTGACATAAGAGATTAGTAATGCCTTTTGTTGTGACACTCTTCTTATAGGGTACTAAAATTGCCATCTTAGAAAAGGGCTTACCAATCATAAAAACACAATCATGACCATGCTTGGTTGAGTGCAAACTTGACAAAAAAATTGTAGTGGCAACGCTATAACACAAAAATATTCTACAAGAAAAATATATTGAATAATAAATAATTGATTGAACGAATGATGAATACAATGCTCTCGTGACAGTATACCTTTACAGGCATTGACTGGCCACGAAAGTGAACGAGTGTGTCCTTTGACTCTTCATTAAATACTAATCTCATTTATTAATTATTAACTCTTACTATGTATTTTTGTGTTTGTAACAAAATCCATGGAAGTTGACTCCCAAGACTTATCTAAAGAGGGTACATTGTATAGTCCTTCTTTGCAAGTTTAGCAATGGCAAATGAAGTGCGTGATCTCATATGTTTGTCAATATCTTGTTGAACCTTTCGCCAGCAAAAGTACTTTCTGCAACACTGCACTATCTTACCATGCTAAAATGCCTTGCCACCCGACCATAATGTGCCTCCCAAATCATCTTCTCACATATTCCTAAAGGAACACGGACCAAACAACACAAAAGTCCATCCTTGAGGTGAAAGGATGGAAGTTGTTTACCTATGTCTGGTATGTACCAACAAAGTAAAGATCATTGCCATATATTTGGGGCCACTCGGAGATTTTGTCTCAACATCAATTGAGGAATGAGATTAGTGCATTGTTACGCCTGAATTTCTTTGCAACGCACCCTACTAGATGTGCCAAGGAGGGGGGTCCTTTTGCCATTATAAAAGGCTAAGTTGGGGTTGCTTTATGTAAAAGTGTTGGTCTATCGTTGATCCAGGTCCTTTGGTGTAAAAGGCCAAGTTGGGGTTGCTTTATGTAAATGTGTTGGTCTATCATCGTATCAATGATCTAGGTTCTTTGGTCAGTCACGACAAGTCCTCTTGGTCCTCATTTCAAGGTGTACTAGTCTTGTGGCCCTGTTGACTACCCCTTGATGGGTGGTAATTCTTCATCAAGAGGAGCATTTATGCTTTGGGTAGGTATTGGTGCACTTTCAGGTGACTCCATTAGGACACATGTCTTAGGAGCCCCTAGACACACTCATAATTTCATGCTTTTCAAAGGTGATTGCGCTTGTACAGGTTGTCATACCCACTCTAGCACACCTCTGTTATATCCACTTGGACCTCAAATTATTGTACTACCCCTCCTTTTTTGTCAAAGAAAGCAAATCGTCCACCATTAAAAGCAACTTTTGAAAGTCGTACCAAGTAAGGAGGTTGTTGAGGGAAAAAGACATTTTGTTGGGGTTAGTTGGGGCATGATGTCCTCCTTCCAAGCTCAACATTTCATTTGTTGAAGCCATGATCACTCATTTGTCATTATTTGTATATTTTATGAGGTTTAGTCCCCATATTGTGGGTGACAAACCCTAAATTTGAATTTTATGTCATTTTAACAGGTCGGCCTAGAGGAGGTAGAAGAGCTAGGACGTATAGTATAAATATAGCGCCCTCCTCTCATTTGTAAACCAAATCATGGGATCAATATGACAGACATTTTATTTCTTCTATGGTATATGAAACTTTGAAGTGGTATGCACCTCTCTTCTTGGCATGTTCTAGGGTTTTAAGGATAATACTTGATGTTTTGAGGCTTCTTTGCAATCGTTCTAGACTAATTCAAGGAGGAAAGATTCTAGGGCTTGCTTCTCTTCTTTTTTTCTTCATTAAATGTGGTAAGATCTTGAACCTCTTGTCTTGCATTACTTGTGTGTCCAAGGGAAGAGTATTTTCAGGTTTCTTCCATGTTAGTTTAGTCTTGCTGGTGAGGCCTTTCTCTTGGAGAATCCCTCTTGTTTTGGGCCTTGGCGTCTTTGTTTGTCATAATTAGGTGAAGGGCTTATATAACCTATGGTTTCTAGACCTTGCCCTAATTCATCAAGCATTGAATATTCGATTTTTGAGAGGACATTGACCCCTATTTTTCTCATTGCCCTAGGGATAGGACTAAGTTCTAAATCCCTTTTCTTCTTCAAATTACAAAATTCTATATCCTATATTTGAAAAAAAACAAAAAATCAAACATTGAAAAAAAAACCTAAAAATCAAATATTGTTAGAAAATCGAAAAAATATTAATTATTGTACAGCTATTTTATTTCTGTGGTTTGTTGAGTTTATTCACAAAAATACAAAAAGATTTTTTTTTTTTTACTAAAACGGTTATAGAGCTATTTTATTTATCAACTGGCTAAACAGCTGCCAGAAGCTTTACATCCATAATTTCTGATCTGTCATAAGCATAATTTCCAGAGATACGGGTGGCAATATATAGTTTGTGCCCTTTACAAAAGATCTGGAATGAGCTATACGGAAGTAGGATTCTTAAGAGCTTAAGCATGATGAGAAAAACTTGAAAGACATAACATAAACTGATCAGAGATGAAGTAGTTCAGAGTTCTGGTTTTGGAGCCTTTCCATTTTCCTTGAGCATTTCTGCTACCTTTTTTTCCAGCTCTGCCAATCGGAAGCCGATTCCCCCTGTAGCATTTGCCAAATCCTTTATGCTCTTCAACTTGTCTTCAAAAATTTCTTCCCTCAGTTCTTTGAGCTCCAGATTCATGCTCTCCCATCTACTGGTTCCGAGAGTTTGCATTCTGACTTGTTTGCTCTCCACCTTGTTGACTACGGTCTTGAGCTCGTTTAGATCAGCTTGGATTTGAGAGAGGCGAGTTTCTAGAGTGGAGGACGAGCTAGATGCCATATCTAGACCCGATCTGTTCCCTTCAGTTCCTTTGCACACGATCTTAGAGAAGCTCAGCATTTTCTTCAGCATAATACAGAGATGAATGATGGAGTTATTTGGAAAATGCTGTCTGAAATAGGCACGAGCTTTTGGCTTCATCTGATTTTTGGGAGGAATCTCATCGATTTCCTGAGATTTCCTTTGCTGGAAAGTGGATTTACACTGCTGGAGATGGATCTTCCTGGAGGACGCCGATTGGAGGCCCATTCCATTGGTATCAGACCCAGTACCTGGAGAACCGAGGTCATGATATAATCGCTGGTGCAAATTTGTCTTACTCCGGCACTTTGTACTCGCCATCGAAGGGAACGCTAAGCTAAAAGAAACCGAGTTTCTCATTTGGCTTTCTTGGTCAAATCTGAAAGGGACAACCACGCTTGAACTAAGGTATGGGCACGTGATTGATGGTTCCATTTAGGCTGAGAGCTCCTTTGCTCAACTGGACTCCCAAATTCGCTTCTTGATCTGCTAATTGGTTGAGTTGCCGGAGGACGTGGAAGAACTTCAACTCTTCGAAAGCTTCCATCTGCAATGAGACTTTCCTGTAGAAGTGAGTCAGCTCCATATTATTTGGGGCCTTCTTCAGGATGAGAGCTTGGATGGTAATTCGGGAGTCACTTATTATAGTGAGCTTCTTAATGGAAAGCGTTCTTGCCTGATTAAGTCCCTGCCAGATAGCGAGGATTTCAGCAGCATTGTTAGTTTTATTGCCTAGGCCCCAGGAGAAGTTGAGAATAATCCTCCCGGTATTGTCTATCAGAACTCGTCCACTTCCCACGGGCCCTGGATTTCCCTTCGAGGCCCCATCCACCTGCAGAATGTGCTCATTCAAAGAGGATCTCCATTTAATAAACTCCTGCTCTTCTAACTTGATTTCCCACGGATCATGGTGCTTCGTAGAGAGCTTGATTCTGGTGAGAATTGAGGGGTCTAGTTCATGAAACCAACTGTGCCCCTTATAGTCTGGGGTGGATTCATTAGATAAATTTGGATTTGAAGTAACCAATTCCCCAATCAAGGCCTTCACTTTGGTTGCAACTTGGGCCGGAGTACTTGCTTTTTCCCGAAAGATTATGTTATTACGTTCCAGCCATACTTTCCAACAGAAGATTTTAGGAACCCACATCCAACACATTTTAATCAGCTTCAATCTAGAGAGGGGAAAAGGAGCTAAATCGGGCCAATACGCAAACAGGGAGAAGATGGAAAGGGGGAGAGTCAGGTTCAGCTGAGCGAGAAGAATGTTCCAGAGATCAATAGCAAAAGGGCACTATAAAAACAGATGAAGCGGATTTTCTTCATGGCTGGCACAAAGAGGGCATCTAGAGGGCCCCTCCCATCCTCTTTTTAGAAGATTATCCCAGGTTAAAATGCTATTGTGCAGCAGAGACCAACAAAACAGATCGATTTTGGGAAGAGAGGGGTGGAGCCACAGGTTCCTCCACACCATGGGATCCGGAGCAGCCCAAGGAATTGCTTTAAGGGCTGCATAACCAGCAGCAGTAGAGTACCTACCAGAGGAGGAGCCCCATCCTCTTTTATCCTTCAGCTTGGAAGACGAAGGGGAGAGACCTTGGAGAGCATCTAGGAGAGAGCGAGCTTCAACATCAAGAGGAAGAGGGACAGGCCCCAGGTCCCACTTGATCCAGGAATCATCCGGACCCCACCTAGAAAGGTCCCAAAGGGTGAATTTGTTGTTTGAGTAAAGCCAGTTTTTAATGTTCTCCAATCCTTCCAAGACATTTAGAGGAGGCTGTCCTAGAATGGAGTCTTCCCAAAACTTTATTTTGGCGCCATTTCCCGGAATCCAAGTAAGATTGGAAGAGATCAAGTTCAGGGACTTTAGACAGAGAGAGAGGATTGGGGAGCCTTTCCTAGTCCTCGAGGGGTGGTCCAGGCACCTTTCTTTGTGACCTCTAAAGTACTTTGTTCTCAACGCTTTGGAGCTCCAAGAGGTTTTCCCCCTGATCATTTTCCAAAGAATCTTTCCTCCCATGGCTAAATTCTGAGTGGCCACATCTCTGATTTGCAGCCATTTGCAGCCCTCCTTCCCATTTTGGAGCTTTGATTTTATTCCAGCTTACTAAATGCATTTTCCTTCCTTCATTCCTTCCCCCTTCCCAGAGGAAATTTTTTAAAAGCTTATCAATTTCTAGCACTATTCCTTTTGGGGCTAAAATGAGCGAGGCTTGGTAAACTGGAAGGGATGCCAGAACAGAGTTTATTAGAACAAGTTTACCAGCTTTGTTCAGCCAGGAGGCCCCCCACGACAATATTTTGCTCTTGAGTTTTTCCAACAAGGGCAACCAAAGGCTCTTTCTAGGGGCGACTTTCACAAGAGGAATTCCAAGGTATTTTATGGAGTCCCACCTGGAGGATCCGTCCATGTTCAGCGTCCTAGAAATCTCTGCCATTTCGATAGGGGGGCAGTTCCAGCTATAGATTTTGCTTTTCCTCAAACTGATTTCACTTCCCGAGGCCTCTGTGTAAACATCCAACTCATTCTTGAAGGATCTGGCCGTGGAGAGATTTGCCCGGCCCATGAGTAGGGTATCATCAGCGAACTGAGCATGGTTCATTCTCTTCACTCTAGGGGAGATTGAAAGCCCCATTAGAGAATGCTGCTGGGTTCTCTTTTCAAGCTGGAAGCTGAGGACCAAGGCTTGAATTACATAGAGCAGGGGGGATAGTGGGCAACCTTGCCTTAGGCCCCTGGATGCTTGGAAGAAGTTGGCCGGTCTCCCGTTAACCAAGGGGGCGATCCAGGGCCCCGAGATGCAGGCTTTCATCCAGTTGACTAACTGGGGATGGAATCCCATTTTTCCCATAACAGCAAACAGAAAATTTAATCGAACTCTGTCAAAAGCATTAGCAAGGTCTAGCTTGACTATCATACCTTTTTCTTTCCGTTGACAACTTGAATGGATTGCCTCTTGGACCAGGATGATGTTGTCCTGGATTTGTCTGCACTGAATGAAGCCCCCCTGGTTCTCCGGAATGATCGTTGGGAGGATTTTTTTTAATCTGTTTGCAATAACTTTGGTGATGATTTTGTACCCCGTGTTGCAGAGCGAGATGGGCCGGAATTTGGAAAAAATTTGTGCGCCTTTTTCTTTAGGGATTAACGCCAGAAAAGAGGAGTTTGTGCTCCCTCCGATTTTGCTGCAGTTCTGGGATTTCCTCACCATTTTGACCAGATCCTTCTGAATGATGTCCCAACAGGCTGTGAAGAATCTTGCCGTGAAACCATCAGGCCCTGGAGCTTTGTCAGGGTTCATTCCATAAATAGCTTTTCTTATCTCCTCGGTCGAGATTGGGGCCGTCAACCTGCGATTTTCTTCCTCATTGATCAGCTTGGGGATCTCAGAAAGAGGATATCGATCCAATAGAGGGGGCGTCTCCATTTCTTCGGTGAACAGATCTTTAAAGGAGTGAGCCGCGGTCTTTATCTGCTCAAATTTGCTGATCGAGTGGTCCTGGAAATAAATTTCTCTAATGTTATTGTGATTTTTCCGAGCTTCTGCCTGCTTATGGAAGAAAGAGGTATTTTTATCACCCTCTTTGAGCCATAGACAGCGCGCTTTAATTCGCCAGTACTGCTCTTCTTTTCTCAGCGCTGAGTGTAGAGCCTTTTGAAGGTCAATTTCCTCATTTAGCAGCTCCGGGGTGATCGTGGACTCCTCCATGAGAAGCTGATGGTTTCCTAGAGCTCGTTGGGCATGCAATCGTTCAGAAATTGGGGAGGGCTGGGTCTTCGCCCAGGATTTCAAAGCAACTTTAAGTCTTCTCAATTTCTCTTCCCAAATGAAGAACGACGAACCAGTGACTGCCTTTCGCCAAGTTTCCGAAACAAGATCTAAGAAACCTTCCATGGAGACCCAGAGGGGGCTGAAACGGAAGGGAATGGGCCCCAGCTTTTCTCCAGTGGTCAGAGAAAGAGAGATAGGCTTGTGATCAAAGATGCAGGCCTGAAGGATTTCAGAGTTGGCAAATAGACCAAGCGTTAGGAAGGACGAGTGAACCAAAAAACGATCCAGGCGAGCAGCAATATGTCCCGGACCAACTCTTTTATTTGTCCAAGTGAATTTGCCTTTGCTGGGTTTGATATCTTCCAGATCCCAGCCTGAAATGATATCCTCTACCCACTCCCGCACCGGATCTCTTACGGGGGAGCCTCCTTTCTTTTCCGAGAGTGCCAGGGTGACATTCATATCTCCAGCGAGCACGAGGTTGTCATGCTGGTTTGCTGTAAGGAACAAGTTCAGCGAGTCCCAGCAATCTCTTTTTTCTGACAGGAGGACCGGGGCATAGATGTTGAAGAGGCTAATCTGTTGCCCCGAGTCTCGGTGCTGCAATTTTGTGAAGATCCAATGGGTGGTTCCATAATCCTCGAGCAGATCTAGCATGGAGGAGCTCCAGAAGGTGGCTATGCCTCCTAAGGCTCCCCTGGAGCTGACTGCTCTTCCTTCTCCTTTTTTCCAAAATTTTTTGTTGGCCTGAATGGTCTCAGGCGCCTCCATCTTCGTCTCCTGGATCAGAAGGATCTCTGGGGAATTCATTCGGACTAGATCTTTGATTGCTTCTTCTTTGGACTTGCTTCCCATCCCTCTGCAATTCCAGGAGACAAACTGCATTAGGGTTAGGAGGAGGGGGGGTGGCTCCTTTCGGAGCCCTGCCTTTCTTTGAGGATCTGGTTTCCATCATGTCCGGGATGGTTTGCTGGACTCCTGCTGTTACATCTCTATACGATTTCTCCTCCCTTTTTTTTCGGTCTGGCTTCCTTCCTCTTGGAGTCCTTTCAGGTGTTCCAACCGAGCTATTGGTCTCAGTGGCCCCCCCGTCGAATTCAGCTCCAGTTTCAGAGCCTACAGTGATATTTTCTTCATCCAATTTCAAAGCTTCTTTTGCTATCGAGTCATTCTTGTTCTTGGCTGTATTTTCTGAAGAAGTCGCTGAGTGAGGGGCTATCTCTATGCATTCCTTCTCCGGTTCCTTGGGTGGAGTTGAATCTTTTACCAAGGGCTCCTTCGAAGGATTCGCATTCGCCTGAGGCTGATTCTGCGATTGATCAGGTCTTGTCTCTTTGGCTTTTGAGGCTGGTTTGTTTCTCTTGACCTTTTGCCATCCTTCATTTTCTTCCTTATCCAGGGATTGGTTTTTTGGGCAATTCCTCTGAAAATGCCCATGCTCTTGACAGAGTCTACACTTAAACGAAAGATGTTCGTAGTCCACTTTCTGGTAGTGAGTCCAAGTGCCCACCTTTAGCTTTACTGCCTCTGGTAGCCCTGCTTCAAGATTCACTTCAACACAAATCCTGGCACAGTTGTAGATGGTCTTGTTGTCTGCCTTATCAACGAACTTTCCTATTCCATTGCCGATCATCTTCAGCGCTTCAAAGTTCCAGCAGTGGATCGGCAGATTGGGAAGCCTTGCCCAGACCGGCACCTCCTTAGGCAGATCCACCGAGGGATCAAAGTCTGGGGTCCAGCGATTAAGATACAGCCCCTGGGAACCCATAAAGTATGGGCCGTTCCTGAAGATGAGGTCTTTATCCTCCTTATTTATAAATTCAAAGAGAACGTATCAACTGCTCAGGGGGTAACAGGTGACTCCTTGTTTTAGATGCGGCTTCCAATTTCTTTGAATCCAATCATCGGTGGTCTTTGCTGAAGGCCAAAGCCCCATAAATTGGCCAACCAGACCTCTTTCAGACAAAGCAAGAGCAATCTTAACCATAGTTGCCTCTGGCAAGGCGATTTCAGAAATATCTGCAAGCTTTTTGATGAATTTTGGGACCAAGGGAGGAGCTGTCCTCTTCCCTCCGCCTGTGACGAGCCTCCGAAACGCTTCCATCTCAGCAAGAAGGGGGGGAGGAAGGGGATCCTCGCCCCCAGGGGCGGCCATTGCTGCACCTGAAACCCTATCCAACGTGCGCGTCCAGCCACAAATGCCTCGAGCCCAGCTAAAGACTCAAAAAATCATAAGCAAGGTAGAATACCTTAAAAGCTAGAAAAGCAATTATGTTGCATATTTACAAAAAGATATTTTGTTGTTTATTATCTCTGAGTTATTTACTTTATTAAAAAACCCTGTAAAGTAAAAAAATTGCAAAAAATCTATTTTACAGCTTGTATTTGCCCTAACCTTGGGTGACATCAGCCCTAACAGGCTGCTAAAGCCCTAACCACAGGTCTGATTTGTCATTTACAGTCATCTACTTGGCCTGCAACTAAGCCATAGAGGGTTAAGAGACATAGCTCGATCACCTAGGAGGTGTTGCTGAATGCCTTAAGGGGGGTTTTAAAGTTTCTAATAAAATCTGGTATCTTTTATAAACTGCTAGCAGCTGCAGATTTGAAACATCTTGCTATAGCCATACATTGACATTGGAGTCTTGCCAACTTGAGCTGCAATAAAAGGTCACAAGTCTTACATTGGTTGGTTAAAGGTAAGAGATATCTAATTGTATTTTTGCAAGGGTTTAACTGAAGTTTCCATACAAGTTATTGGTGCTGGTCTCATATTGCGTTCATTGATATGTCTTAAGGACAAGATAGTGCTATATCATATTGCTCCTAACCTCCTAGTCTTGTATTTGGTCATTGAGTTTTTATTGAATATCATATTGACTCCATAAGGCACTAGTTGATTAATCTAATAGGAGGGTTTTGTTAGAAGTAGAGTTGTTCTGGTCATTGTGCTTCACAAGGCTACTTCTACACTCATTTGGGAACCCCCCCGTGGTTGAAGGAGCAAGGCCTAAAGAGAGAGGTGAGTGCATTGTGGTGACAAGTGGTGCACCTCCTAATAAATTGCCACTCTTAGCACTAACCTTCGTGACCTTTGGAAGGGTGCTAGTTTGAGTGATAACAACGCACCACACCTGAAGGTCAACTGAAGCAATCTACAACTTGATTAGGCAGTCGTCTAAATGTTAGACGTTTTCAACTTTTTCCGAGTTATTTTTTCCGTTCATTTTTTTACAGAATATGGTAGAAATTTTAGATTAATTTTTGAAAAAGAATATGATAGTTATTAAACTTGCACAATCTAGGTGTCCTTGGGGTATTTTGTTGGAGTTTGTGCAACTTCAGAAGTTATTCTTATTGTTCTTGTATTGTACCTCCTACGGGAGATGAACTTACTGTAATCAATCATACAAACCCTAGAAGAACAATGTAGACCTTGGGGAGAAAAGCAAGCAAAAGAAAAGACAAAATAAATTATAAAATAAAAATTATATTGCTCCCCCAAGAGAAGTCAGCCCCAATTAAATTATTAGTGGAAAATCTATATAAATAGGAGGTGCCCCTCCTCATTATTCAACACAGCAACAGCACAGCAACACAGTGAAGTTCGCAGTTTTCTGGGAGAGAGAATTTCACATATATTGCAAAAGAAGATCGTTTTCAAGGTTTCTATCTTTGAAAGCTTTTCCATATTTTCTCTTTCTTTTTCATTGTACTCTGATCTCAGAATTATCATCTCTAGACGAAGGTTACTGGGTTTTCTTCCATTTGGGTTTCCCAGGACAAAAATACTCGTGTTATTGTTCTATGCGTTCGTTTTCTAGTGATCCTATTGATAAATACAATTAAGATATATTGTTATAATCTTATGAAAATCTAACATGGTATCAGAGCGGTGCTAGAAGAAACCATTGTCGAAACTCTATCGGAACTAGGGTTTCATCTTTCAAGGTCTTCACTCAACCTTTTGGCAGAAAAAGAGCCTTGGGAATTTCACTCTAAGGAGGGCGCATCTTTCAATGAAGACAGAATTCAATTCTAAGAATTTTCAATTAACCTAATTTTGCAGTTGCAACAGAAATTAGGGTTTTAGTTTTTTACCTACCCCCTCCACAGTTTTGGCTCAACTCTACCTCTTCTCAACTCGCCTCTCTAGGGCGCATTTATCTATGGAGTCAGTTTTCCAAAACTCCAACCTTCAGTTTTGACCTAGTCTCTAATAGGGTTTCAGATCCAGATCTACAGTCAAGATGATCAACATGAAGGTTGAAGATCGTCTGGAAGGAGCTTCCAACTTCATCCCCTGGAAGTCTAGGGTTCTCCTACTAGAAGAAAATGACCTATTACAGTGTGTAAATGAAAAGGTCCTAGAACTAGAAGCAGGAGAAGACAAACCTCGTTGGAGGAAGAATGATGCCAAACCAAGAAGGATTTTGGTGGACTCAATTAGAGACAAATTGGTTCCTTAGATCTCGAAAAAGATGACAACAAGGAAGATGTTCAAAACCCTAAAGAAGCTATTTGAACACAGTAATATCAATGTGACTCACATTGAGGAATAAACTGCTAAATATGAAGATGACGAAGTCCGAGAATATCACTTCATATTTCATGAGGATCACCGAACTCCAGGACAAGATAAAGTCCAGTGGAGACAATCTTGAAGAAAAGGATCTCGTAATGACCACCTTAAATGGTCTCCCACCATCTTGGGAGTCTTTTATCCAAACTATAAGTGGTCAAACCAAATTGCCCAAATTTGATAAGCTATGGGCAGAATGCACTCAGGAAGAAACAAGAATCACAGCACGCCAAAGACTTCATGGCGCTGTTGAGGAGGATCAAGCGTTTATATCTCATGCCAAGAAAGGCGAAGGAAGGCGAAGGAAGGCGAAAAAAGTCCTTCAATCACAAGCACCAAGATAAGAGATCAAGTCCTCCCCTAGATCAAAAGAAACAAGAGAAGAAGGATTTATCTCGGATATAGTGCTACAGATGCAAGAAATACGGTCATCATGCCAGTAGCTGTCGAAGTTCAATCAAAAGGAAGCATAAAGCTTCAACTGTTGATGTAGAAGAAAACCCTCCTCACAAGGAGCCAAAGAAGGATGATCGTTCGAAATTCTTCTTCTAAGAAATGATATGAAGATCCAGACTGTGATGATCGTCAAACAAGCATATGAAGATCAATGGACTCTAACAGTGGGAGCCCACCCACAAAACTACAAAAGATAAGTATTTGATTTTACATGGTCTAGTAGATTAGATCTGGTTGTTTTGAATATGTTTTACACAGATCTACATTTCTAAATTCAGGTAGTTAAATAGCCTTGTTATCACATATATCGTAGTCGAGCTACCATATTCTATTTTTCAGATTCCAGTACACTTTTCAGCCAATTCCCTTGCACATGAGATGCTAAGATGAGCATCTATGATGGATCATTATTTGATGGACTATAGCACTCTCCCATGCCATGACTGAGTCTCAGGACACTCAGATTTGAGGATTAATGTAGCCATTTAGCCAGTTGCAAAGCAAACAGTAGTGCTCAGAGTTGCACCAGTGGTTTCTCATTGGACAGATGTTGGTTCAGATTGATTATTTACATGTTTATGACTCATCATATATTATCTTGTGTTATGGTTATTATTGCTCTTATACTTATTCTTGTGACATGTCTTAGCATCTGGTGTCATGATTTGGCAGTCATAAATATGTGGACTTGGAAAAATTGATATTATGTATGTATGTCCCTACTTAGACCTGGAAGTTCTTGACCCATACTCATTGATTTTACCCTCCTTAGAGAGAATAGAGGTAGTCATTCCCACCATACTTTGGCTTACTAGTGTTGGTTTCATTATTCACTATCTCCACCCATCCGTTACCTTCCAATTATGTTTCCGACCCGACCTACTATTTGACTTGTGGCATGGAGGACCTTTCCCCACTAGAGACTCTTTGTTCGGACAAAGTTTCCCTGTTTATTTGTGTCTCAGCTCTGAGTTGCTTAGGTTGTGTTGGCTAAACCTGAAACAAGTAGCGCTACCATCAATACAATGTGTTTGGAAATAAAATGAATATCTTATGAAAAAACCCATTCATGAAAAGTAGTGTTTTTAAACATACATGAATGCATGAAGCCTATATAATAAAAATCCGTGTAACAAATGCATGGACCAAGGCTACAAAAAATCAAAGGCCCAAAAGCAATGGTACTTAAAAAGTTATATCTAAAGATTATTGGCTCACTTGTATTTGATTTGGATTGTGAGCATTTGTCAAGGTGAATAAGCACCTCTGAAAGTAACTTATCCATTTGTGAGACACTGCCATCCCCTGTGTTATTGCTTGTCCGGCATATGCTAGAGTGAGTATCCCTTTCCCATATCCGAAGTGTCACAATGTCAAGATGGTAGTCACCCTTCAGCCTAGCCTATTGATTTTAGCCTTCACCCTTCACTAGCAAATTGATTACAACTATGAAGTGAGTATGGTCTTGAAAGTCTGATCCGAGTTATAAGTTAATTAATGAAACTCTATATTTGGTTGATAGATCGCCAGTGAAATGATTGCTACTTGTTATAATTGTTATTTGAATAATTTGTAGAGCATATCTTAACCTTTAAACACTTGCAGCAAATGGATGTTAGCCTGGGTTATATTATTGACCATTTACAGAATATTATTTTTATTTGTCTGGGCATATTGGATATTACTCTTGATCATGTAGAGATCTGTAGGGTGTATGACTATGCACCTTAGATGGATTTGGACTCTCTGAGTCCAATGGGACAACTTGCTTTCAATTCTGGGCAGTTACAGAGATGATTTGGCTCAGTGTACCATTCTAGTGCAGTTTTGCCATGCTGGATGGCCTGTCTATGCAAAGAGATGATTGGTTTGTTTCACCTAGGGCGTTGTATGAGGAGGGGGTGGTCCAGCCACTTGTTTTTACCATATTACCCCCCTCCCAGAGAGCCTGGTGGGCTCAGTTGGATAACGCTGGCACCCTAGGAGGCGGTTTTGGCCATATCACGGTTCCCAAGGCAGATAAAAAATAATTAAAATGGCTACTAAAAAATTCGATTTGGGATACTGAGGCAAGAAAATGGCATGGGATGAGTTTTGATGATGAGTGTGATGTCTTCCACTCCTTCTCCAATAGTTTCAGCACTTGGATGGACCCACATCCATCTCTCCGGCATGATTTATTATTTTCTGGAGCTTTTGGAAGCTCACGATTTCTTTAAAAAGGCACTATTTTGCACGTAAAAAATTATATTATTTTTTTGTGCCATGGGGACACACTAGGAGAGTTAGTTAACCATTCCCTAGACCCACCATGAGCTTTACTTATTTTTTATTTAGTGGGATCCCCTCTCCTAGGGTGATTTGGTCCATTTTTATATTATATTATTGTATTGATCCATGAACTCTATGTTGAGCTCATCTCAACCGTTGATTAGAACATTTTAATCTTTTAATCTTAGCCACCCACTTGAAAAGTGGTTATGATTTTGGTTCTTTCATTCCTATTTAAAGGAGAGAGCTTTTCATTTGTAAGGGGTCTTTGGCCCTTGGATCTAGATAATAGAAAAACTATTCTTGTAGAAATTTTTGGATCTCCTTTGCATCTGATGTTCTTAGATGATGATTGAAAAATCTATTGCTTCCTATCATTTGGGTATTTGTTGTGAGATCTATATTTTGTGGAAACATTGTCTTGTCTACATGAGGGCGACTTCAACTTGGGCATTTTTGCAGGGGCTCCTCAACTCGCTTGGATTGGCTTCGCTTGTATCAGGGGGTTTTCATTAGCATCATTGTGATCTATGATTTCATTTTGCTATTTTTCTGTAGCATTTTATCTTCTTTCTTGACGTATCAAATCTGATATGGTTAACGTTTGTTGTGCAGGAGAGAGGGCGCATTGGCTTCCTTGGGCAAATCGCTTTACATAGAAGCTTCCTCAAATCTTCTCAAATCGATCGGGACGGCATAGATCATCATCATCAAGGCATCTACAAGGTTTTCCAGGTAAGATCTACAGGTTGGTGCTTCTTTTCTAGATCTCAATCCATTGGCATCTTCATTTTCATGTTAAAACCCTAAATATTAAAAAAATAAAAAATATTATGGATCAAACCGCTTGATCTCGGGGCAAACCATTTTCGAGTTTTATAGATCGGGTCAAACCCTAAGTGGGTCTTCAAAAACGTTTTGCTAAAGTTACTCTATTTGACCCAAATCCCAAGGCATTGTTCTCTAAACCCTAGTGTTACCCCTCATGTTGCCTCCTTCTCTTGCGATTTGATCTTTTCCTTGTGACTCAGGTGCTTTGACACTGTCATACCTTCTTTCGAGTTCATCCCGTGGTACTAGATAACCCCAATCCTGTTCTTACCCTCCCTGCATTAGTCACGTTTCCCAAGGCAGAGGATATCTTCATCTTTTGCTAGTACCTAGATCCCAGATCTAGTAATAGGCTTATAGGTCACTTGTGTTTCGAACTTGGATCAAATTTCACATCTCATAAACCCCTGATCCAAGCCCTAGTTCACCTTGTGACATCATCCATAGATCTAGGGTTTACTTCGCCTTACACCTTATGTAATTCAACTCCCTTTGATTTGATCTGGTGTTTAGGTCTGATCTCTTCTGTCAAGAGTAGATCTAGGTCTCTCCCATTGTTGTCTTCGAATAAGATAACATCAAGTGAAGATTGCCTCGATTGGCGTGACAACCATCCATTTGGGAGTCGATGCTATCTTGGTTCCACCTCTTTAGTTGCCCATCCCTCAACCATCCATCTTGGACCCACCTCATAGAGGCAACTACAAGTTTGGTGATAACAAGCCTTTCATGTTGCACAATCCATCTAGGATGACAACTCCTTTATAACATACTGGAGTAGTACACACTCTTAATGGTATGCTATAATGGAGACCATAAGCATCCGGATAATGGCCTTACATGTGTTGTGTCGAAGCATTGACTAAAAGGTTGCCTGCATTATTTTTTTTAAGACATTGATTATGAAATATTACTAACCATCTGACAGGATTTGACTTGTAGGGAATGCCATGATCTACAAGGACAAGTGATCCCATTGATATATGAATGGAACGAAAGCAGAAAGCCTCTAGAAGCATGTATTATGACTCTCAGACCCATAATAATTTCATGTAGAGATTTGGTGATCAGAAGCAGAAAGCTTCCACGAATGTCAGTCTATCTGTTGCTTCAACAAGATTTACTCAACCAACTTCTGAGAGACAGAAGGAGTTATCCCTCAAAGACAAGGATTCTAATCTATTACATATGATAGAAACCTGACGACACTTTTGTCGCGACTCGAACAAGACAATTGAAGGATCCTTGATGAACTAGGTCGTGAACAGGATGGATAATTACTTTCCAATCTACATTCACGTGCCCAAGTTAGAACCTTCAGGCAAGAAGGGAACATTCATGGGATATTGCAAGTCTTCAAAGGCTTACAGAATATACATCCTAGGATCTAGGCAAATCGAAGTCAGTCGAGATGTAACCTTTGAAAAAGAAATGGCTATTCAAAAAGGAAGAGGATTAGATATGGAGATCGATGACGCTGAAGAGATGAGATCATCTCTCCTCCAAACATTGAGAGGGAGTCTGAAGAAATGAATAAACCGATCAGCCCCATTGATCCAGTTGAGCCAGATGATGCTCTCACAAATATGGCAGTAAGCCGAAAAAGATGTAGATGGGCGCGACAGAGTTTGCAAAATGCAGAGGAGCATGAAGCTCCGCATGGAGCAGATGGGAGCATTAAAAAAAATACAAGGCCAGATTTGTTGCCAGAGGGTTCTCTGAGAAAGAGGGAGTCGATTATGATTGCTCCTGTGGCTCAATATACTTCCATCAGATCGATCATTGTTGTTACTTCAACAATAGGATGGAAGATGTATAAGATGGATGCCAAGACAACCTTTCTCAATGATATTATTGATGTATTACTTCTTGGGATTAGAAGTGTGATAAAGGCAGAAGAAGATTTTCCTAGGTCAAGGAAAATACACCATCGATATGCTGAAGAGATTCAGAATGTTGGACTGCAAGTCCATAGATACTCCGATGGATGCAAATTTGAAGAAGTTGAGGGATTCTGCTTTAGATTCAAATTTGATTGATCCCACTATGTATCGCCAATTGATTGGGTCCTTGATGTATCTGACAAACACCAAACCAGATATTTGTTTTGTTTTGAATGCCCTCAGTCAGTTCATGTGCAAACCAAGGCAGATTCATTGGATTGTTGCAAAACATGTGCTTAGATACTTATGTGGCACTATGGGATATGATCTACGATAGAATTCAGATTGTGACTTGAGATTTTAAGGGTTTACAGACTCAGATTGGTCCGGATGCACTACAAATAGGAAGAGCACTTCAGAATGTTGTTTCAGTTTGAGTTCTGCAGTAAGCAGAACTTAGTAGCTCTCAGTACTGCAGAGGCCAAGTATATGGCTGCAAGTTCAGCAGCTTGAGAAACAGTTTGGCTTCGTAAACTTCTTGCAAGATTGTTTGGCCAGATTCCAAAGCCAACCGTGATTCACCATAATGACCAGAGTTGTGTGCAGATGTCAGTGAATCCTGTATTTCACGACAAGTCGAAGCACATAGAGATTCGGTATAACTTCATACATGATATGGTGCGGAAAGGTGTGATCGAGCTCTAGTATATTTTGACAGATGACCATAATGCAAATGTTCACACCAAGCCTCTTCCCAAGATGAAGCTTGAATACTTTCGCAGAAGACTTGGAGTAGAAGAGAACGTATCCCTCCTTGAGAGGGAGAGATGACTGAGAGACATTTACCATACTTTTGCCCAGGTACCTCTGCTCGTCCAAGTTCTTAGCCAGGTATGGGAGAAATCCCATCGACAGATGAGACGGACAGGTAATAGATGATCAAGTTCACAGAGGTGCCTTTGCTCATCCAGGTGCTCAGCTAGGTATGGGAGAAATCCCATCGGCAAATGAGTCAGACATGTAGCAGATGGTCGTGTGATTGCACAGACACCTCTACTCGTTCAGGTTCTCAGCCAAGTATGGGAGTAACCCATCGGCAGATAAGACAAACAGGCAGTAGATGGTCGTGTACATTTACTCGTCCAGGTTCTCATCCAGGTATGGTAGTAACCCATCGGCAGATGAGATGAACAGGCAATAGATGATTGTGTACATTTACTCGTTCAAGTTCTCAGCCAGGTATGGGAGTACCCCATCGACAGATGAGACAAACAGGTAGTAGATGGTCGTACACACTTGCTCATCCAAGATCTCTAGCCAGGCATGGAACTATTCCATCAGCAATAGAGACGAATAGGTAGCAAGAGATTTTCTATCAGACATCCGAATAAAACAAATTCATAAAGACAACCTTCAGTATGTTTAGAGATGATAGAGACAATATAGATGTATAGATGAAACCCAGATGATCATGATGTAGATGAAGACCGAAGAATACCTTCCTTGTTGAGAGGGAGTGTTGGAGTTTGTGCAACTTCAGAAGCTATTCGTATTGTTCTTGTATTGTACCTCCTACGAGAGATGAACTTATTGTAATCAATCATACAAACCCTAGAAGAACAATGTAGACCTTGGGGAGAAAAGCAAGCAATAGAAAAGAAAAAATAAATTATAAAATATAAATTATATCGCTCCCCCAAAAGAAGTTGACCCCAATTAAATTATTAGTGGAAAATATGTATAAATAGGACGCATCCCTCCTCATTATTCCACACAGCAGCAGCACAGTAGCACAGTGAAGTTCACAATTTTCTGGGAGAGAGAGAAGTTTGAATATACTGCAGAAGAAGACTGTTTTCAAAGTTTCTATCTTTGGAAAGCATTTCCATATTTTCTCTTTCTTATTCATTGTACATTGTTCTCGGAATTATCATCTCTAGATGAAGGTTGTTGGGTTTTCTCCCATCTGCATTTCCTAGGATAAAATACCCGTGTTATTGTCATGTTATTGTTCTGTGCTTTGTCTATCTTCCAATGATCCTATTGATAATACAATTAAGATATACTACTATAATCTTATGAAAATCTAACAACATATTTAAGGATATTGAAACCATTTATGCATTCAAAAACATGATTTAAAAACTTCATAATTCAGATTTTGGAAATAAAAATTCACCAAATTCCGATTAAAAATCACCGAAAAGTCCAAAACGTCTAACAAATAGACTAGTCCCTTGATTAGTGTGGCCCTTCACGTACTTGATGTTCAATTGTAATTGTTGAAGACATGGACAACATCTAATGGAGGTCATTCTACGAGTTGCCTTGCCTATACATTTGTAGAGGTATTTGATCAAAGTGGAAGATCATTTTCTTTCCCATAATATAATGCTTCCACTACCAACAAGCCTATACGATGGAGAAAAAATCATTGTCATAAGTGTAGTCTTTACTAGTCGCATTAAAGAGTGTCTCATTGTGACAGGCCATCAGATGTACACACAAAGAGAGGACTACACTAACAACATAATCAAAGGAGTCTATTTCGATTTCAAATGGTTGTTTCAAATCTGGCATAATGAAGGATAGCTTTGAGTGGAGGCAATACTTTAGCTCCTAAAATGCTTTTCATTGTGTTGGGGCACAAAAAAACTTCACATTGGCTCCATCAAGGTCACCTAGCTCAAGAGGCAAAACATATGGGGGAACCCCAACACAAACCTGTGGTAAAAGTTAGCAAGGCCCAAAAGGCTACATATCTCTTTCAATGTCTTCAAAGCCAACCAATCGCCAACCAACCGCAAATGAATTGGATCTTCATTGTTGAATTTTACAATGTATGTAAAAATTTAATAGCAGTAACAGACTTTTATAAGATTTTGCAAACTATAACAGAGATAGTAGCAGTAAAACACTAGCAGTAGTAGAACAATCATCCACAAAATTGAACACTATCAGGGAAAACCTTTTAAGGACAAAAACCCCAAAACGATTAATAATCCATCCTCTAAATGAGATAACTGAGTCTGTACATGAGCAGATAAAATGCAATCCTTTACATCAACTTTGGATTTTACAGACAAAATAACTCTGATAGAAACTGTGCAAGTTTGTTGCCACTAATCTGCTCAAAATGTGGTACTGAGATGACCAAAGCAGCCTTTAATCAAAACGGACTGTCTGTGTGTCTTCGGATGCTGGTACAGACCCCAATGAAGCCTGTCGTGGCCAATTTAATGCCCTAGTTGGGTTGTCGTGGCCTATTTAATGCCCTAGTTGGGTTGTCGTGACCTGTACAAGACCCGAATTGGGTTTTCGTGAACCTGTGTATGCCCTAACTAGGCTTGGATGCATGGAGAATGGCCCTAGCAGTGCTCGAATGTATGTAGAGGGACTTTAGCAGGTCACCCGTGAGCTGTAGAGACTCCAGACAAAGCTCGAGCACACAGAGAATAGCCCTAGCAGGGCTTGGGTGCACAGTAGCAGACCATAATTGGGTTAGGGTAACACGAAATGGAGCTGGAGCAGTGGAAGAGTAATGGAAGAGCTACCGTGAACTGTAGAAAGCAGATAAGACTCCTTCAAAGGTTGTGACTATCTTCAAAAATAAGAACCAACAATGTAGAGAGAAAGAACCCAGCATAAAACTCACGACTTGTCCTTGAGGAGCAGTGATAGAGATCTTGGATGATGATTGACAACTGAGGAGACATCTTTATTTATAGTTCATCAAATGAAAGATGGTTCCACACAAATAGGAGACCTCCCTTAGGGCTTTCATTCTTTTAGTCTTTTAACTATTGACTTTTAATCTTTTATGGTCCATTAGTCTTTTAATCTTTTGACTATTGTCCTTTTGAGGTACTTGGTCCTTCACTAGGAGGGTACTTGGACCATTACAAAGTGTGCTTGAGTTTCTTTGTCCTTCAAGTGGTTCTATGACCACAATAAGAAATCTCAAGAGTTCTTTAAGGTCTTCATGGTCCATACTTGTCCACTCGAAGTGCATCATCATAAATAAGGAGGATTACTAAGTCACCTGACACGGGGACATGGTACACAAAGGACACGGGGATTCGAGTGTCCGACACAGACACGCTAACCCCCAGGATCAGGACATGTAGGACATGTTATATATATAAATTATATATATTAAAATTTTAAAATTATAGACATATAGATCCATTTTTTTACAAATATTCAATATAAATCAGAATCAATGCACATTTAACATTAGTGTTACACATTTACAAATCAAATCAGTAATCACAATCATATTATGAGACACATAGATATCATAGTCATAGATCAAGATGTCAATACTCATGAGTCAAAACCATATTTCTCATTAAGTCATGAAAATCAAAATGTATACAGTATAATCATATAATGTATTACATAGATGTCGGAATGTCGCTGGCAATAGTAAATACAAAAAGGTGTAGATCAAAATAAAAGAATGAAGAGTCTCATCTATCAATAGTCCTCATCCTCCTCCGTGCCTGAATCAACAAACTCATCACTGCTCTCCTCCTCCTCCTCCTCCTCCTCAACCATGATAGGATCAATATCTGCTGGTGTGGAGGATGACCCCTCCAAAGGATCACTATCATCAAATGTCACCGGCTCTAGCATTGGATCATTAAGATCCAGGTTGGGTAATGCCAACTCAGTACTGCTGTCCAAACCCATATCATCAAGGAAGACATCCCACATCTTTGTCTTTCCCTTCACCCACTCCTCCCTCTTCTTGTAAATAAGACAAAGATTGGTGTGCACATACACAGATCGTCTCTGCTCTGGGCTGCTCAAGACTGCTCTTCTTCAAACTGTACAAGTTTCCATATGTGCTCCAATTCCTCTCACAACTAGAGGATGATATAACTTGAGAGATGACCCTCAAGGCTAGCTTCTGTAGAATAGGGCATGTTGCCCCATGAGTTGCCCACCAATTATAGGGCTTCTTAACTCCCCTATCTCCAACCACATCATAGCCTTCAAATCTCCCAATAGCACAGGAAAACTCAAGTAAGTCTCTATCCTGAAATAGCCGCCTAAATGCTATCTTCCTCCCCTGTGAAATCTCTCCATCCATGTGAGGAGGGACTCTATGTGAGATCCCACCAGTGAGCCATTCCTAACTGTAGAGCTTGGGGTTCAAGGAGTGGGCCAAGCAATGCAAAGGTGTACAATTCTTCTCCCACCTAGAGATAAGAATATCCTGAATGGTGGACCATAGGTTCTCTGTTGATGTCTCATACTCGAGACACTCGTTCTCCATAACAATGGTCCTCATGGACTCAATCATGGAATCCCACCCCTCATAAATATCCACTAGGATGGGTTGGTCCGTGTCTGCAAAGCGCAACAAAGAAATGAGTGGCTCCATGATCTTAATGGTAAGATCCACCCTCTCCCACCAAACATAATCCAATACTGTGTCCTTCACCTTTTTTGAAGCACTTTGATCTATATTTCTCCAGAAAGACCAATACTCTGAAATCACCATGGACCCAAGAGCGGTTTTGACCTCCCTCAACCTCTTGAGCATGATGAATGAGGAAGCAAACCGAGTATCTACAATCTTCAGCAATGAAAGATGTGTGTACTCTTTGTATATGGTGAGGGCATTTGTATGGTTTTGTACAAAGTTACGAATATGGCGTGCATCCTCAATAATGTTGCCAATCCATGTCACATCTGAAGAAATGTATTTGAGTGCTAAGTTCAAGGAATGGACAATGCAAGGTGTCCAAAAAACCTGTAAGAGCAAACAAGACAAGTATAAATGACTCTACAACATTAACAAGTTAACAACTCAGATCATTAACAATGAAAGGTGTCATAAATGAAAATACCTGTGGATATTTAGTTTCCACAATCATCCCAGTGGCCTTGCAAACAGGTGCATTGTCAATTTGTTTGTGATGATTTGTACACAAGAATCAACACCTACTTCTTCAATAGTTTTGATGAATAACTCACCCATAAAATGTGTATCCTTGTATTTCCCAAGAGCATCCACCGCTTTGAAGAACACCGGTCCATTTTGGGAAGATACCATGAAATTGATGAGTGGATGGCGTGCTGGATCCGTCCATCCATCGGAAACAATACTCACTCCAGATGAGGGCCATGTTGCTCTAATTGGCTCAAGAATTTTGTCCACCTCCTTCTTTGCCTTAACCAACAATGTGGTTCTAAGCTTCTCCAAACCAGGAGGCACATAACCAGATGGAGCTCGTTCACTGAGACTTCAACACATCTCAAAAAACAATGGTGATCGTGCAACATTGAATGAGATGAAGTTCAGGTAGAAAAAGAATGCAATGGTGACGTCTACCTCTTCTCGTGCCTCTTGTTGGAAAATCTTGTCCATTGGACCACTTGGCCTCTTTTTTGCTAGATGTGGATCACCTATGCTAGGTGGAAATGGAGGCTAAATTGTAGAGGGTTTCCTTAAGAATGAAAGGGGATCCTCATCCTTTTTCTTGCTTGTTGCTACTACATTCTCTACGCCTTCTTGATCCTCCTTTCCCATTTCTTTCCTTTGGATAACACTCACACCTTTACATGAAGAAATCCCTCAATTAGGAAGGGCCAACAAATGGCTCTTAACTCGGTAGTATGTGCTCTTGAACTCATTCTTGCAAAAATTGCAAGTCCAAGACACATTGTCTCCCCCACCTAGCTTTGCCCCGGGCCCTTCTTCCCTAGTCACATACCTCCACAAAGTGTATTTCTAGTCTTGGGCTTGTTTTCTTGCTAAAGCAGGGTTCAATGGAGCATGAGCTCCATTAGCAGCAGATGGAGCACTAGCAAGAGGAGTAGAAGAGCTTGTGTTTGGAGGAATAGGAGGGGAGACATTAGATGGGGCATTTCTCCCTTTCCTTTGCCCTTTAGCTCCTCCCCTAGCTGAATGAGACATTGTTCTTCTTGCTTATTGGTTAAGCTTGCAATCCACCCAACCAAATCCACCTTCACTTGCAAATAAAAACCTTCCAAATCCTTCAAAGCCTCTTCACCTGCAAAAAAAAACACTCTTAGAGCTCTCCCACAAATTAGAATTTAGAAATTAAAAAAAAAAGTGAAAAAACGCATTTTTATGGGCCCGACCGTCAAAATCGTGGCCTATTTTTGGGAGACGATGGGACAGTGCCCAGACTCGCGTGTCTGAACACGAGACACGATTGACAGTCGTGTCAGACATGATCTGTCAACGTGTCTGTGTCCGACACCTGGACACGGGACACGTGGCCCTAAATGGACGTGTCCAGTTTCTTAGGAGGATTATTAATCGTTTATCTCATTCTCCTCGTTGCCACCAAGATCATGTTCTAAGTATTTCAACAAAGGAGTGGCCAGTCCCTTGAGAAGGTCCCATAGCCCCTAGATCAAGGAGAGGAGTGCACCACTTGCCTAGACCTAGTCTATGGCTTATAGTGATAACCTGGTAACTAACCAGGTGCCTCAGCCCCAGGCTGCATAAGTTGGCTCAATGTCAAATACTTGGTAACTGACCAAGTGCCTCAGTCCCAGACTGCATTGTGTTGGATAGATTCCCGGTAACTAACCAAGTGCCTCCATTCTCCCAGAGAATGACTCTTACACCCAAACTGAATCAATTTCTTGGTAACTGACCAGGCGCCTCCATTCTCCCAAAGAATGGCTCTCGATGCTGTTCAAGAAAAATCAACATTCACTAGATCCACATTCACATTGTGCTCATAAACAATGCACTCAAGATATTGAATTCTCTACATGTCAATGAGCACTACTCCATGTTGGCATGTAACTTGTGTTGCCACAAGGTGCTCACCACTTGCTGAATTGTTGGAAATGCTTCAAATGCTCTCCCCAAGTTCTATTGCATATTGAATGAGCACTTGTCCAAGTTAGCATATAATGTTTGCTGTTACAAGAAGCTCAACACTTGTTGAATGTGCTTTGGATGCTCTTCCCAAGTTCTACTAAAAGTTTTGGACTCTCATCTAACCCCAGTGCCACCAAATGCCATGGACAGGGGAAATCAGCTCAGAAATGTAGAACCCATTGTTACTAAACCACAAAAGTCCAATGAGTGGAACCAAAAGAGCCCGAGGAAAGTAAGTGCCTCTTCCACTAGCAGATGTGGGTGAAGGGGGCACCTTTGCATTTCATTGTTAATAGTGGCAGCCATAAGAACTTGATCTCAGCAGAGGTTGTCAAAAAGGTAAAGCTGCCAACAATGTTGCACCCGTCATCACCATCGATTGGCTGAACTAAGGGCAAGACATCCACGTTATACCGCAATGTTGCCTGACAATCAAGTCCTTCAAAGATGAGATATTTTGTGGCATTGTCTCGTTTAAAGTTTGTGATGTTCTTTTAGGACAGTCATATATGTAAAAGTGTCATGTTGTTTGTTAAATGATACAAGGATACATTTGTTAACTGATATGATCTAATATATGGGACAATGCAAAGTGGCCCTAAATTATGCATTTCAAAGTAGCGCTCTAGCTGCTTTCAGAATCCTTTTACGATACACGTATACTTGTTCATCCTTTAAAAAATTGAAGCTATATCTGCCCTCAGTGCATAACAGTAACCCGTAATTAAGGCCCGGCATGCACTCTTGTATAACGTGACCCTCAAACGCATTAAGGGATGAATGAAAGAAAGATTTGTAAAATGAACTTACTTGCTTATCCCTGACAGCATCCTCAATCCGATTCTTGACCGCTGTTAGATGAGTAGGTGCAGGAATCATTTAAAATATGAAACAGAAATGGCATTACAATAAAGGCAAACAGAGGCGACATGGTGTATCGATACCACGACACACACAGACATACCTGGTTTGTCAATTTCGTGCTTAAAGAGATGAAAGAGATGGAAAAGCTGCTGCCTAGAGAGCATTCCTGAGTTCTGCAGACCTGAGGAGGCCACGCTGGTGTCTTCCAGGCTGAATTCGGAGTCTGCGATCAATCGCGAGGCTGACATTTTAGCCTCTGAAATCCCGCAGACCCTCTATTATGAGACGATGCTTAGTCGGAGAACCAGCGATGACACCGTGAACAATTGCGAAATAATGTACCAAGCCACACAATGGACAGAGGAACATGGAAAAAGCTATTTTTGATTTAACCATTTAATTCAAATTTTAATAAATATAATCCAAAATTCTATATAAATTTTAATAAAAATATCATTGTTAATCCAAAATTTTATATATATGTACTAGTTGAGGTCGAGACCGTGCGCCGCCAAGGAGAAGAGCCAAATTCTTCAAATTTCGGTAGGCTTAGAGTTTACTTTTTTATAATAATAATAATAATCTATTTTTAAGGTCACCGCCTCTCTCCGCAGCGATTTAACTGCTAAAGTCTACAGAGGTGTACATACACTATCCCCCTCTGGATTTGAACCCGTAACCTCCTAAGAGGAAACACATGCTCTTAACCATTAGGCCCACATGAATAAATACTAGTGGGTTTTGTGATAAATATGATGATTTGTTAGATAATAATTAGTATTTTTTAGTCATGAATAAATAGTTGAGAGGGTTGATGATGAAGTCAATGGTATTTAAAGCTAATCAGTAAAGGTATAATGATGAGTCAATGGTATTTAAGGGCAATTAGTAAAGGGTTTAATGATGAAGTCAATTTTGTGATAAACTTAAATAGAATATTGGAGGGTTTGACACCCAATAAGGATCAATTCCCTGAGAGGCATGAATTATTGATTGGGGGGTTCAACAATGAAGATGGTAGTATGTCAAGCCACCCAACAAGGTCCAACCATTAAGGTCCAATTTCCAAGAGTGAATAAGAGGTTTCAAGGTTTATTACCCACCAAAGTTTAATTCCTTACAAAGCATGATTTAGAGGTTCAAAGATTCACCACCAACCAAGGATCAAAATATTTAGAGGCATGAGTAAATAGTTGGAGGTTCATGTTAACTTTTGGAGTTACTCCAAAAGTGTTTACACCACAATTAGGGATGATAATCCATGACCTTTTGTGGTACATGGAGTATGTTCACCCCCCTTGAATGATTTGAAATGGATTAGTGCATGGGAGATGGCCTATGATGGATTTGCATAGTGAAGACAACTCAGTGGTTGTTTAACCTTAAATAGGTGTCAACTTGTTATTCTTCCTTAGGGCATTGGAGTTTTGTTGACAATTGAATGACATTCACTTACCTAGAGAACACCTACTTGGGAGGAGGAGTGTTGTGCATCATGAAGGAGGGCATTAGACCCTAGATATCATGGGGTAGGTTGGATTCATGTTTGTAGGCTTTGAGTTGGCTCATGTATGCCTAAACTACAACAGTGTTCGTGCAAGGTCAACTAACTCAGTAGAGTACATGGCTTAGGAGGCTCAATGGAGACCATCAAGGATTTTGATTAAGGGGTGTGGACATACCTTGTGTAGCTACATCATCTTGGAGCCCTTGTTGTGTACCACGTCACCTTAGAGCATGACATGTGTATCATGTGTGTACCCTTAGAGTTGAGCACTTCCCTTATGTAGGCCTATATGAGCTTATTGTATTTTGCGTGTAAGGCCTTGGGCTCACATTGTAATATTGGCCCCCCTTACCTCTCATATATAGAGAGGAAGGAGAGAGCCCTCTCGATCATCATTTTACTCTTCTCTTTATACTTGTCTTCTTGGAGTAATTTGTTAGTGTCCATGTGTTCATGAGAAAACCTTGGGAGAAGCTATGGAAGGGAAAGAGGACGTATATGTTTGGAGTTTTCTCTTGTGACTAGGGTTTACTCTTTTGGCAAAGATGTTGGAGATATGATCATTCAATCATTGTATATTTTACTCTTGTGTAGAGATATGATCTTGAGGATGGAGTGCACAATAGTCTCCTCTCTATCTCTTGGTCATCCCTTTTACTCTCTCTCTCTCTCTCTAGTTTCTTTGTCTTCTTAGAGTATCTTGGAGCATTGTTAGAAGTCTAAGGATAGGGATTATCTCTCGGAGGTTTGAAATTGGGGTTTTGTGATAAACCCTAGGGAATATTTGGTGAAAAAGATGTCTTGCCTTGGGTTGCTTATTGGATTAATTCTTGCATGCTGGAGTTTCTTGGTTGAGCTATGGTTTTCATCGTTTCCTTTAGCTAGGGTATTGGAGAGCTAGTGGTTTGTATTGGCCTTGAGAGAAGGTAATGGTATGCACGTGAATTTCATCTTGAGCATATTAATGAAGTTTTCAACCATCGAAAAGTTGTACATATTTCATATTTGATTTCTAACCATCTATGCTCTACTTGCATTGTTATTATTTATAGTTCTATTTGAGTTCTATATGTGTTGATGATTTGACATAAGTAAAAGGACAATTTGTTGAGTGATTTGACATCATCATCAAGCAAGTGAGGGTTTTTTGTTGATGTTATATATGTTGTTTTGCAGTTGTTATAATTGTTGTAAAAGTGAAATTTTTTAGATATGGTTAAGGTATGGTAAGTTTCCTTAGAGAGTTAGAAACTTATCTAAACACTTTGGTATATTTTCTCCTTGAATTACCAAGAAGATTGAGTTGTTAAGAATTGAAATATTGTTATATTCCCACTACATTTTATCATGTATTCCATAACAACCCTGAGGCTAAAATTGAAAAGTTAAAATGCGAGAAACCTCTATTTAAAGAGATTAAAATTATATTTTGCCATAAAAACATTTATGCCATAAATCTCCATAATTCAACATAGAAGATAATATTTTGTCAAACCATAACTCAAGGTTCATTTGCTCAAAGAAAATGATTAAATTTCCATAATTCAACATAGAAGATAATGTTATGTCAAACCATTAGTCAAAGTTCAATTCCAAAAAAAATTATAATGAAGAATCTAAAGGGTTTGACAATAAAAATTATGATATATCAAATTGTTTAAAAAGTTCAATTTCCATAAAAATGATGATAGATCAAGTTATTTAAAAAGTTCAATTTCCTAAAAATCATGACTTAGTAGTTAAAATGGTTCGATAGTAAAGATATTAATATATCAAAACATCCCAAATAATTCAATTACCAACAAGAGCCACGCGGTGGCAATGTCCTCGACATTGCCACATGTCATTGCAAGTTAATTACAGTTATCCATCATTAAAATCGGATAAAAAACATAAAGAAAACAACTTATTTTAATCTGCAACATAGATTTACATCAATGGAAAAATTAAGTTTCAAAAACTTCTTGTTTCAAATGCATATTTGATGTACGCCATATGAATTAAAAAGTATCAACTGATGCATTGAACAAGTTGTTGTAGCTGTGATCTCCATCTTGCACCACTGTAGACATGGACTTAAACAGAGCGAAGTCCAAATAAATGTCGTTTGTGTTTCCAATGTAGCTGAAGTATGGATACACATTTGAAAGGAACCCCGTTATTTGACAGAAATTTGAGTATTTGATTCATGGTGTCTTTCATATCGGTTTTGAAGGCTCCATTAGATGACAGGTAGCCGGTGGCAACACTCGATGCATGAGTAGTAGAGACCTTGATTCTACTCTAAAGATTGGCGTTCTAAATTGTTGTGTGAATATTCATCATGGAAGGAACAAGATAGGATTCATCATATTGTGAATGCTAGTGTTTCATCCTTGAAGGTTATGTCTCCATTTGATTAAAAAGGAACCTTGATCTAAAGGGAACCTTTATCGAAAGGGAACATTGATCGTCTCCTTCCCAGCAAAGGCCTCCACAATCATACTCCCCTTACAGATGTTCCTGACATTTCTCACCGAGAATCTCAAGTGGTACAACTTGCCAGGAATCGTTCTGACAATCTGAGATATAGCACTTTCCTTTTTGTCGATGAGCTCCATGGCCCTCTTTCCCTGTGAGATGACAAAATGCTCAGCTTCAATGTACTAAACGACTTTCGGAGAATCCATGATTCATCCTGGAAGAGGTGAGACGACATCATTCACGTTGGGAGGGAGAAGCACGACAAAGTTTGACATTGGGATCATGTAAGCCCCTCCTCAAAATCACCATTCTTAATTACATTCATTGCACAAAAACAAAACCAATATAAAGAAAGTACAAAATTAAGAAACCAAGAAATGAAGAAGACAAGCCAGACTACATTTTGTGAACTAAGGGGGTAACATCTCCTTGATGGCCACTACGTCCAGAACTAGACCTCAAGTCGGATCTTTTCGACGTCAGGGTTGTGGAGAATAACATCGACTAAATCGGAAGGAGCCTTGAATTCCCAAGCATAGGAATCCCAACCATTGATGTTGTAAATGGTCTATATGGATATGTACCCCGAGAATGGAGGAACAAAGACATTCAACCTCTCAGACTGTGTGCAGGTCCACGCAGCACTAAATGTAAGGGAGTAATATGAGCCTCATTTGAGCTTGATCCTATGGTTGATGGACGCATCGTTTCCCATCTCAGAATGTGCGCCCCTTTAGGTACAACCACTAACATGTCACGTTGTTGGTGTCCAGAAGCTATGTATTCCACGAAACCTTTGCTTTGCCACTTTGGTAATGAGTGTCATCCTAGGATGACCGTTATCCTTCGGCTTGGGAGCAAACTCAAAGTCCCCATTTGGAAGCATACCTTCAAACAAGAAAACATATCAATTCCAATTATAAAGAATTATAGGAAATTGTCTCTTTGGTTTACATGACATCAAACCCAACCTTGTTTAACCTTAACTTTAGTTTTTCTCCTACATTTACTACTAATTTAAGTATTTGATTTTAAATTACCTTTCAATACATCTTAAGAACAATTACAACGATTGCAAATCTAGAACTAAAGTTTACAAATCAAAAGTAGTATCAATAAACATTGAATTATTTATTTTAATTTTCCAAATCATATAATTCAATTAGTAAAATGAAATTGTATTAATCTTCTAAACATCTTGTTTTAATTCAAATTATAAACTTGTACCAAATAATATATCTTTTGATTTTGAGGAGACACCAAATAATAATAATAATAATAATCCTTTAAGCTTGAAGTTTTTCTTTCAAGGTATACCCACTTAGAATAAAGCTTCACGGTTCATTGTCGGATGATTCCATGTGCAATGTTAACAAATACTTAGTAATTTCTTTTATCTATTTTTCTTTGTAAAATTTTGCATTTGGAATTAAAAATATATTATTATTTTACAATCTAAAATATTCTATCCAAATATTTGATAACAAATTTTAACTAATTGACCTTTTTTTAACAGATGCAAACATTCGACCTTCAATAGATGCTGGTAATGAATGAATAGGTTTATCAGTTGTGTTCATTATACCTCTAAAGGTTTCTAGATTCCAATGAGACATCCCATATTGTTGCAATCTCTTGTTCTGGTGCTTCGCATACCAATTGCTATTTTGTCGGATGCTTATATATCACACAGTAAAAAAAATCTTGTAACTTAAGTTTCGCATATAGAAAAAGAAACTCACCATCACTGGCCAAGAAACTCACCATCACTGGTCGTGACAAACTCCATTGCACAAATACAAATTGCAGTAAACATAAAAAATGACAGATCAAGACCCTTGTGTTGTACATGACAATACACCCTTTTAATCTAGGGTTTGGGGTTACCAACTTACTATTAGACTTGCAGACAATCATCTTTTACAGAAAATGAGAATGAGAATAGGAAGAGATCTTGGCTTACCCAGTTTATGACGGGTGATCCAAGCTTGGTCTTCTCTCGCTCCAATCTTCTCCAAAGCTTCTAAGGGTGCTTCTCTTCACTTGCAAAGAGCCAATTCTTCAAGCAATATCTCATACATATATATATCAGAGGTTAGATGAAAGCATATTAATAATATAATTGAAACATATTCATTAAACCAATATACGTGAGATAAGAACAATACAAGATTGGAAGAAGAATCCTCTTTATTAGCAAACAATGAATAGGTAAGAATACAACCCAGCTTCTGACACAAGGACTCCTCTGCAACTGAGGACTCTGAGTTCTGTTGTTCCAAGACTCTGAAGGTATACCACCAGCATAACTTTGCTCTTCAAAAATTGATTGATTAGCCCCATCCCAAAGCCTCTATTTATACTTGGGAAATAGAGTGGTTTCAAAGGTTAGGATGGTTGAGATAGTTGGAATGGTTATGGATTAAGGCCCAACTAATCTCATATAATCATGATTTATATTTTTTAATGGCGAATTAAGGTACACACGAGTATTAATATAGGCAAGGCACGTATGACACGTGGGTTGCTCAAAGGAAACTCGCGTACGCAATGTACACGCAGGTTGCAATGCACATAGTCGCGTGTGACGCGTGAGTTGCAATGCTCATAGTTGCATGTGCAACCCAAAACTCAAAATAAAAATATATAAGGCTGGTCTAAAGATAATGTATCAAAGGTCATGCACATCTATAGTGTTTTGGACACTTCAATCCTAATTGTCCTTTTGTTTACCAACATGATGAATGTCAGCACTTGGAAGGAGAAGTGCCATTTTGGTTGATAACAGATGCCCCCTAATGTGTGAGGTCAGAAGGAAGCAATGGTCGAAATACATTACAATCTTTATCTTGGAGAACTCAGAAGTCCAAGGCAGCAGAGGAAGTACCTGAAACAAATACATATCAATGTCATATACAAAATCATATCTGAGGATGCCATGTTCAATATACTGGAACACTAGCTCCGTTACAATATTTGATTACATCATATGATACACGTACAAGACCACGTATATTAAAAAGGTGGATCGAAGCCACAATATATAATGACGAGTCTTCAAAATATGGAAGCTGTGTAGGTGAACATAACACAATATTGCGCAACTTAGGTTATAGATGTGAACTTAAGGTCTTCGTCAAAATCCAAAGGAACCAATACAATCCAAGCCATGTGAATAGATGTGCTGAAGTCAAACATGGAAAGGATTCAACAGATTGTCAATCAATAGGTGAAACTAACAACTAAAGCAAAGGAGTTCACCAATGATGATAGTGAATCCTAAGGTACCATCGTCAAAACTCTAGGTCTTCGTCTTCAGGAAGTGCTGATGAGAAACCATACTGTGATGAGGAAGGAAATAGATCCTCCAACGGATCACAAGAGTGACTAGGAACTAGATAAGGGAAAGTAGACACAAGTAATACTCAGATAGGATAATGATGGAATCAGGATAATAATCAGATGCAGGGATAAATCCTTGAACAGTGAGCACGACACAGAGGTGACCCAAGGCAGATTTTAATTTTGCAAATAGGACAACTAAACTTATCTATCATGTAGGAGACATGATAAAATTCCCCATGTATAAAGGACAAGTGGAGGAGTAAGAAACCCGAAGTAATAGCTGAGCTAAAAGTGTATGCTGAGACATGAGTATCAGAAAGTTTAGAGTGTGCTATGTTTAAGAAGGACATGCTACCACCGTTTGTCACCCAAAAAGAATACTACTTCCTTACCTTTCTTGTTAAATTTTAACGAGTCTAGGAAAGTCAACTCGAGTCTCTCTTCATTTTTTACAAGCTTGAAGAGGGGAGAGAATAATGCTTGATAATGTCACTGATTCGTGGATTTTATGAGCCCGAACTAGTACATGCTTATTGGTGTTTTAATGTTTGGAGAGTCTGAAAACTCTAAAGAAGACTCCAGGGGGGTACTTTTTCATCTAATTTAGTCTCCTAAGGCCGGAAAAGTATAAAACATACCACATAAGAACTCTCTTATCTTCCAAAGAAGTAAGGCACACCTTTTTCATACTTAGTCAGGGAGGTCCGAAAAAGGTTAAATTACCACCTACCCAATGCTCCTTCAAGAGCAGCTTATAGCTTGAGTTTTAAAAATGTGAAGAAAAGCAAGATCACTCGGAAAGATCCATTTGGTTACGAGGAATGGGGCTTACAATAGTAAACTCGATGCTTTGTTCTTTGGTGCTTAATGAGCATGACAAAGGCATAAAGTACACTCGAAATATTTTTCAGGTTTAGGTCCAGAGCACGAAAAAGAGAAAACTAAGCTCATACCCGGCATCCTTTTCCGTAAATTTAGTCCCTCGCGTCTGGAAAAGTGATAAACCTATGCTTGAGAATACTCTTCTCAATTCCGTAGAAAAGAGAGCGATCATTTCTCGTATTATTCCACATGGTCTAAGAAAGTAATAACCTACCACCAATGTGGATGCCCATTCACATATTCTTAACGACCCTGAATGGACAAGTTTACTCGGCAGTCAAGTCTATTTTGAGGAGTTATACTTGGGCCTAAAGAAACTCCATAAGGGCGGGGAGCCTTATAAAGGGGATAGCTTGTAAATAGAGACCAAAATGAGGCTCAATTTGGAGTGAAAAATAGCTAAGAAGGATCCCTGAAACCTATGACAAATGCAGCATGAGTACCAAAAGACAATCAATGTGTTCTAAATTTAGGGTACTCATGAAAGGAAAGGCCCTATCCACGGAAGAACAATGCTATAGACAAGGTAAAAATGGTTAAACACCATAGTCCGTGGTCAAAGTAGTGATCCTAGGGTTAAAACGAATTAGGTATAGATACAAAAATGCATATAGATGACCAAAATCCTATCCTATATGAGTGAATGACCACTTTAAGTGACTTTGGACCTGTTGCATTAGGAAAACATGACATGGCATTAGTTTGATTATAAATAGAATTTAAAAACTTTAGGTTAAAAAACCCACAATTTGAAATTATTTCTATATATAGTCCAAAAAAAGAAATAAAAAACACCATTTCATATTTTTACCTAAAATAGGCAATTTTTACCTCTGACTTCAATCGCTCAGTGTGGACAAACCAGTGGACGATTTTCAATTCTGCAAGTGCCAAGTAAGCCAACTCTTCATTCTCTTCCATTTTAACCGTTTACATTTTCAATTTTATGCAAAATTTGATGGTTTAAGCCTATCTTAAGGGGGTCGCGCTGTACATGTGGGTAGGCGACTTACATAGTCACGTACACGCATTTTACACACGACTTGCCCGAAGGCAACCTGCGTGTCACGCGCGACCTGTCTAAAAGACAATCGTGTGTACTGCGCGACATAGGAAAAGTTTTTTAAAAAGAGCCAAAATCAAATTGTTTTGATGGATTTTAATGTTTGTAATGGTTTCATGGGTAGGCTAAAACATGGTATTGGAGTGGATGGAATGGGAACATGAAGATATGGACCAAGATGCACTCCAAAGTGCCCCCACTGTGCAAGCTTTGCGACGAATTGGGTTATTGAAGTTCTTTTGTACCTCACCTATGCAGGCCAATGTCTGTTTGCTAGAGTTCTTGATTGGCTACTAGGATCATGACCTTGGGGCCTTTGACCTACAAGGTGAAATTTTGGAGGTGGCATTGGAAGACATATACTTCATTACGGGTTTTTCTCGACATGGATCACCTGTCAACCTCGAGAGTACCGGCAGGAGTAGTGACCCTATGAGTGTTCAAGATTACATCAACACTTACTGCATGCCCAACAATCTGAAAAAGGGATCCTGCATCCCTATTGCACATATTAATAACTTCCCATTGCAGGTGCTGGTAAGCACAATAGTGACAGTTGCAGGATCATCATCACTCCATTTTGCTACTCGGAACCAAATGAGAATTGTTGTAGAGTGCCTATAGGGAGTTGTGTTTGACTGGTGCTCGAGAGTAATCCCGATAATGAAAATACAACTCAATCTAATTGTAAGAGAGGCCGACGAAAGAATTTTGGATATTCTAGTGTATTGGTGGCTTTCTTTTTTAAGAGAGTGCCCACCATCATCCCTGTGGTACCACTTCCAACCTTCTCTCCCCCTCAGCCTAGACTGAGTAGGTGGGGAGAAATTTTCCTTCGCCAGGGCGGTGGTGGCTCGGTTCAGAGTGTCTATGACGATGTCTTCTACCTATTGTGGAGACGAAATCTACCAGCACTGGAGTAGTTTCCATATGCTGGATTGGACTTTCGAGGTGACAATGACCTTATCCTCCCTCCTGGAGGAGTATGGGGAGAATTAGGTATTTTGGTTTTTTCAAGTTTTAAATTTTTATTACTTTTTTATCATAAAGATATATACATATGTATAAGATTTTTTAATCCTTTTAATGTTTAAAATGCAGATATTGGACCAATCCTCCCTGATGGGCATCCTCGAATGTATGTACGACCAGTGGCAGGGGAGGATCAGGGTTTGATTAGGGTACACAAAGATATATATATATATTATCGGTTTATTTACATGTGTTTACAATGTATCTGTTATGTATTTCTATAAAATGTGTGTTGAGTGCCAATCTAAGACATAGTTCGCATATGCATCAGTTAATGAATTTTGATTTCTTGGAATATGATTAAATGAAATAAAATCAAAATTTATTTCCAATAACCTAACTTGCAAAAACTGACGTAACAAAATAGGGTTTCGCACCTGATAAGCTCGATTGAGCTGGGAGACCACCAGTTGAGAGTCAAGTCTGACTTCCAACTGAGTGATGCCATGTGACATGACATCCCATAAAAGCTCAATGATGACCCTGTATTCAGCCACATTATTGGTAGCAAGACCTAGGCAAGCGCCTCTAGAGGCAACTAGCTGTCCTGAGGGTGAGTAAATGACCCATGCGGCTGAAGCCAGGTTGCAAGTCTGATGACTAGCGCCATCTGCAAAACCTACGAACCATTCGGAAGACATCTGTAACACCAACAGATGACATAAGAACACAAACCAGTTAACTATTGTACATAAAGTTACATACAATACAAATACAAGAAAAAGTATTAGGCCTAAGCATAGTACTTTTTCAGGTAGAGCCCATTTCTAGGCTCTGGCAGCTTATTCCCTTCGAAATCAGTTAATTCATATGCCCCTTTATTCAAAACCTTTGACACGGCATAGGGTCCTAACCACATAGACCTGAATTTCCCTGCCCCATGGGTTCTTTGTCTTGGTCCCAAAGCAAGACAAGCTCCCCTTCAGAAAAAAAAAAAGAAAAAAAGAAAAATCCTAGGTTTGATCGATTTATCATATTGATTTTTAGCCCTATTTTTATGAGTTTCGTTTGCTGTCAACGCATCTCTACGTTGTTCATCTAGATGTTTTAAGTGTAGCAAATGTTCTTCTTATTCAGTTGTATCAGGTAACACATGAATGGCAATTTTTAATGATGGGATTTCACATTCAACCGGAGTTACTGCTTCCACCTCGTGAACGAGTTGAAAAGGTGAGAACCCTGTGGTAGTTTTCACATTGGTTCAATAAGCCCAAGTGAAGGATACAACATGATGTGCTAATTTGACCGGGCTTCATTGATAGTGAGCTTGAGAATAGTCTTCAAGGTCTTATTGACTGCCTCAACTTGACCATTCGCTTGCGGGTAGAAAGAAGACGAATGTTCTTGTTTAAACCTTGGCATAATAGCCAATTCGGTCATCATGATGTTTCAGAAATGACTACCATGGTCAGTGACAATCTTTTTAGGAATACCGAAATGTGCGATAATCTGGTTGAAAATGAAAAAAGCTACAGTTTCCCCGTCAGCTTTGAAGGTGGGGATTGCCTTTGCCCACTTTGTAAAGTAATCTATAGCGATAATGATGTATTTGTGCCCCCAACTGAAATTGGGTTGCACGTCACGTAATCTATCCCCCACTTGGTGAAGGGGCCCATTGTGATGACGGGAAACAGTGGAGCAGGATGCGACCGTATCTTTCTGGTGTAAAGCTGAGAAGGATGACAACATTTCACGGCTTCCACACAACCTTTAAAGATTGTAGGCTAGAAATACTCGGCACGTAAAATCTTCTGGGTCTTTGCTAACCCAAATAAATGACACCCACATGCTTTGCTATGGGTGTTAGAAGAACAGGACCGCAGAGCAATAACAGATATACAGTTCAATTTATAAACAAGATGCAAAAACACATTAAACAGTACAGAGAGACACATATATAACGTGGTTCACCCAAACGATGGGCTACGTCCACAAACAAATTTGCCAGTCCTTTTATTTCAGTCCAGAAAGATGAAGGGATACGCCCTGCAGCAAAACCGTTGCACTTCCTCTTCACACTCTCACAGTCTCTCTTCCAGCACAATACAATGTCCACATCCAGTACAATACAGTACTCACATCCAGTACCATACAATACTCACATCCAGTACAATACATTACTCAGTACCCAGTACAATTACAATGGAGCCTCCTCAAGCCTTATAAAGGCTTAATCACATGCAAAACCATGGGACAATACCATGGGCTACAACAAAACCATGTGCCCAAACCATGTGCCCAAACCATGTGCTAGACCTAACCACCTTTGACTCAATCCCGAGTCAAGGTTAACACATGCAATACTATGGGACAATACCATGGGCTACAACAAACCATGTGCCCAAACCATGTAATAGACCTAACCACCTTTGACTCGATCTCAAGTCAAGGTTAACCCTAACAATGGGCATCATTCAGGACAATCATAGCCTCGTTGTGGGTGAGGCACTAATGTAAAACATAGTCTACCCCTCTACGGTATAAATTATCCCCAATGATGAGGTAGTTTTTTGCATGTGTGCGTAGTTTGCGTCATTCTTCCCATGAAAAGGTTGTAGGACACTTCAAAGGCTGGAGATAAACAAGTATATCTCCATACCAAGGGTTAGAGGTGGAAATCAGAAAAAATGTGTTCATCTGGGAATGCGTCTTCTTCAATTGCTACATCTTCTTCTACTGGAAATTCTGCAATGAGCTCTACAAAAACCAAGTATTTTTTGGATTTGGCGGTGTTAGAATATAATTCGTCAGGATTATTGTAAATAAATAATTAAATAGGAATTTGAATAGTTGCCCGGGAAGGTGAAAAGGCTGGTTCTCAACCGCCTCATTGTAATCTATAAATTAATGTTTTAGTCGTGAATAGAATATTGAATCGGGAGTTATTACCAACAAGTGGTATCAGAGAAGGGCTGTCTGCCATAACTCCTGGCTGCCATTCTGCTTGCCAGTCCATTGCCAGACTGCTCCATCAGTCTGCCAGTGGAGTCGCATGCAATGTATGCGTTACTCCATCTGCCTGAGTTTATTCTCTGCGTGCATGCAATACCTAACCCTAATCCTGAGTTATTCTTCTGCTGCATTTTCATCCTGATGGACGCCCTCTGCGTGATCTTTGGTGCATTGAAAACTCTGGAGTGTAACCCTAATTTGTAATCAGGCTCTCTCTTCCTCCAGTTTTGTGCTGCGTGGTGATACCTCTCCTCCATCATTACCTGTCTGGAAGCCCCTCCACCGAAGTCGAATATCAATATGTTCTTCTAGCTCGCGCTTCCCTCCTTGTCCAGACCGTAGACATTGGCGACCACAGTGGGAGCTTCCTGCGTTTTGAAGAAGCTCGTATATCATTTTAATGCTGCTTGTTTTGCTGGTGATTGAAAGGCCTTCTGAATAACATGATGTGCGCCTTAGGGTGCTGGTGATTTTGATCGTAATTCAAATGCCTTCTGAATAACATAATGTGTGGCTCAGACTGGTGAATAGCATAGTGTTCCCACCCACGAGACTGCTGGACCCCGATACCTCGCCATTCATTCTTAGTGAATATCAGCTGCCATTGTCATAAACCCTAGTCTGCATCACGCTCTTATTTCCGCTGGTTTTCTTATGCGACCTCCATCTTATATTATTCCTGTAGTTGTTCTCCATGAGTCAATTACTGTTTTAAACATGCCCTCGACATAAGACTCCTTTGACATATCCCCTCCATATTGAAGCTGCTGGTGGCTCAGCCCGTATTTATGGACCGAGCTTAGTTCACAAGAACCTTACAGCCTGGAAGAAACACAGTGATATTGACAGCGATCGTAAGGTGGAGGAAACACGAAGGGAAGGGCATTGGTATTGGCATAGAGAGTGCCCCAAGGTTAGCTGGTGAGCAGGGGGAACAAGCCTGTTAATCACTGCGTTATTTGCTGCGTGGAGCATCGTGTTTTGTGCTGAAATTTGATGTGAGGAGAGACTGCTCGTGGAGAGACAGTCACGTTGAAGACTGCGTTGGAGCTGCTTGTTGGTGGCCTTCACAATCATTCAGCTGCGTGGAGACTGCTGGCTTCCCGAAGAACTGCGTTGAAGACCTGCGTTGTGAAGACCTGCGTAGTATCTGCGTGGAGAGTGAATCAGTTCGTGGAAGCCTGCGTGTTGGAGACTTATATATTGAATGCGTTGTACTTCCAGCAAAAGGGCCTGCGTTGAACTATCAACTGTTCCACACCACATTCAATCCCTTTGGAAGTTGCAAACTTCCTCTAGACAGCGTTGAAGACTGAAAGCGTGGAGACCTGCGTGGAGACTGCCTGGTGCGGTGGTGAGGAGAGACTGCTGCCTACGTGGGGAGACTGCTGACTGATATTTGCTGCTTGATGAGAGCCTGCGTGAATGAAGAGAGCCTGGGAGAATAAAGAGAGCCTGCGATTTTGAACTGCTGATATACTACTGATATTCTTCTCCTTTAGTACGTTGAAGACTGAACTGCGCGTGGATTTGGTCGCTGTTCTCTGCGTCGTCATTCAGTTTTTTTTGACCTAATTTCTATGCATGGAGTTTAAGTGAAAAATCTGCAAATATTTTCATTTGCATTGTTTGAAAGAGGCCCATGACCTAGCTTCTGTATTGAAACTTTGATATAGATGTAAAGACTAGTGCCTTCTCTCATATGCGTGAAGGATGATGGGTAGAATGGGCCCATGGATGCTGTAAATTTGAATTAAAGAGCCTAAAACCCTAGTTTTGCCCTAGTTCCAAACTGATATAATGAAAACTGATATAATGTATGCTGTTGATATAATGTATTCTGCGAGACTGATATAATGCATGTTGCGATTTGAGACTGTGTAATGGATGCTCAGATTTGAGACATTCTTATGTGATTTATATCATATATTGAAGACTGCATAATACCTATCAGCATATCTGCGACCAAGTTGAAGAGCTGCCTGAGTAGAGCTGCGTGGAGCTGAATGTGAAGATTGTTGCTGTGATCCAGAGAATTGCTGATGATAATTGCTGCTGCTAATCACTTGATTTTGCAGGGTATATAGTCTGGTGCTTGATTTTTTGTGCACTTATATCATTTGCACACTAATATATTAGCTTCCAGTGCCTCCACACGTTGTATAAAAAGGAATGCTGTTGTATATTTGAAGCTAGTGATTGATATATTGCATATTGAAGAAGTTTGGGTATGCTCACCTGAAGCTTGCATTGTACACCTTGGCAGAGACTGTAGACCTGTAAGGTTATTGTTTTTCTCTTTGTCATATCAAGTTTATTATTGTAAACTAACAGTTGTAAAGATGCACTCTTTGGCATCTAGTATTGGTGCTGCCCTAGCTGGCAAAGACCATTCCAAAGACCCTTCCAAGGGAGATTGCGGCAAAGAGAGAGGACAAGGAATAAGAAATTTCAGAGGTAGAGGGGGCAGAAACAAAAGATCATATCTGCAATGCAAGCGGTGTGGAAAGACTGGGCACACATCAGATCAGTGTTGGGCTTCATGGGAATCCATCAAAGACAAGCATAACCAGAAGAAAGATGACCAAGATGCTAGTAAATTTTCTAATTCTTGTATTGTTGCACATTCTAATCTTGGATTTAATGAAATGACTTCTCTCTCATCTTATAAATATTGTTGGCTGCTTGATATTGGTGCAACATCACACATGACATTCAGAAAAGATTGTTTTGAAGAACTTAATGAATCAATAGATGGCATAGTTTACTTTGCAG
>LPNX010937364.1:1247027-1295570 GCA_001517045.1 Pseudotsuga menziesii
GGCGGATTGAAAATCTAATTCAAACTCCTGGAGAATGACTATCCATTTGTTGAATTTGCCTCCAACTATGCTTCAGGACAAGACATATTGGAAAGGATTGAAATCTGCCACTACTATCGTAGTCCTCAGTAAGTTGTAGTGACGTAACCTCTGAACAACACACACAGGTGCTAAACCCAACTTTTCAACGTGGGAGTACCTAAGTTCAGGGCCAGCTAAAGCATGACTAAGATAATAGATGACATCCTCTTGGAGCTTATCATCTTCCTGGACTAGCACTACCCCAATGGTCGACTTAGATGCGGCTAGATACAATATAAAATCTCGAGAGTAATCTCGCGGATGCAATAAAGGGGCCGACAGCAAAGCTTTCTTTAATGCCTTGAACGTAAGTTATGCGGTCTCATCCCATATAAATGGGGTGTCCTGCTTCAACAGGCGCATGAAACCTTTGGTGAGCTTAGCATAATTCATGATAAAACGTCGAAGAAAGTTATACTTTCTCTACAGGCTCTGAAGTTTCCTAATAGAATGAGGAGGAGGCAGATTTACAATGGCCTCAAATTTCAAAGGATCCACATGAATACCTTTGTTAGAAACTATGAACTCGAGCAACCTACCTGAATCGACACAGAAAACACACTTGTGGGGATTCAAGTGTATTTCATAATGCCTGCATCGTTAAAAAATTAAACGCAAGTGATCTGGGTGATCGATCCTCTTACGATAATGCGCGAGCAGATCATTTAGGTAGGGTTTGACAATGGCTTTGTGTCATGGAAAGCAAAATTCATTGCCCGTTGAAAGGTAGCCCCTGCATTTTTCAATCCAAAAGGCATTTTCTTATACGCAAATGTACCCCAAGGACAAATGAAGGCCATTTTATGTTGGTCTTCCGGCTTGATTTGAATCTGATTATACCTGGAAAAACCATCCATAAACGAAAAAATCTCACTCCCCGCACAAGCATCAATGATTTGATCTATGAATGGTGTGGGGTAGTTATCCTTAGGACAAGCTTTGTTTAAATCGTGAAAGTCAGTACATACATGTATCATCCCTAGCTTTTTATCAACAGGAACATGATTGGATACCCACTCCGTCAATGCAATTGGGTAAATAAAACCCGCTTTCAGCAGTTTTTCCACTTTAGCCTTAGCGGTTGCCGCTTTCCGCGTATTGATAGGTATAAGTTTTTGTCGAACTGGTTTGGCATCAGTATAGGTTCGTATTTCATGTTCGACTATCAATGGATCTATGCCTAGCATCTCCTCATATGACCAGGCAAACACGTCGTGTAACTCCTTAAACAAGGCCGTATATATAGCAATCTCCTCTGGAGAGCAGTTTACAGTGATATATACATTTTCCACAACGTTTGGATTTGCAGAGGTGTTGATAGGGATAGTAACGAAAATGTTTGTCATATTCCCCTCAGCAAAAATTCCCTCCCTTGGTAAGGGATTGATCGGTATATCAACATCATCTGCCAGTCTCATATGGAACTCTTGATTCTCAATCCTACTTAACTCTGGAAGAAAGTAGGATTGATGATGGAGATCTTCACAGATCTTATCTCTCCTGCTCATAGTTTTCAAAATGGCTTCGTCTGAAGGCAAGACCATGTCTAAGCATTCGCCAGTATACAAAGAGTTCTCTGCCCAAGTAGGAAGATAGACTTATTCTGGCTCCTCTGAGACTGTAGGAGGAACCAGAATAGGATCAACAGTGGTGTTAATGATAGCCTGATAAGCTACTTCCACTACCAATAAGGGCACTTCAGGTTCGTAAAAGGAAGGAAGGACCCAAGGATTCGTTCTATAGACAACCATTGCAATAGACTTCCCTACACTAGTAGAAACTAGGTAATTTATCGAGGCTGGGATATCGAATGTTCCCATTAATGATGAATACATTCCATCCCCTAAGCTCTCTGAAGCAGGTTTGACCTGATCAACCAATGGCACGATGGACTCATTAGTTTCCATACGGCCCTTCCGAGTGAAATTGAGTTGGTCAACAGTAACCAACTTCACTTCGTGGGGAAACACTACCACTCGAAGAATGGTCGTCGCAATGGCACACATAGAATAAGTCCAACTTCTCCCCAGAAGCAAGTTATAATCCAATGAAGCATCAATTACCTCTACTTCAATAGATATTGCCTTCCCTACCAACTTAATCTTGAAAGCTGGTAGAATACCTTGCGAACAAAATGACCTTCCGCCGAAAGCAGTAAGTAGGGTGTTTGATGGAACTAGCTCTAGAGATTCGAGAGACTTCCAGAAAGATGGAGACATGACACATGTGGAAGCACCTTAGTCAACAAATGACCTTCCAATGGTTTTTTCGCCTTGGATGACATATATTGACAAAGTCACATGATACAGCAGGCGAATTTTGACATCAGACAAATTAAACTCCGCCATAATGCTTGATGAATCCATACTACCTAAGGCTGCTAAGAGTGCATCTCGCTGGGCGGGACAACTCTGTAACACCTGGAAGTTGACATCGCACAAGGGGTTTGGGAAAAATATTTAACTACGGAGTAGTTGGCTGCAGCCCTAGCGTTAGGATTTCGCGATATTTTTTTGAAGATAACTTTCGGTATCTTAGGCATAGTTTCGATAGGTTTCTCAATTGTGAGAGGGTTAAAAGTTTCACCTATAGAATTACCCTTCTCAAGAGCCTCCATCTCATAGTTCTTGTTTCTAGTCTGGAGCAATGTCTGGGATCGAACCATGTTGATATAATTTTGCTCAGGGGTATTAGCAGTGCCCCTAGCCACGTTAGAAACTGAAGTTGCATTCTGTCCTTGGGGAAATGGATCCTTTAGGACAGCTAGTTGTTGAATTTTTAGTAGCTTCTGAGCTTGATCTATTAGGGGACATTAATGGGTCAGGTGATCTTCTTGGCACAACTTACATGGAGCTGTTTAGCCAAAGACTCTATGGTGGGAGATTTCACTAAACCAACCACACCATTAGCATGTGGTCCAGGCTTAGGTTTCTCAGTACTATGGGAAGGCCGTGGTGCCTCAAGTATAATTTCGTATAGTATCCCATACTGGGCATAAATCAAATCCATTTGCTGGTCCCTGAGGATGGCCTCTTCTTCAGTAGCTGCCCCCGAAGTGGATACATCTTTAGATATATACGGCAACAAAGACTTAAGGAACCACTCTAATAGAAACTCGGGGGAGATGGTAGCTTGTATCATCCTCTTCCTTCTTCGCTACTCTTGGATGTGATCGAAAATGTGAGTGGATTTATCTTTCCTAAAGATAGACAAGAGGTCTGTGTCGGCATCATACTAGACAGGAAGTTGGAAATGGTTCAAAACTACCTTTGCTGTTCCCAAAAGCTATCAAATGCAGCAAAGGGTAATTCAATGTACCACTTTGCTGCAACACTAGTTAAAGTTCTTTTGGACAATCTCAATCGAATGGTGTCATTGTTCAGAGAGTTATAAGAGCACCATAAATGGAATGTGGTGACATGAGCCCCTGGATCCTCTCCAGTTTTTCCCTTGAACTTGGGAATGTCCAGAGGTAACTTGGTTGGAACCGATGGCCATGTAGCATTGTGCTTCACCGGGTCATTCATCAACTTGTTCAAGTCTGGCAAGTTCAGATTTTCCAGAAATGGAAGTTTGGGCCTAACCGGAGCCTGAAAGGTATGAGTTTGGGAAGTAGAAGGATCTACCCCCTGGTTCCCAAATGTAAAAGTAGGGTTTCCCCCAGCTACCAGTTTCGAAGTAGTCGGATTACTTTGAAAAGGACTCCATCCATAAGCCAGTGGATTACCTCTGTGCGGTGTAGTATATGTAGTTTGATCCCCTCTAGTTGAAATTGGAGTGTGAAATACTGGAGCAGGTATCCGTCTACTAAAAAGCGAGAAAGGAGAGCTCATAAATGGAGATGAAAACAGAGTTTGGAAACCTTGGCCATAGGCATTGGTATTTCCAAACTACACTCCAACATATGCGGGTGTAGGGCCCACATAAAGAGTGGATGGGGGAATATTCCCCCCCATTCCACTGGAAACCATGGACAAATGAAGAGGATCCCAAAGGACCACTCTGAGCAGTGTGTACAAAGGAGGGTGAAGCAAAAGGAGCACTAGGAATCCCACTGACAACCCCACTAGAAGAACCTACTACATTTGGAGAGGTCGGTGGTTGAACCACTGGACTACTAGGTGATAAAGGTGTAATAGGTGTACTTGGTCTAGAAGTACCTATAGGGGGAATAGGCACTCCTCCAGTTGGAATGGTTGAAGTGGGGGTGGACATACCCTCTGCAGAGCTTGCCATAATGCTGCTCATGGGAACACCAATCATAGGTGAATCAAAAGGATAGACCTGGATGATCACATGATCATTTAAGTCACTAAGAGGCGAATTAAGGTTTCTTGCAAACTTGTCAGCCTGCAAGTCTTATATCTCTACTGTGGTTGAATCAACCTGGTTTATCCCAAGTTCCGGTTCACTTGGAACTTCACTTAATTCTACTGGTTCGAAAGAACTGTCTGTATCTAATCTCTGCCTTTGAGGGGGCAGTGGAGGCTCCACTGTAATAGTTGGAGGAAGGTTTTGCAACCTTCTCAACCTTATGAGAAGTTGGTCCTCCACGGTTAAGAATTTGACTCTTCACACACCCTAAGGCAGATTAAACATAAACAAACCACACAACACTCACTACAAAATTTCCTAAAGCCTAAGAAGACACAAAGGGTATAAGATATGTTCCCCAAAATAGAACTGAGAGACAGTTACTTAGCGTCCTTGTAGATGTTCTTAGGCACAAGCGAGGGAATCACCCAACCACCCTCCCACACCTTCTACCAAGGTTACCTTCCAAGCTCGTCCAAGGTCAACCAGAAATAGCCTTCCGGTGTACCTGTTTATGAACCCTAGATGTCAAAGAGACTAAAGGATACCTTAACTATATTGATAGTTTGGGAGGATAGTCGCAAGCCTGGTTCGTACACATGGGCAGGGTAGCAAAGCCCGAAACCTTGTCAACACCGGCACCACACGGGGCCCAAGAGGTGGTATTGACAAAGTCCCCATATGCGCAAAAACCTTGGTCTACACTTTGATAAGGAATCAGAGGGTTATCTCCTCAGTCCAAGACTCCATGCGGCCTCGTGCTTAAATCCCGTTTGAGAGGAGCTTCCCAGATACAACCAACATAGAAAAGGGTTTACCTAGTGATTGGCCAACTATGATTACAATTTTAGTACTTGTGGAGAGTTAAAAACTCCCTATTCCATAGGTCTAGCCTAAGCTAGTAGATGGAAGAGCCTAAAAAATAAAAAAATTACTAATAATTTTTAATTATATCGTTCATTTTAAAGGCTATTTTTAGTCAAAAGGTGGATGGTGTGAAACTATGCGATGTTATAGACTCGATAAGAAACAACAAAATGATGTATAAAGCAAATTCAAAGTAAATTGCAGCTACTTAACAAACTTTCTTTTTCTTTTTTATAAAATGCAAGTTAATTAACCTAAAGCTAAGTATGAGAAATCACAAGACTTTTTGGAATTTTTTTGAATTTTCTTTGAAAAATAACGAAAAGCAATGCTGTATGCAACCTAATGCAAAGTATTTTTGTCTTTTCTTTTCAAATAACTTCAAAAAACTATAATGCAATTAAATGCAACTTGAGCAATTTGACTATTCTAAACATATAAGCAGTGAAAATGAGGCAAAAGGATCCCATAGTGACCTACTTCAACCAAGAGGAAGAAGACCGGAACAAAACCTGACTTGGAGAAACTAACTACTTTAAAAGTTTGCTAGATTCATAAAAGAAGAGTGACGAACTTATACTATAAGATGCAACACACAGTATAAAAGCATCCAAAATCTTGATCAGAGACCTAAATTCAAACACTCATACTTATAGACCAAGCAGGAGGACCACCTACATTTCACAAATGAAAGAAAATCAAACAAAGAGCTCAAAGGCTTGACAAACAAGCAAATGGTGTGACACACAAGACTTCAGACTCACATATTCATGCCAAAAACATAATACTTCTGAACAACTAAAAATCCAAAGAAGATACGGACAAGCAACCCTACCCAACTTTTATGCCGTTACAGGAAACACGTGACTGTGTATGCAGGAAACTCGCATACGACACACGACTGTCTTATAGAGCAACCCACATATACAAGGTCTTACACGTGATTGTGTAAAACAACAACCCACGTGTACTACTAAATTTGTTTTCAAGGAAAAACGACTAGTAAAGGATTTCGGGCACACTACACTGTCAATCAAAAGCAAGATAAAAAGGACCACACTTAGAATCAAAATAAAAAAAAAAGATTGGTGAATGGAACCTACAGGATGAACCCACAGCAGCTGGACTCCCCAACGGAGTCGCTAGTTCTATTGTACAGGACAATACACCCTTGTAACCTAGGGTCTGGGGTTACCAACTTACTATTAGACTTGCAGACAATAAGCTTTTACAGAAAATGAGAATGAGAATAGGAAGAGATCTTGGCTTACCCAGCTTATGACGGTTGATCCAAGCTTGGTCTTCTCTCGCTCTAATCTTCTCCAAAGCTTCTAGGGATGCTTCTCTTCACCTACAAAGAGCCAATTCTTCAAGTAATATCTCATACACACACACACACACACACACACACACACACATATATATATATATATTAGAGGTTAGATGAAAGCATATTAATAATATAATTGAAACATATTCATTAAACCAATATACATGAGATAAGCACAATACAAGATTGGAGATGAATTCTCTTTATTAGCAAACAGTGAATAGGTAAGAATACAATCTAGCTTCTGACACAAGGACTCCTCTGCGACCGAGGAATCTGAGTCCTGCTGCTCCAAGGCTCTGAAGTTATACCACCAGCATAACTTTTCTCTTCAAAAATTGATTAATTAGCCCCATGCCAAAGCCTCTATTTATACTTGTGAAATAGAGTGGTTTCGAAGGTTAGGATGGTTGAGATAGTTGGGATAGTTATGGATTAAGGCCCAACTAATCTCATCTAATCATGGTTTATATTTTTTAATGTCGAATTAAGGTACACACAAGTATTAATATAGGCAAGGAGTGTATGACACGCAGGTTGCTCAAAGGAAACTCGCGTACGCAATGTACACCTGGGTTGCAATGCACATAGTTGCATGTGATTGCAAGTTGCAGTGCACATAGTTGCATGTGACCGCGATTTGCAATGCACATAGTCGTGTGTGCAACCCAAAAATCAAAACAAAAATATATAAGGCTGGTCTAAAGATAATGCATCAAAGGTCATGCACATCTATAGTGTTTTGGCCACTTCAATCCTAATTGGCCTTTTGTGTACTGACATGATGAATGTCAGCACTTGGAGGGAGAAGTGCCATTTTGGTTGATAACACCTTGATCTCCACATTATGGAATCTAAGCTAGAAAGTTTGGCTACAAGGAGGCCAACTGTCGAAGTGCTCAGTGTTGAGAGTAATATTACAACGTAGTATCGTATGAGGGACCTCTTATTTATGCATGAAGGATTAGATGAGGTAGAAGAAGACAAGGAATCGATCGATGGCTTGACCTGCACGAATGAATATGTGTAACTTGACCACCTACCCCATATTTGAAGCCTTTGAACGTGTAAAGTTTTTTTTTAAATTATTGTTTTTAGAAGGCGATCAAGAACCTTTCTCGAAATTCAAGTTGGTACATTGCACTTTTAGCTTTTTTTCCATATTTAAGCTTCATAGTTGTTATACATGGAAGGTTCGAGAAACAAAGCTCAGCATGTTCTGCCACCGTTAGATTAACGTTGGAACTGGAAGCGATTTTTTTTAAAGGATGTCTATTTACAGTATTATGCATTTTGTGATACATTTATAAAATAAATTATACGGAAATTATAATTTGTCTGATTTTAAAATACCCTCCAAAATTATAGGAAATAGATATCCCATATGCAAGTATATGTACGAACCAAGATACCCATAATTGGAAATAATGTTTTTGACAATGTTGTCATTAACCGAACCATTTGCAGAGAATTGGTTGGAGGAGATGGCTTGCAATTCGTCATTACTGACTCCCATGATTATCTCGATCCTAGAGTTCGAGAAAGCTTTGAGTGCATATTGGTTTGCTTGGAAGATTGTATTAAACCAATAAAACCAACCCATTCCCACCATTAAAACAAATTTGCAATAAATTATATATACAACCTTACTTACGTCTATTTGTCGTCGAATCCTGGACACCAAAGCCAAAACAAACCAATAAAATAACAGATAAATAAATTATTTTAAATAAAATTTAATATTAAAATAAAATGATTGTATTAAACTTTATCCCCTATCAAAAACATAAAAATACATAATCAAATCATTTAAGAACTTAACATTAATAACAATGATATGCTAAACCTGCCCGTGGGGGGCATAGCAAGTGGTAAAGTGGAATTGTTGAAATTGGTTGTAATTGGAAGGTCTCGTGTTCAAATCCCCCCAAATTTACCCGTGCGCCATGGTTTGAGCCCTGTGGATGCACCTAGGGGTATAGTGGTAGCGGGATTGAATCCTTGGACCCCGTGCCACGCGAGTACCAGCCCGTCCCTAGTCGCCGATTCCCTTAGTTACCAAAAAAAAACACAATGATATGCTAAACCATCAGCCAACTTCAATTCTCTCATAAGATGAATAATGACTTCATATGTCTTTATGCTAAACCATCAGCCAACTTCAATTCTCTCATAAGATGAATAATAACTTCATATGTACAAGACATATGATTGACAACTTTGATTCTTAATTCACTCAAATTTGGGACCTTTTCTTTTACATATACAAAGTTTAAGGTTTGGTTTCTCTACACATTACAACCTCACTTTAATTAAACGTAATGTATTGTTTAATTGAAGACTTCAATTTGGTATTTTTGCAATTTACATTTCCAAATATAGTATTTTAGTATATTTTTTATTATTTACAAGTATAACGTTTTAAGTTATTATGCTGCAACACACAAATTAATTCAAATTGTAATTTGTGTTACGACATCTATTCCTAAAACCTGGTTAACCTTGAGGCTGTTAACATGTATAAAGGTCGAAGGTTTATTCTTTGTGATGTCTCTTTTATTTTACAGACACAAAGTTTAAGGTTTTTTTTCTTCAATGGCAGGGTTAAGAACCCAATAAGCATGATTTTCCAAAACCCACTACTTTTTTTTCCCAGGAGAAAAATAACATTTCCTTGATATTCATATGAATCAAAGGAAATATTTGTTCATCAACAAATATTACATCTCAGCAAAGTAAACAACTTCTTCAATACATCCTTTGACATCTTGGGAGTAGTACTTCCAAAACGTACATGGGGGATCAAGCAAGAGAAGCATCAGCAAAATGTATCCACTGGTTTGCAGTACCAACATGTTCCTAATATGTGAAGAGAGCAGACATATAAGAACTTCCAATTCCCCTCCCGAATCAGCCCAACAACAACATTCTACTTCTGGCAGATCAATAATTCTAAGGAGGCACTCAGTTGACAAGCAAAATCATAATAGCACTAGTCAATTCAATCATCATAAAAGCCACTACTTTATAGAATAAGTGTACTGGTATTCAACATGCATGTTATAACATAAATACATCATAGATAATCAAATGTTGTACAAATTACATGGACTTCATTCAAGACCATACTCTATATTATACTTATAGGGGAATTTGTCTACTCATATATATATATATATATATATACACACACACACACACACACACACACACACACACACNTTATATTATGCATCTTAATACTTTATTATGGGTTAATGACTTTTTTAGTGTCCTTGAATCATATTTGGTGCATATAACTTTTATTGTGTGCTCGTATCTCGTGTATATTCCTTTTGTATGTGCTCTCATCTCGTGTACACTCATGTGTACACTCCTTTCACCTGAGCTCATCAAACATGCTTCTCATCTCACTCTTCTTCATTTCATACAACTATATCGTGATTGAGTGTATCACACTCACTTATGTCACATTGACTTGTATCATGCTCACCTAACACACTTATGGACAAAGTTGTTTTAGAGTTAATGCAATTGTTTGTAACACACATGTTAGAACATACATACACCATAGAGAATTAAATGTGCTTAAAAGTCACTTAGACAACATTCAAAACTAGAGACCATATTACACCCATAGGAGAATTCATCTATTCATTCTCATTCTCATATATCTATATACACATACAAAATTACAATATGTATATTTGTGCTCTAGTCTATGCCAATGGCTCACTCTCTAGACCATTACTACTAGCTTCCATCCTACTAGCTAACCCAACTACATTTACAATTATTTTAGTTATTATTTCATTGCTTGACTACCTAACTTCCTCAAACTCTTAATTTTCTTCTAACATCTCTTTATGTCCCATCCATCACTTCAACTCCATTTGGAATTTCGAGCTCCCCTTGGTACTCCATGTCTACACCTATCATTTCACCTTAGCTTTCATTCACATGCTTCCTTTTTCATACGAAACTCGTCATGCTCATTATGTGTTCATTGTCCTATGTTTGCTATGTACGCTTCTCCTCCCTTCAAAATACTTGGTGCAACTAGCCTATATCGCATGCTCTCACCGAATGTACATTCATTTTGTGTGCACTCACCAAGCATGCTTCCCATATCGTAATTACTTGTATCACACTCACCCGTATCAAGTGCATTTATGTCACATTGAGCAGTATCATGCTCACTTGGCATGCTTATGGAGAAAGTTGTTTTAGAGTTAATGGAATGATATGAAACACACATTCTAGAATGTATATATGCCATAGAGAATCAACACACATGTTAGAATGTATATATGCCATGGAGAATCAAATGTGCAAAAAAACCACTTGAACAACATTCAAAACCAAAGTCTATGTAACACCTATAGAGGGATTTGTTTGCTCATTCTCAATATCATAAACCAAGACACATACACTTATGCATTATACATCTAACACTCTACTATGAGTCAATGGATAACTCTTTAGACTACTATCTCCATATTAATTTCCATCCTACTAACTAATTTATCTCCAATGACAACTATTATAGTTCTTATTTCACTAGTTAATTATCCAACACCCTCAAAATCTTTATTTGTTTCCAACATCTCTTCATGTCCGATTCATTGCTTCAACTTTCTTTTGGAATGATCTTAAGCACCCTTTGGCACTTCATACCTACACTTATCATTTCACCTTCCACTCTTTAGCTTCCATTGGCAAGCTTCCTTTCACAACACACGCACACACACACGCACGCACGCATGCACACATGCACATTCATCTAACTCACCATGTGCTCATTGGCATGTGTCTGATATTGCTACAAGGAAAAAACCCTATCACAGGGGTTCTTAGTGTTACAAGATTGGGAAAAATTGGAAAAAAAACCTCCACTACAACCTCTACTTCTGGTAGCGGATGTTTTAGCAGAGGATTTTATATAAAAATTATTACAACTAAAAGAAACTTGACGGCTGAAGGTTTTATCGGAGGTTTTCAAAATGATGTGTTTTGTTGATATAAACGCACCGATGCATTTCCACATAGCATGCACTGGTGTTGTTACATGAACAACGAACACCAATGTGTTTCCATATAATAAGCACTAGTGTTGTCAAATGAGCAACATGCACTGTTGCCTAGAAAAATAATTATAGCACCGGTGTTATATGACATTATAGGCATCGGTGCTTCAAATTTAACGTTGCACCAGTGCTTTCAAAAATGTGTCGCACTGGTGCTTTATAATTCATATTGACCCAGTGCTTTAAAAAAACATTGTATCGGTGCTTTCTATCTTTATGAAAGCATCGATGCTAAAAGAGAAGTATGACACACTGAAAGAGTGGCTTCGAATGTTGAATTTTATTATTTTAAGAACCAACGTTGTTAAAATATATGAACGCTCCCATGCTTTCAAAAATGTGTCGCATCGGTGCTTCAAATTTAACATTGCACCGGTGCTTTCAAAAATGTGTCGCACTGGTGCTTTATAATTCATATTGACCTAGTGCTTTAAAAAAACATTCTACCGGTGCTTTCTATCTTTATGAAAGCATCGATGCTAAAAGAGAAGTATAACACACTGAAAGAGTGGCTTCGGATGTTGACTTTTATTATTTTAAGAACCAATGTTGTTTAAATATATGAGCGCACCCGTGTGCTACTATAAAGTACCAGTGCATACTTGTAATAAAAAAGCATCGGGAAATGTAAAAAAAATGTATGTGGTGTGCGTTTCTATTCAAAGCACATGTGCGACACGTTAATATAAATGCAACAGGGGTTGAGTAAGTACTATGTTGTACTGGTGCGATATCTTTTATGAAGCTCCGGTGCCTCTATGATTTAAAATCACCAATGTGTATTACCTTATTAAAACCACCATAATTCGTTTTCTCTTCTTAAAACAATGACCTATGACAATGCAATTAATTTTTTTTTATTCCATTATTCATCAAAAATCAAAATATTCTGATTAAAAGCACTGGAATTCATTTTCTCTTTTTAAAACAGTGACCTGTGACAATGCAATTATTATTATTTTTTAATTCCATTATCCATCATAAATTGAATTAATGCTTATAATAGTATTCATATAAATTGAGTTTTGATTATTGCATTTGGATATGATGTTTGGATTAATTTGTTATATATTTCACATATTTTCATTAGAATATTTAATCAACGATGTAACATTTCATGATGGCATTCGACAATGCAAGAGATTAAGAACTTATTGTATTTTATATGAATAAGAGGCTCTTTGTCATACAAAATGGGACAACATAAGAGTCCACAATAATAAAAAAATCGATATGTAATTGTTACACTTATTGGTAACCTATTGTCTTTCAATTGGGACACTATGTCCATTACATTATACAAGATGTCTGATTTTCACAAACAATTATTTCAAAAGATACAACAACTTCCATTACATCCAATTATATTGATCATCATTCTTCGTTGGAACTGCTGGCAGTGCTTAAGCTACTTGCATGACTTGGGTTATTTGGCCAAATGTTTTGTTGGTTACCTAGATTGAGTTTCCAATCTTTAGTTTCTCACTACAAGCATACAAATAAAGTGTAATGAGTGCATCTCAATTGGTGATATAATGAAAATTAAATTAGATAATATACATGAGTATGTGAATTGAAAAGCGTGCCACGGTGAATTATGTCATGAATGTTACACATTCTTTCAAAACCAAATCTCATGCCATATCTCAACAACTCTTCGATTGGCTCAACTCCATACTTTGTTTTCAGCAAGTTTTATACTCCATCACAAACCATAGATTTAATATTGTTATTCCATTAATGAAAAGATGAGAGAAGTTAAACAACATAGATGTTTACAAATTTCACAATTAATTTTTTATACACCAACATATACTCACGACCCATACTTAATTCAATGTCAATCAATTCTTCCAATGGCTCTTCTTTGTATGTTAGCTTCTATTTGAAGACATCAAAGGATAGCTGGTGTAAAACAACATAATAATAAAAATCATAGCTGATATGAAATCTTAAGTTGTTATAAGGAAATTTCAATTACTCACAAACTTCACAATCAACTCTTTTCTTCCTTGGCGACATGTCTTGTGTGTTAAACGGGTTCCATTTTTTTCTACAACAAAACAATTGAAAACTATTTTTAATGTTAGATTATTTATTGATATGTACATAATAGAAAAAATCAATGATTACATGCATTTGAAGCACATTGTTGTTGAGATGGATCCTCCTACGATGCACTTATGTCCATTTCTATGACCATATCCTTAGACATCCCCACTAGCATATATCTAATATCACCTCATTCATTTTTGGGGATTTTCATGATCTTCCTGAAAAATTAACATGACATTAATTTTTTTTTGTATTGATATGGAAAGAAAGTAAATCTAGCATAATTAACATTAATAAAATAATGCTTTGTAGTAGTTTATACATATTATAGAAAAAACATGTTTAGGAATATTACTTTTTGAATGATTCTTTTTTGTTGTTGTATGTTTTTGCTATTGCAAGTCTAACATGTATCATTGACTACTACTTTGGAAAAACAACTTATAGTTTACATATAACCTATTTCTTTGAATCATTAGGTTGATTTTTGTACTATAAGTGGAAAGTACATCTATACCTTCCAATATATCCCTCATTATTTTTTTAAAGTCCCCCCCTTTCATTAACTTCCAACAACACTCCAGAAGAGCCAAGGACCAATTCACCATCATTTACATCTTCCGTAATTTTTACTTTCTTATAACGACATTTTGTTCCCTTGTTGTCGGTCCTTGCAAAACATTAAACATATGTAAAATAGATTGTTTGAAACATGTTATCAATATTCTTAAGTACATTATTACTGAAATTTCAAACAAAAAAAACTCATATTGAATAGTAATGTTTTATTCACCTAACTCATCCTTCACAATTTTTCCATCATGGTTTTATGTTCTTCCACACTTAGATTGCAAAGAATCTTATCGACCTTCCTCTTTGTATGGCCCGCATGACACGCATTAACCAATACACAATAATTAAACTTGCATATAACTCAAACATATTAATTTCATATCTAAATTACAGACAACTTTCCTTCTTCACTTTATTAGATGTAATGCCATTATGCATATTGGAATTATTGGGACTTGAACTCTTATTACACATTTTTTTTATCAATATACAACCTGTACCATTAAAAACAGAAGCCATTGCATATATTTCACAAATAGATCACATTTTTTAGCTAAAACCAACTTTTCATTATTGGTGTGCTTGTCCAATTAAAACACCCTAGTACGTTTACCAAGTACGCACTGGTGCATCAAAACCAATTGCGTACCGCTATCAGAAAATAAATATTTAAAAAAAAAATCACAACTTTTTCCATGTGATGTATATTCAAAAGACTTAGTGTGAGTGTAGATCACTCAGTGCACAGGTAAATGGAAAAAAAAATCCAATTCTATAATTGGATTTTTGTGTTATTGAGATCAATAGTAAAATGCAAAACTTTTACTATGCTGAGTTTTGAGTTATTCACCATACCTTACCAATTTCAATCTTTTGAATAATTCAGTTGCTCCATACTCATCTCCGGTATGTCTCTATTACAAAACTCTCCCTTGTAAATTTTGGCAAAAGAATGAAATAGTGATTAGGTTTTTACTTATAAAAACACTTTATGAAATTACTTTTCAAAATTAATTTCCCGCTCTTTTTTCAATCGTAAAAAAAAATTATGTGTGTTTTTGTAAAGATTTTTGGTTCTCTAGTGCACTTTCTATTACGTATGCATTGGTGCGTCACTATATCTGTCAAACTGGTAACATGTAACGTTTTTAATTTTGGATTCGTCGTGTCCCGATAAGATTTTCGACACTCGGGTGCGCTTTTTGTGACGTACACATTGATATGCCCATTTTTTTGTCACACCAACAATACATAAATATTTTTTAATTTTTGGATTTGCGGTGCCCCAATAGGATTGTATAGCACCAGTGCGTTATATTTTTAAGAGTGCATCAGATAGTCAAAATTCTGGTTAAACAAATTTGTAAATTGTTCTCCACTAAACAGTATATAATATATAAGATATGGCACCCGTGCGTTGTATTATATTAAGCGAACCCTTTTTCAATAATATTGAAAAATTCATATACAAATATTCATTATTAAATATAGTTGATGTTTTAGTTAGCATATATTTTAGTGAAGGTTTGCAACCGGTGCACCTATTCTTTACATGCATCGGTGCTTTTGTTCATTACTAGAGCATCGGTGTGTCTAGTTTTTAAAAGCATCGATATTCTTAAAAACGTATCTGCATTAATGTTTGAACATAAAATGGTATAATCTAAACAAATATCTTTTAATATGCATCCACATAAATTACAATACTTCATAGTATCCATATGTTGCTTAAACTAGTCCAGTGGGCTAGCTCAAGTGTTTGAGTGTTGTAAGTTGTGAGCAGAAGGTCTCAAGATCAAATCCCCATGTGGTTATACATTGCTATATAAGGGCCTCACTTGATGTCCCATTGGGTTAGCTCTGTAATCATAGCGAATAGGGTGCGGCCCCTTTAGGTGGCCCCCCTACGATTTATTCTCATGGATGTAGTAGCTTCGTCGGGGGGGTTTGTGAACCATAGCATAAAAAAAAACATATGTTACTTAAACTCACCTTATTCTTAAAAAATGGTTTCAAAACTATAATGAAAGTCAAATTGTGGTATGGTTGTCAAAAATAATTTTAGGTACGTAGACAAATATTGATATGTGGATTTTGCTCAAATGCAGAGAGTAAAGGTTATAATATCAAATGGCCAATTCTTCAGACTCTAGCTCGTTTCATATTTCCTGAAGTCCATCATGGATTTCACCCTATCCATGTCTAGTAAGTTCATATTTTATTTATATTTCGATTATATAATTGATTTTATTATATTTATCCATGTGAATCTGAATAAAAATGTAACAAAATTTTACAGGATCCTCATTTAGATTCGACTTTAGATGCAAAAAATATTCCACGAGTTAAATAATGGCAGAAGATCTTATCAAGAGCAACATACCTCTAGTGGTAAATTCATATTCAAAGTGATCTTAGGAGGGATGGAGCAGGTTTTGGGGGCATGGAGACCAGGGCCATAGGTGCCTAGGTTTTCTTAGGGTGAACAAGATCGTAAGATCACTGACAATGATAGGGAGTGATAGAATTGGTTTATAACCTAGGTGGTTGCAAATGGTTACAGATTTTTGAGTGTGGTCCTCGCACGTTTTTTGGAGTTTTTTTGCTTTCCTGCATGTAAATCTTTTTTTACTATATTTTTTTTACCCTTCACTAAGCAACATGGCAGAAGAAGAGCAGGTAGATTACTCCAGTGATCATATGGAGGAGGGAATTTTCTGGGCCGGGATAGGTGTAAGGTTTTTGGATCAGGTGGAGGTTCCTCCTCCTTCATGGGTTGCACTAGCTGTTAAGTTTTCGCCTGCCCCCAACAAGGAGGGTTTTTCTCCATCTGATTTGTTACTGTCTTCACCATCCCCTTATCAGATACCAGAGGTATCCTTTCTCGACGAGGGCTTTGGCAGTGATTTTGGTGTGGGGAGGAAGGGTTTTGTGGACCCAACATTGCCACAGGGGGACTCTTTCGCAGGTGACAGGGATGTTGGAGATGTGGTTATGAGAACGACTGTTGTTGAGGGTGAAAGGGGCATAGTCAAACTTGTTGTTGTTTTTTTCGACAGTGAAGATCAGGGGGTGGATGAACAGGGCTTTGTGGCCAGATCCATTGGATTCCTGGAATAGAGGGGCTACCCTAGCCCAACACCGGTAGGGTTCATCACCTCTGGGTCAAGTAGTGAAGCAGATAGAAGGGTCGGCAACAAGGGGGCTCATAGACAGGGTAAAAAATAGATAAAAAATAAGAGGGCCAGTTATAATTATGCTTTGGGGGAGGATGTAGGTTGGAATCAGGTATTGTAGATGGAAAACTATATGTTGGTGGGAAGGGTTTCGGGAAGAACCTTTTCTTTGCAAACGGTGGTAAAGTGGGTTTCTGATTGTTGGATGGAGGCTCTGCGTTCCGTCCCGGAAGTGGTCGGCCTAACTTGAGGATGGTATGCTTTTAATTTTCAATAGCAGGAGCATCTGCAGTGGGTGCTTAATCGGAATTGGATATTGGATCACTCACCGGTGATGCTAAAACCTTCACATCCACTCTTTGGTGTGAGCAGGGAACGTGTGGATATAGTATCGTTGTGGGTTAGATTGTTGAGGCTTCCATTGCATTACTGGTTAGAAGAGCATTTTAAAAATATTGGCAACATTCTAGGGAATTTTCTTGAAGCGGACCTCTCCTTTATGGAGACAAGAATGAAGACAATGGCTAGAATCTTGGTTAGTCTCAATGTAAGGGAAGCCTTAGCAGAAGACATGTTGCTAACTTGGGGTCCTTATCAAATTAAACAAAACCTGGACTACGAAAACGTTCCATTTCGTTGTAGGTGATGCCATGCATATGGACATCCTGCGACTGAATGTAGTTTATCAGTACGAACCTTAAATGGGAGCAAACATCAATAGGGTTTTAAGAGGTTTGGGAATACAGGAGTATTCTCTACACCATTGTCACCACCATCGACACCTGTAGAACTAGTGAGCGAGGAGGTTGAATATTACAGTCATGAGGAGGAGACTATGGTTCCTCTACCAATGATGGAGGTGGTCAGACATGTCGATGACCCTTTCTGGAAGGGAGTTCATTATCAGGGTACTTCTTCCTATAGCCTCTCCCCTACTATAAATTTATCTACAAAAAAAATTAATCTTTCTAGTCTTGATTGGGTGGAAGGGTTGAAAAATATTACTATAACTACACAACCTATTGTGGATTCTTTACTCATATTTGCTGCAATTCTGGAGGAATCCCCACAGATTTTGGTCCCTGAACTAATTGATGATGAAGTTATTTCCCCATGTTCCCCACTTGATTCGTTAGATTTTGGATATTTCCTACGGTCTTGCTCCAAGGTGGTCTTGAGGGGTTTGGGGAAAGTAAAATATTTGTCCCCTAAGGGGAGAGGAAGAAAATATTTTACTGCCAAGGCTCATTCCAAAGAAAAGAAGGATTTGTTGGAAGGGAAACAACAATCGATTGAGAGGGCACTTAGAGCAGTGCGGGCCCAGAAGAAGGGCCGCAGATGAAAATTATGTATTTTAACTGTCGAGGTCTAGCTAGTCCCCATAGAAGATCAACACTCAAGAGTGTGGTAGGTTTAGAACACCTTGATGTGTAGTTTCTTCAAGAAACTTTAGGTGTAGGAGATGTGATTAAAGTTAGGTTAGAAAGATGGTTTACAGGATGGATCTTTGATACTTTGGACATTTGCGACCGCTATGGAGGACTAGCTATTGGATGGAATGTGAGAAATGTTAAGGTTTTGAACTTTTTGGATATGGAGTCAGTTCTTGGATTGACCTTTAATGTGCTAGAAATTGAGGATACTTTTATTGTTTTTAATGTCTATGGTCAGTATGTAAATAGGATCCCTTTCTGGGATAAACTATTTAACAACTCTCTTCTAAGAGGAGATAGGGTGATCATAGGAGGAGATTTACATTTTTCACGTAGAAACTGGTAGAAAGGAATTGGTTGGACATTGAACCCATCAAGCTTAAACCGACTTGGAAAAATAACAGATGTGGGGAGGGGAGAGTGGTTAAGAGGATGGATCAAGTTTTGGTGGCTAAAAAGGTGGTGGACAGACATCAACAAATCAAACAGTGGGTGGGGTGTGGAGGGCAGTCAGATCACTTGCCCATTTTTTTTGCAACTAAAAAATGGACCTATTAAACTGACAAGTTCTTTAAAATTCAACAAGACATGGTTGAATGATGAGTCTTTCTTATTATTGATATCATCTAGATGGATTCGTTTCGACCCTGGTTTCAGGAGAACTGTAGCATTCAATTTTGCAACAAACATCCATAACATAAAGGATGTTATCAAAGAATGGTCCGTGGAGAAGAGATGAAGGGAGGATGGAGAATTGAAACAAATTGAAAAGGACCTTTATGAGGTTCTTGAAAAAGAAGGGGTGGCCTATTGAACTAGGAGGAAAAATATTTTTTGATCATGATGGAAGGGAGGAGGAACGTTCTATTGTTAGAAAAGGAGGAGACGTGGAGATTGAAGAGTAGGGCTACTTGATTGGAATGTGGGGATGAAAACACTAAGTTTTTTCATGCTTATGCAAGAGGGAGAAAAACATCAAACACAAATTGGAGCCTATTGGATGATCAGGGAAATTCCCATGACACCTTCAAAGGAATGGCCAGTACGAGAGTGGATCATTTCAAGAACCTTTTTAGAGCACCATCCCAGGAGTCCATTACAAAAGTCATAATAATTGCTCAATTATTTCCAAGGTTAGTGGAATAGGAAGACAATAGGTCCTTGATGGAGGAAGTTACTGAAGAATATTTAAAGGAAGTCTTATATGGTTTTTAGAAGGATAAAATCCCGGTCCCTGATGGATGGATGGTTGAATTCTTTCTAGCACTCTAGGAAATCATGGGAGGAGATTTATTGAAAGTTGTAGAGGATATTAGAATAACTAGAATGATCCCTACCAACTTCAATGCGACCTTGTCACATACCCCAATTTCAATAAAATTTTATGTTTAAGAAGACATTATATTTTATTTTTATTGTAAAGTTTGAGACTATTGACCATGTGGGGTCAAGGATGACTGTAATTAATTATGTTGAATATGTTATTAGTTAATAAATAAAAGATGAGACAAATATCCTAAGGAGGTTGTTGAATGAGTGTCCACTGGCCCACTAGGTGGAATAGACTGGGGTGAGAGCAAAATGACACATGGCGGCATCCTCAACCACTTCTAGCTGTTGCAGGGGGAAACTTCCCTAATTCTGTGGTCATGTTCCCCAAGAAAGTGGAGCAGAGCAGGTGGCTCATTAATTGAAAAACTGACCAAAAAGACCTAGGCATGCATATATCTATCCATCGAATTTAGCAGGAGGCTGTTCAATCATTACCTTGTGAAATTTCTAGAGTTGAGAAAGGTGCACAAGAGATTCGATGAGGGGAAAGGAAGAAGTGGATTGAGTGATTAAGACTGTTTTTTAGAACTAGTGCAGCTTGTCAGCTGACTTCTTTACCGCTGAGAATAGAAAGTAATGTTGCTAAGTACTTCTGTTGAGTTGCAGGGGTATTTAATCCATTTCCTCACACATTGCTTTCATTCTGGTGGTTCAATGGAAAGGCTCGGGGGTCCTAAGATAAATAGTTGAGCTATCTTTAGGAAAATGTTGGGTGGAACGGGCTCCTTGGGTTGTTTGTCTCCTCTACAAGTTATTAGGTTCCAAAGTGTTATCTTATTTATAATATGCAAGTAAAGTACTGAAATGAAAGTGATCATGATTAGTTTTGTTATTATTTCTTAGATACTTGCAGCTGCAAATAGACTATTTAAGTCTACATTTTATTTAGGAAATTACTTGTATATGTTTAACAGAATAGATGAACCTAGAATTAGAAAATATGGATTGATGAGTAAAATTTCCTTTATGTATTTTCCACTCATCTTGCGATGAAGTACTCTAGTGCAGAAGGACTGTTTAGCTGTATATAGGAATGATTACTTGATGTAAAAATAAATCTGAACTACTATCTAGCTGTAGAGTATCCTTTGAAGTGAGCAACAATCTTCCTCTGATAAGATTACCAACTTTATCTTCAAGTAGTTGTTTGAACTTTAAAAGCTTTTACTGTTGTTTTACCAGCTAGTTACCATATTAATTCCATTTCTAGGTCTTAATTTTCATACATAAAAACCTCTAAAGACACTATATAGAGTCTATTATGGTAAAACTGTTAATACACATATAATAAATTGTGTATATTATAATATATAAATAGTGCAGTAATACAATTAAAGTCATTATACTTAGCAAAGAAAACTAATTATTTATTTTAATACATTAATACCTAATTCAAAAACAAGTATTCTATTTTATAAAAAGTAATGCTCAGTTAAAACCCCAAACTGTCCTTTTTAAACATCAACACAAGTGACAAAGTGTCCTCAGACACATAATTTTATTAAAGAAGAAGGAAAATAATTACATCACAGAGATGTGAGGGCTAAGTCCCGAAAGATTACCTCACATGGAAAACTCAATGGATTTAAATATCCAAAGAATAACAACTAATTTACCGTTACTAAAACTAACTAAGGGACACCTCACATAATCACGTGAGTGTGTAGATTCCCTTTTACATTTATTAAACTAAACTTCTAATTATTACATTTTGGAACATAATTCCTAACAATCCCCCCTTTGATCCAAAAATTCTTTTGAACAAATACCAAGTTCATTTCTAAACTTATCAAATTTGACCCTTCCAAGAGATTTTGTAAAAATATCTGCAGTTTGATCTTCTGATGGACAATACTTTGGCTTGATGACTTGTTTGACGATGAGAGCCCGAATGTAATGATACTTAGTATCCACATGCTTAGTTTTTGAATGAAAAACAAGATTTTTGGCTAACTTGATTGCTGACTGATTATCAATAAATAATGAAGTTGCTTCTTTCTGATCAACTTTGAGGTCTTGCAAAATCCTTCTTAACCGAACTATCTCATAAGCGGCTTCCCAAGCTGAAATATATTCTGCTTCTGCTGTAGAATTTGCAATTGTATCCTGTTTTTTACAACTCCATGCCACTGCAGCTGATCCCATATTCATTAAGTAACCTGAAGTAGATGCCCTATCATCAACATCTCTAGCAAAATCTGCATCTGAATAGCCAACAAGCTTGAAATTTTTGTTTCTTTTAAACTCAAGTCCAAAATCCTTTGTTCCCTGAAGATACCTTAACACCCTTTTTGCTACATTCCAATGACTTTCTCTAGGTTTTTGCATATATCTGGAAAGTATGCTGACTGCATAAGATAGATCAGGACGAGTATTCATCAAGTAAATGAAACATCCAATTAACTGTTTATATCCAGTACAATTTACAAATTCCCCCCCTTCAAACTTAGAAAGTTTTAAATTTTGCTCCATGGGAGTAATCGTTGGTTTACATTCCTCCATTCCAAACTTCTTCAATAATCCAGAAATGTACTTAGCTTGAGAAATAAATATACTTCCTTCCCGCTGCTTTACTTCAACTCCAATATAGTAATGAAGTAATCCCAAGTCTGTCATTTCAAAAACTGTTTGAAGTTCTTTCTTAACTTGAAATATATGATCATTATTGTTACCTGTTATGAGCAAATCATCAACATACATAACCAAGATTACTAAGTTGTTTTCCTGGATTCAAACATACAAAGTATCATCTGACTCACTACAAAGAAAACCAACTTTCTGTAGGTAGGCATCCATTTTTGCATACCAAGCTCTGGGAGCCTATTTCAATCCATACAATGCCTTAACCAGTTTACAAACTTGATTTTCTTTCCCTGGAACCTCAAAACCAGGAGGTTGAGTCATATAAACATCCTCTTGCAAATCACCATTTAGAAATGCACTTTTTACATCCATTTGATGCACTTTCCATCCATTTTGTGCAGCTAAAGCTAGCACAATCCTGATAGTATTCCATATAGAGCTTCACTTTGCTCTAATCAAACCTTGAGTGAAAATACAAGTACTCCTTATGACACCAACAATGCTCCTTATTACTCCAATGCCCAATAAAAAATTACACCTTATCACTCCAAAAAATAGCAAATCTTTATAGGTGAATTGGAGAGATACAAGATTATTGAGTGGGAGGTCACAAGATCCAGTCCCATCAACTCCAAAAATAACTTTTTTTTTAAATTTTATTTCTCCACCTTTTTCTTCTTAATATAAAAAACCTCCAAAAATAAAAATGAATAATAAATTACCTTATCTCTCCAAAACAACTTATTCACTTTTCAAAATATTACATAAATCTTGAATTAAATGAAAAGTGAAAAAATTATACAAGATTGTTAACTCTTCTATCTCTACGCTGGAGTTTTGTTGGTTCTTTTCAACGTTGGTTTTCTCTCTTCAATGCATGCTGGTTTTCTCTCTTCAATGCCTGCTGGTTTTCTCTCTTCAACGTTGGTTTTCTCTCTTCAATGCCTGCTGGTTTTCTCTCTTCAATGCCTACTAGTTTTCTCTCTTCAACACTAGTTTTCTCTCTTCAATGCCTGCTGGTTTTCTCTCTTCAACGCTGGTTTTCTCTCTTCAATGCCTGCTGGTTTTCTCTCTTCAATGTTGGTTTTCTCTCTTCAATGCCTGCTAGTTTTCTCTCTTCAATGCTGGTTTTGCTGGTTCTTTTCAACGCTGGTTTTCTCTCTCTCTTCTTCTATGTTGATTCGGACATCTCTATCCCAACACCAGCTATGCTATCTCTTTCAGTGAGTGAGCACAATAAGAATGATTTTTTTTTTTTTTTAAATATGAACTTATACGTGTCCTCCTTTAAAAAAAAATTCTCTTCCACAAAATTTTTAAATAACCTTGCCTTAAAAAAAATAATAATATTTTACTCTCTCCAAGTAAAATAATAAAAAAACTGAGTCTATAAAAAATATTTTCTGCAGAGATTCTTTTTTAGCCCAAAAGAATAGGAAGCATTAATCTTTTCAGCACATATTCTTTTTTTTTTTAGCCCAAAAGAATAGGAAGCATTAACTTACGGTCAAAATTTCGCTATTCCAAAACCTTGAAAATCACCTTCTTCAAACAACCTTTAGCACCTTCCAACCAGGTTCCAATTAGACCAAGCTTTAACCGTGTGCTCTGATACCACTTTGACAAAGTGTCGTCAGACATATAATTTTATTAAAGAAGAAGGAAAATAATTACATCACAGAGATGTGGGGGCTAAGTCCCGAAAGATTACGTCACATGGATTTCAAAAATGACTTACCAGGACCTTAACGTGTGGAGGACACGACCAAGCTTGGAAAAAAAAAATAGTGGTAAAGAACCAAATCTTCGAACCTGTTTACGCCACAACAACCAATATATTTTTTTTACCGCTATTTTATCAACGAGTTCAAAAGAATGGTGACGGCGTAGAACTAGAACACCGGAACCTACTTGTTGATATATTTGTAACTTCAGAATGTATTCACTTGTATATCTTATGTATTGTACCTCGATGTTTATTCCGGGAAGTGTCTGTAATGTGTTTGAGTCATGTCATGCCCCGATGTTCCTATTGAGAGATTCAATAATGTAAACAAGTCATGTAAAGTCATCATGGGTAACCCTCCTATTGATCAAGGGTTAATGTCCCCGCAGTTGTGGGGCCCTAGGATTATTAGACTCTCCTGGAAATGTTGGCCCTAGTGAGTTATTGTCAAGTCAAGAATTAGTATAAATAGAGAGTGGGCCTCTCTATTTATCACACATTCACTCAAACTTAGTTGTAGCGCATAGCTGAGAGAGAATAAGTAGCTGGGACAAGAGAGAGAGAGACTATTGCTGTCAGGAGATCATCTTACTATTTTGGGGTTTTACTTTTGGTGCTGATTCTATCTCTGAGGAAGTTGCGGGGTTTTTTCCTTTATGGTTTCCACAAGGAAAAACTTTGTGTTCATTGTCTCTTATGTTTGATTGTTGTGCTTGTTATTCTCTCAGTAAAAGATCCTAAGATAATGCTAGCTTGAATGATAAAAATCTAACATGGTATTAGAGCCAACCTGAGAAGAAGACACTATGCAGCTCTAGAAACTAGGGCTTCCTACTTTTTGGATCTCTCTCCACAGATTTTTAGCAAAAGAAGGTTGGGCTGACTCACCTCTCCAAGGCACATCTTTCTGTCGAAGCAGAATCTGATTCTGAGCATTTTCAGTTTTTGACCCGACACTACTGTCAAAAATTAGGGCTTTCCACAGAAGTGGAATTTTTGAGTGGGCCTAGGCCTAGATTGATCTCCTTTTCAAAATCAAAGTTTAGAGATCAAGATCAAAGTTTTTGGTTGGACAAAACTCTGGGAAAGTTAAACCCTAATCTTCTCCTGAACCAGCTATGCATAAATTCAGCTCTAGATCTAGTTTCAACATCTTGACCTGGTAAGATATAAATCTTTTGCATTTCCATTTGAGGTTCTATGTTAAGATGTATCATCATACCAAGCTTGATGAGAATCTTGAGGGGGCTGATAACTTCCGAGCCTAGAAGTATAGGATCTCCTTGGTCCTGGAAGAAAATGAGTTGGACTCTTACATCAATGAAGAGGTTCTAGTTCCAGAGGGAGATGAGGCTAAGGCCTTACACAAGAAGAAATTGGTCATGGCTAAGAGGATTATTGCTGATTCAATCAAGGATCACCTCATACCACAGGTGTCCTCCCTAAAGACACCTAAAGCTATGTTTGATGCGCTGACCAAACTGTTTGAAGGAAAGAACATAAACCGAAAGATGACTCTGAGAAACCAATTGAAGAATGTAAAGATACAGAATGCAGAAAACATCCAATCTTACTTTACAAGGGTCTCTCAAATCAAGGAACAACTTGAAGCAGTGGATGAAGAAGTAGAGAATGCAGAAATTGTGATGACCACCTTGAATGGTCTCCTTAGGACATGGGACTCTTTCATTTAAGGGATCTGTTCCAGAAATAAGCTAGTCAAGTTCAGCAGACTATGGGAAGAATGCTCACAAGATGAATCTCAAATAGTAGCTCGAGAAGAAAATATGGGAAGTGAAGATCAAGCTCTCACAGTAGAATCCAAGAAGAGAAAAACAAATCATCACCAAGGTAAGCATTTTCATCCAAGAATATCCAACAAGAATCTACCTAAATTCAGATGCTTTACATGTGATGAAAAAGGACACTATGCTAGAGATTGTCCTAAGAACAAAAATGGATCTCTCAAGAAGAACGGAAACAAGAGAAGACATCATGCTCATGCTGTAGAAGATGACGAACCTTCCGCAAAGAGAATCAAGCAAGAAAGTGATGTTTCTTCAAGTGATGAAGAATATGTTTTGATTTCTGCTCTCACGGGAAAGATCACACATGGAAGCAATGATTGGCTTATAGACAGTGGGGCTTCCAAACATATGACAGGATTCAAAGAATCCTTTGTGAAACTATCAGAACATGAATCACCCCACAAGGTGAAACTTTGAGATGACTACTAGTATCCAATAAAATGTAGTGGGGAATCCTCCTATAAGCTAGACTCTAGAAAGTCTATGAAGATGAAGGATGTCTTGTTTGTACCAGGACTAAAGAAGAACCTCCTCTCCATATCTGCTTTAGATGCAAAATGCATGAGGGTTGCATTTGTAGATGGCTAAGTTCTCATGTGTCCAAAGGGAAAGACTATTGATGATGCAGTAGTGATTGGGGAACATGAAGGAGCTCTATACAAATTAAAGGGCCATCCATAACAAGCCTTGGTCCATGACTCAGTAGAGCCAAATGAAATTTGGCATAGAAGGCTTGCACATGTGCACTATAGAGCACTACCACTTGCGAGCAAAGCTGTTGAAGGACTTCCAGAAATAAAGACAAAACATGACGGTGTCTACAAAGGACGTGTGAAAGGAAAGAATACAAAGAAGACATTTCCAAGTAGTGAGAACAAGGAAAAATGAATCTTGGAAATCATCCACTCCGATGTATGCGGTCCTATGTCATCCAGTTCATTAAACATGTATGTATACTATGTTTATTTTATTAATGATTTTTCTAGGAAGACATGGATATACTTCTTAAAGAACAAAGATGAAGTATTCATCAAGTTCAAGGAATTCAAAGCCTTGATCGAGAACCACACATTAAAGAAGATCAAGACCTTTTGATCAGATAATGGCGGAGAATTCACATCAAATGAATTCAAAGAATTATGCAAAGATTCAGGGATTAAGAGGGAGTTAACCACTCCATATAATCCACAACAGATTGGGGTTGCAGAAAGGAAGAATAGAACGATCATGGAAGTTGCAAGGGCCATGCTCCATGATCAAGATATTCCCATGCATCTATGGGCAGAAGCTGCTAGAACAACAGTGTATGTATAGAACCGTACTTCACACAGATTACTAGAGAACAAGACACCTGAAGAAGTCTTTTCCAGTAAGAAACCAGAAGTCAGCCATCTCAAAATATTCGGCTGTCCAGTGTACATACACATTCCAAAAGAAAAGAGGACAAAATTAGATCCTTCAGGAAGGAAGAGTATATTTGTGGGATACTCTAAAAGCTCGAAGGCTTACATAATATAGTTCCAGGGATTCAAGAAGATCGACGTCAGCAGGGACGTAACATTTGATGAAGACTCAACTTACAAAAAATCCAGAAAGAGACCTACTGAAGAACCTAAAGAAACTGAAGTACCCAGAATTCATGACACAACCATGAATGAAGAAATTCAAGAAGAAGATCGAGAAATAGAAGAACCTCAAGAACCTGTAGATCCACCTCAGGAGAAGAATCCTCATAAGAGGAAACCTGCTTGGGTACGAGAAGCTATCCATGATGCAGAAAGATATGGGGCTCCATAAGAAAATCACAGAGAAAGGAAAAGAACCAGGTCCTGCTCCGGTTATGTAGCCTTATAATGTGACTTTATCGATAAAGAACCTTCCAACTATGAAGAAGCTGCAGAAAGGAAAGAATGGAAGGATGCTATGATCGAAGAGTATCAATCGATCACGAAGAATGATGTCTAGGATATTGTCCCAAGACCAGAAGGGAAGTCTATTGCAACTTCCTAATGGATCTACAAGATCAAGCATGCTGCAGATGACGGCATAGATAAATATAAATCAAGATTTGTGGCTTGTGGCTTCTCCCGGAAAGAAGGAATAGATTATGAAGAAAATTTTGCACCTGTAGCCAGATACACTTCCATCAGATCAGTACTTGCTCTGGCTGCAGTGATGAAATTGAAGATACCCAAGATGGATGTCAAGGCTACTTTCTTGAATGGTGTAGTGGAAGAGGAAGTATATGTGGAGCAACCACTTGGTTTTGAGACACATGACAGGGAGACTCATGTGTGTAAATTGAAGAAAGCCCTGTATGGTTTGAAACAGGCACCCAAGACATGGTACGACAAAATTGATAGCTTTCTATCCAGTTTGGGCTTTACCAAAAGTAAAGCATATTCCAACCTTTACTACAAGGTTGAAGATGGTAACCCAGTGATACTCCTACTGTATGTTGATGATCTATTTGTAACAGGTATGGATGGTCTGATTGCTGATACGAAGAGGAAGCTTGCTGCCGAGTTTGAAATGAAAGACTTGGGTATGATGCACTATTTTCTAGGCATGGAGGTGTGGCAGAATGCGGATGGAATCTCCCTCGGACAAGGGAAGTATGCAATAGAGATCCTGAAGAGATTCAGGATGATGGACTGCAAGGCCATGACCACAACTATGGCATCGAACTTGAAGCTATTGAGTGATGCTTCATCCGAGTCGGTTGATGCCACGATGTATCATTAGATGATTGGGTCCTTGATGTACCTGACGAATATGAGACCATATATTTTCTTTGCTGTGAACACCTTGAGCCAGTTCCTGATAGATCTGAGACATGTTCACTTGATTGCTGCAAAGCATATTCTGAGGTACATGTAGGGTACAGTTGATTATGGGCTCATGTATGAGGCAAATCAGAAGATTAACCTGGAAGGTTATGTTGATTCAGATTGGGCAGGCAGTGCCATCAATAGGAAGAGCACTTTAGGGTGTTGCTTTAGTATGGGATCAGGTGTGATCTCTTGCTTTAGCAGGAAACAGTCTTGCATGGAATTGAGTACAGCTGAAGCAGAGTATGTCATAGCTTGTTCATCTAGTTGTGAGGCAGTATGGCTAAGGAAGCTACTGTTTGATTTATTGATCTCCAGCTGGATGCTACTTGTATATATTGCGACAACCAGAGTTGTGTGAAATTGTCTGAGAACTCGGTGTTCCATGACAAGTCGAAGCATATTGAGATAAAATATCACTATATCAAGGATATGGTGTAGAGAGGAGTAGTAAAGCTCCAATATGTTGTGACGGATGAATAGATAGCTGATGTGCTGACTAAGCCATTGGCTAGAGTGAAGTTTGAGTACTTCAGGGAGAAGCTTGGTGTTCTCCAGATCGAGGTTCCCTCCAAGGGGAAGTGATGAGTCCATGAGCCATTCTGACATGGTGAGGATTGGTTCCTTCAATGGTCAGATGTAATTACTGAGCCATTCTGAGGTGACTGTAGGATGTGTTCCCACATGATCAGATATAAGTGTTGAAGGCCATTCTCTGGGAGAATGGAGGCACCTGGTCAGTTACCAGGAATTTCAGTTTGGGACTGAAGCTCAGCTTAAGTGCTGAGAGGCCATTATCGGGGAGAATGGAGGCACCTGGTCAGTTACCATGAATTTCAGTTTGGGACTGAAGCTCAGCTTAAGTGCCGAGAGGCCATTCTCTGGGAGAATGGAGGTACCTGGTCAGTTACCAGGAATTTTAGTCTGGGACTAAAGCTTAGCTTAAGTGCTGAGAGGCCATTCTCTAGGAGAATGGAGGCACCTGGTCAGTTACCAGGAATTTCAGTCTGGGATTGAGAGCCATTCTGATGTGACTGTGGGATGTGTTCATTCCACATGATCATATATAAGTGCGGAGCCCTTCTGACATGGTTGATGTGTTCATCCCATGGTCAGATATAAGTGTTGAGCCCTTCTTACATGGTTGATGTGTTCATCCCATGGTAAGATATAAGCGCTGAGCCCTTCTTACATGGTTGATGTGTTCATCCCATGGTAAGATATAAGTACTGAGCCTTTTTGACATGGTTGATGTGTTCATCCCATGGTCAGATGTGAGTGCTGGGCCTTTTTGACATGGTTGATGTGTTCATCCCATGGTCAGATGTGAGTGTTGGGTGTGCCTTTTTGACATGGTCGATGTGTTCATACCATGGTCAGATGTAAGTGATGGGCAGGCCTTTCTGACTAGGTCAGATATAAGTGCTGAAGAAGATGAAGACCTACTTGGATGCTAGGCCTACAACCAACATGAAAAAGGGTTGGCTCTGTAGAACTTCTTGTGATGAGAAGAATCAAGAGATAGCACTGGTGATGATGATCCAGCAGTGATGATCCAGATCGAGTCATGATCCAGATCCAGTGATGATGACCCAGTGATGATCCAGATCCAGTGATGTTGACCCAGTGATGATCCATATCCAATGATGATCCAGATCCAATGATGATGAATTCAAGATGAAGATGACTCGATCCAAATGATACAAAGAAGAAGACTTGTGCTGATAAAATTGTGTCGAGAGAACACCTTCCTAGTTAAGAGGGAGTGTTGATGTATTTGTAACTTCGGAATGTATTCACTTGTATATCTTATGTATTGTACCCGGATGTTTATTCTGGGAAGTGTCTGTAATGTATTTGAGTCATGTCATGCCCCGATGTTCCTATCGGGAGATTCAATAATGTAAACAAGTCATGTAAAGTCATTGTGGGTAACCCTCCTATTGATCAAGGGTTAAAGTCCCCGCAGTTGTGGGGCACTACGGTTATTAGACTCTCCTAGAGAAGTCATCCCTAGTGAGTTATTGTCAAGTCGAGAATTAGTATAAATAGAGAGTGAGCCTCTCTATTTATCACACATTCACTCACACTCAGTTGTAGTGCATAGCTGAGAGAGAAGAAGTAGTCGGGACAAGAGAGAGAGAGAGACTACTGCTATCGGGAGATCATATTACTGTTTTTGGGTTTTACTTTTGGTGCTGATTCTATCTCTGAGGAAGTTGCGGGGTTTTTTCCTTTATGGTTTCCCCAAGGAAAAAATTTGTGTTCATTGTCTCTTATGTTTGATTGTTGTGTTTGTTATTCTCTCAGTTAAAGATCCTAAGATAATGCTAGTTTGAATGATAAAAATCTAACACTGCTAAGGCCACGAGCATATAATAGAGACAAACATTGCCAGAAGCCTGAGAAATCCGAGGCTTGTCAATCGCTCTCCCCTCCCAACAATAAACAACATTTGGAACCAAACGAAAGATAGGGTATGGCTTGAATGCCTTTGCTTAAGGGTTTAATTTCCAAAACCCTATTTCCAACTAGAAAGCTCCACGTGGTTTCCACTACCATAGAAATACGTTGGGTTTTATTACAGTTTGGAAACTGCTCATTAACCCTGCCACATGTGTAATAACAACAATTTACGTTGTTAAAACTTTAATCAATGATTTATATGCTTGGTGGTGATGTATTTAGGATATAGTTTATATGCCATTACATTTGTTAATATTAAACATTATGTTGGAAGCATGTTAGGGTTTAACTAGGTTATAGTATCATATATGTTTTATGTTAACATTTAAACAATCCCTTTTTATGCATGGTGGAGTTAGCTAGGTTATTTTGGATATGTATGCATCATTTATATATTTGTTAACCCTTCATCATATACAAAGTAATACCGTTACTTTGATTAAAAATTTAACAAGTCATTTGGTATGTTAAAGCTTTGAGCTAGACTTTAGTTTGGATATATTTATGCATTGTCAAGTTCTAGCTAGGTTTAGTTATTACTTTATGTTTTGGTTATACAGTTAGGTTAGGTTTGTTTAATTGTAGATAGTATCTAACTACTAAATAAATAAATAAAATAATAATGATAATTCCAGGGCTTAAGGGAGTTCTAGGATTTACTTGATCATAGTGTAAACCAAATGGAAAGTATTATGGTTTCTAACATAAAAAAACAACTAAAAGAAAGGTTATAAAGTATATACCATCAATCTTATAATTATTGATCATACTAACAACTCCAATCTACTATCAAGGTAGAATATTTTTGGTTATAGGACTGGGAATTTCTTACACTCCGATATTATAGACAGAAAAAAAGACGTTAAAGGATCTTCCTTTCCTAACTTACTCATTTAGTCTTTCGAACTTTAAATTTTATACCTCGTAACTTGGAAGTAAAATATTACTTGTAAAGACTTGTACAAGCATCGAATCTGCGTTAGCTTTGAGAAAGCTAAGTAAGCCTCGGGCTAACCTCAAGCCCCCTTCAATAAGAAAAGAAAACAACCATTAGAATCACACGTCTTATTACAAACAAATCAATGATTTGATTTCAATAGTTTGAAAACTCTTTAAATGTTGACAAAGTTTTATTCAAGACTGAAAATCATTAAAGTTTGAATACAGGTAGTAGCATGTGACTTGCTAATTAGTGAGTATAATTCTGTAGTTTTGAGATACGGTTTACAAAAGAGAAATAAACTCCTAGCTTTCTCTTATTGACCTGTCTCGTAATCTATCTGTTAATTAAAATAAAAATAGTTATTAAAACTAGCATTTTAGACTATGTCTTAACATTAAATATCATATAGAAAAATTTCAAATTTTTATAAATTTTGGGGTGTTACAAACCTTTATAGCACTTATTCCGAAAATTGACAATACTATTTCACTAAACGACTTCAGACCCATATCAATCTGTAATTGCATCTACAAAGTGGCCTCAAAGGTGATAGCAAGAAGAATTAAGGTGATTCTAGCAGATCATATCACTGCAGAACAATTTGGGTTCCTGGAGGGGAGACAGATCCATGAAGCCATTGGGGTTGCTTAGGAGAGACTTCATAATATGAAAACAAAAAAATCGAAGGGGCAATTCTCAAAATTGATATGTCCAAATCCTATGACATAGTAAGTTGGTTGTACATTCGTATATTGTTGACTCATCTTGGTTTTGGAATTGATTTTATCAGGTGGATCATGATTTATATTTCTACTGTTTTCTTCTTGGTATTGATTAATGGAGATGCTGCCCCTTTTTTCCATGCTGAAAGAGGGCTTCGGTAGGGTTGTCCTCTTTCCCCGTTGCTTTTCTTGTTGGTTGATGAAAGTTTAAGTAGGTATTTAAGGGATGCAAAAAGACACGAATCCCTAAAGGGTATTAAGATCTCTCAGGACTTGCAAATAACCCATCTTCTTTTTGTAGATGATGTGCTAATATTTTGCTCAGGAACGGTTAGAGATAGAAACACCATTTTTGATATTTTGGAGTTGTTCTCCAAAGCCACTGGGATGGAGATAAACTCAAGGAAATCAACACTGTACACCCATCTTTTGAGTGCTAAAGAGTTACTGGTAATCAACAAGGTTTTTCCCTATGGATGTTGGCTTGAAATATCTAGGGTTTTGTTTAAAACCTAATGATTGTAAAAAACGAGATTGGAAATAGCTTTTGGACAAGCTAGAAAAACGACTAAAAGTATGGAGTCATAAATGGTTATCTAGAGCTGAAAGAGTAGTGCTGGTGAAGGCCGTTTTAGAAACAATTCCAGTTTAATGAATGTCACTGGCTTGGATTCCTAAACGAATTTTGGAAGAGGCAAGAAGAACCTACATTAGATTTATGTGGAGTGGAAAGTAGGAGAATCATGTGACCCCTTGGGTTCAATGGGAGAGGATTGCTATCCCAAAAGGATTGGGGGGTTGGGGACTCAAAAATATTTTTCTGTTTGCAAAGTCACTTGCAGTCAAGGGGGGTTGTAGACTCTTAAAGGCTCAGAGTTTGTGGACTTGGGTCATTTTCCAGAATTATATTGTCCCTGATACTGTTGAAGATTGGATAAGGTGCCCTTTGCAAACTCATATTGGTGGTTCGGTAATTTGGAAGGCAGTGGTAAAATACTTTGATTTCATCAAATCCAATCTAACCTGGAAGGTGGGGAATGGCAGGAAACTAAGGGTCGATGAGGATTTATGGGTCAGTTGTATTCAACAACATAGACTTCTAGCCCACATAGTGGAGGCTCTACGATAGAGAGGTATTATTTATATTTCCCAATTAGCTGCACCTTTCCAGGTGAATCCATGGTTCCAGACTTGGAGATCGGCACCAAAATTTGGGTTAACAGTGCCAGATGAAAGGGAATTGGAACGGTTTCTTGGGGATCTGACCCAAGCACAAATTCAACTTAGGGACATGGAGGATGTACTCATATGGGATATGGAACCGGGAGGGAAATATACCCCGAGGGCTGGGTATATAAAACTTGGTGCAGGTGGTATTCAAAGGGATCAAAATTGGTGGTGGAAGAAACTGTGGAAAATTAAAAGTCCACAAAAGACCAGAATCTTTATGTGGTGTGTATTGGAAAACAAGGCACCTACTTGGGACAACTTACAAAAAAGGAGTTTCGAGGGGCCTGGATGGTGTATTCTTTGTAAGTCGGATGGTGAGTCTGTATCTCATATTTTTTTACACTATCCTTTTATCATTGAAGTCTGGAAAGAGTGCTTGAAGACTCTAGGCAAAAATTGCAGATGGGGGGGTTTATCGGTGCTACAGTCCTGGGAGAATTGGAGGAGGGAGGAAACACATGATTCGATGACAACCCTGCCATTGTTAATAATCTAGGTTGTCTGGATTGCTAGAAACAATTTAATTTTCGTAGATAAATCCTGCACCCTAGTAATTTCAACAGGTTTTGCTTGTTGAATACTTTCTGCTTTTCCATAGTACATCAAAGCTTCAAAATAGAGGGAATTTTTGGAAGTAGAAATTGACAAGTCTATGCCTTGGGGTTTTTTTGATGGGCCACCTCAAAATAATCTTTGTGGGGGAGGGGCTTTTCTCTTTATTTCAAAGAATCAATCCTTCGAATTAATTGTGGGACTTGGGGAAGGCAGTAACAATGAGTTACCGAGCTTAAAGATTCTACTCATTTTTGCAACAGAGAAAGGGTATGAAAATATAAATTTTTATGGTGATTCGATGAATTTGATTAATTGGACAAAAGGAACACAACAATGAAGAAATATTAGACTTTGCAACATTTTATCTTCTATTACAGCAGTCATAAACTCTTATGTATCCTTTTCATGCCGGCATGTCTACAGGGAAAACAACAAGAGGGTGGACAAAGCCTCGATGGAGGGGCTGTAGTTGGCCATGGGATAGTGGAAGATTGGAGAACTGACAGAGGATACTGTTCATGAATACTATCACAGACTCTTTATAGAGAGAACATCAGTTCTTTAATCATGGGTCTACACGTTTTTTTTCTTGTTACTCAATACTGCTTTTATGGTAATATGTTTTTTTGGATATTGGACTGTCTTGGTACAGTTTGCATCTTTCTACTTGGAACAGGTTGATAAAGGAACACCATATTATGTAACATTTTTTGAAATAGGGCAATGCTTTTGTTGCTGAACACTATATTTTTTATTATGTTGGGGATTACATAGATCATCAGGGTCTGTTTTATTTCTATATGCTCACAGTTGAAGTGAAATTTACAACAATGTGTATCTACTGAATGTAATTTTGTTCTCAAAGGATGATATAAAATTACGCTTTTTTCCCAAGAAAAAAAAGAGCAACATACCTCAACTAATTAGTAGATGAAAATGGATAACCACTTTACCCCTTCAATTGTAACATGCTATCTTCTAGCCGTAACCTTGGGTCATCGACAATAATTCATCGTGAGTTGGATCTCTTTTATGACACCCTGATAGTATTTGGTAGTTCAAAATGTCAAGGGTTGAAGGAGAACCTTAGATGTGTCACACTCACCCCTTATATTAATGATCAACTATCCAATGTTGATGGTCTAATAACTCCTACCGCAATAAAATTCCAATAGGTGATATAGAAAAGGTGCATTCCTTGTGCTCATTTTTTTAAAATTCGAAAACCAAAACAACTACATTTCGTCCTAAATTGAACAACCCCTCAACTTTTGTTCAATTAAATGAAAGTTCTAGCGATCCAGAGTATGATATCAATGCCACCTAAATCATCTCTATTAGGAGATCCAAAAATTTGTATGAATTGAGAGCAAAAATGCCTAAGTACACACCAAGGTCAGTCCAATTATTGGAGGGTAGCGATGTTTTTTCTCTTCCTAGGTATTTGCAAAGTAAATACCAAACTTGTTACAACTGCCCTCTGAATGACACTTGTCTATCTTCTCTACCTGTTCTTGTTGTTAGAACCAAATTATTCTTTTATGGTAATAGTTTTATGATTTTGAAGTAAAAAATAGATGCTACAAATCTTGGGTTGTTTATACTTTCTCATATAATCCTTCCTCCCAAACAGTCAGTAGCACTTATGCCATTTTGTAGTCCTATTTATTGTCGGTTTGATTACTTGAATATTGTTAAATACAAACATAACATTTCCATGTATAGTATGTGCATGAATGGCTATGCTTATGGAAACTTTAACAAGAAGAACTTGTTATATTATATTGATGGTCATCCATGCACTCATGGGAACATTGTAGGGTTCATAAATAGTTCTAGGTGCTCTTTATTTTTTGCAAAGTGTTTATTTGTGGAACACTTTAACGACCATGATTTCTTTATGAACATGAAAGCGTCTAGATTTGGTGTTGTGCATGAAATGTGTATATTGTATTTGGTGACTAGTTGTTAATAAACTATACCTTTCATAGACCACCAATCGCTCTCTAGAGTTGCCTTACATTGGAACTACCTTTAGACGTCCCCTTGGGAAATAAGACAAAAAATTGATTAATTGTATTTATTTTATTATTTTCAATGGGTTTCATGTAATTGTAATATGCTCAATTTGAAATTTTGTGTTAGAAATTGCTTGCGGTAGAAATACATTTGCTACTGGAGAAAATCCCCATTCTTATGTAATAATTATTTGGTATAATGTTTGAACAAACCAATTGCATTGTGCTTACTAATATCATTGATGTAATGTTCAATATTTTTAAAATTAGGATTATGATGATGAACAACCTACCTACCATCTTCTGTTGCACCTCACTACAATATTAAATCGAGAGAAGGTTCAAAAAAGAGCACAACTTGGAGAGGAAGCATACCAAGAATGGTTGAATCAACCACCTATTCAATTTCCACTATTTTTCATATTCACCAATTATGGATGTCTATAGTAACAATAGTTCTTTAGAAGTTGGAAAAGGAGTAAATGAAACAAAGGTTGGACATATGGATGATTTATTATGGGATACGACTACGATGGAGGCAGAGTTGTTAGATTCATTTCAGGACCATGAGCTAGAGGATGATGCTCATATTGTTGATACTTTTTCAAAAGCCTAAAACATGCTTCCACCACCCCTCTCTTTGGACCTATCTAGTTAAAGTATAGCCAAATGGGGACAACAATGTTACTGCAAAACATTAAATCAAAGTATGGAATGTCAAATGCATGTTTCTTAGAACTTTTGAAATAAGTGGCCATTAAGTCCCTTATATTTTGAGGGATGTTGTTACACAATCAACTTTGAAAATGGTATTTTATGAATGTTAAATGACATTGTACATTTATGTTTCCCACTAACTATAAGGTATTCAAAGATAAGTTACTTCCGAATGATAATGTATTTCACAATAGTTGTAAAGAGGCAAATCAAGTGTAGAAAATGTTGGGTGTGGAGTATATATCATATCATGCATCATCGAATGATTTTATTATATATAGAGGAGAATATGCAGAGAAAGAGATGTGTCTAAAATGTGGGCATGATAGGTACCATAAATCAAATAACATGGGTAAAGCACATGTTCCTCCTCATAACATATTGAGGCACATGCCTATAATCCCAAGGATTCAAAGCCTCCTTCATTGCAAAGAATTAACTATGTTGCATGGATGGCATGCCTCACACAGAAGTGAGTAAGGAGTTATGAAAATCCCAACATATTCAATAGAAATGAAGCATATAGAGGACACATGTCCTGATAAATTAAAGGATGAAGTACTAATCCTTTGACTGAGCATAGCCATGGATGGCACCAACCTATATTCCTTTCAAAACACCAACTATTATGTTTAGCCAATAGTAGTGATCAATAACAATAGCTCGTCATGGTTGTTCATGAGGGATCTACATCTTATGTTGGCTCTTATAGTACGTGGTAAAAGACAAGTGAAGAATATGAATGTTTACCTACAATCATTGGTCAATGAATTGAAGGAACTATGGGAAGGTATACATGTATATAATGTTTTAAGACCCATCTGAACATAGAGGAATTTTACGTTGTATGGCATATCTGTGTACACCACAAATGATTATCCAAGAATAGGAGTTTGCTTTGGTAAACATGTTTATTGATTTTTTATATTTGTAGCAATATTTTATGGCATATTTAATTCGGTGCAACTTTTTTGATATTGAACACTGGCGTGCTCTATACAATAACTTCGCAGGTCTTGTAACAAAAGGGTATCATGGATGTAAATTTTGTGGACCTTCTCTAAAGGCTAGGTGGTTCAAATACCTAAGAAAAATGATGTAGATTGCTCTAGGGTATTCCTCCAAAAATTACACCCTTACATAAGAGCAACATTTGTTTTCAATGGTAAACCATAGAAAACCCAAAGGCCTACAATAATGACACAGGAAGACTGGCTGAGGGCATATGTGAGAGAGAAGGAGAAGGATATTACAAAAATGTTCAATTCAAATGTAGAACCTACTATGTTCGATGATCCATAATTCTTCGACACCTGTCTTGATAAATTGCTCATTGGGATGAAAAGAAAATCTATCTTTTATGAGCTCCCATATTGGGAGCATCTTAATAATTCCCACTTACTAGATCCCAAGCATATATTTAAAAATGTTTCATCTTCTTTATGGAGGCACATATCATCGAAACAAAGTGACACACTAGATGTTAGGAGAGATCTTATTTTTTCAAACACTAAAAACAAACATTGGCCAAGACAAGAAAGTAGAGGAGAGGCCAGTCCCTCTTGGTATTTCAAAGAAGGAGATGACCCAAGGATTTTGAAGAAAGATTTTCTTTCTTTGGAAAAGTTATATTGGGTGTGAAGGAGCCTTCTTTGTATGGGTCTACTCTATGACACTGCTTCATTGTAGAATAACATTTGTCGAGGTTGAAATCACATGACCTTTTGTACCTTCTAAGAGTACGTATGTCAAAAACATGATTTTGTTTTTTGTTTTTATTTTTATGCCATGGGTTGAAACACAAATTATTTTGTATTTGTTTACTTTGTAGTGTCGTTATACTCTACTTGTGCTTGGTTGTGTGAACCATGGCTTCCTCGAGAACCTGTGGTATGCCATATCTAAATTATATGCATTTGTACTTTAAATCACATCAAAGGAGATTAATATGGCTAGCATTCCAGGGTGGAATCAAGAGATATATGAGATTATTTGTATGTTTGAGAAGGAATTGCCGATGAGTCTAATTCACCTAGTTGATGAGGTTGAATTAGTCAAGGTGGTCTCTTATCATTATATGTTCTTCTTATAGAGGTACATGACAAAATTAAAATGATTTGTTCAACAAAGGGAAAACCCCAAGGGGTTGATGGCAGAGGGGAACATAGTATATTAGTCATTCTATTATGCCAGTGAGCAGATCAACAACACACATGGTTTGATGATTTCAGATGATGAAATGGATGACAACAAAAGGGAAGGGGAGCTACTCCAAACAAATAGAAAAAGGTGCACGATAAAGCGTGCATGACTTATCATTTGTGTCAAATTTATATAGAATAACTATTCACACGAAACTTAATAATGTATATTTTAATCTCATAGTACTATATGTTGGTTTGATTTCATGAATACATCAACAAATTCAGAAATGGATGCCATCGATAAATTCATTCTTTACAATGCAAAGGAATCACAACCATGGGTTGCGTTGTATGAACAAAAGAGGAGGAAACATAACAATAACATGAAAGAATTCAGATGGTGAATGGTAGAAGCATGCGTTATCCTGATAATTTAAAAGAGATTATTCCAATGATATGTACCAACAGTTGGGTTTCTAACAAAGTGAGAGATAAATGTGGTGCATCTGATCGTTACCCACGTGCTGAAGAGGATGCATGAAACATAGGGATTAGGTGCAACAAATTGGTAAAAAACTTTTTGTGTACATTTTTAACTTCATAGTGCTCCTTTGAACTGTAACAAAAATATTTCATATATTAACGGTTGGGTTAGTAGACATATGACATTGTGATTTGTTTAGTTTTTAATAGGTGCATTTATTCCCATCTATGTGGGCATATGGGCATCATTTTCACACCGAGGATGCTGATGATGGATGCATCACACAAGATTATAGAGTGGAAGTCGAGTTCAACCAATCTAGTCGTGCTAGCCACTGTGATAAAAAACTAATAGGGGGAAGTTAGGTTACGTAAAAAAGATACAAGAGATCATCCAAGTGGACTTCTCTTCTTTCCAAGGTGTTATTTTTAGGTGCAAGTGTCAGGACACCTTTGATCGAAATAATGTAAAGGAAGATGGCGACAGTGATATGATATGTATCAACTTTAGAAAGATGTGGGATGAAACTAAGGAGCTTTATGTTTTCCCAAAACACTGCAACCAGGTGTTTTTTTACCCAGATGCGTTGGATAAGGATTGGTGGTTTGTATTAAGACACAACCCTAGGTAAAAACACATTTTTAGACAATTGTGTTATCATTCCAAGCGAGGAAGATAATTAGGGTGATGCCAACAAAGAGTGATATGTACATGTTTTATTTCATTATTTATAGCGTTTTGTATTTTTGCCATATTTATTTCAATAATTGTACTGTTTTTTATTCATATTATGACACTGGAAATGGAAAGTTGTGAAAAAATAAGTTAACACATGTAGAATGTGGTTTGAAGATATCAAAGATGGGACTTTGGTTGCTTTGAAAAACTAATTTCTTTGTTATCTATGAATGTATGTGAATAAAAACAATGATAAAAAAAAGTGTGTATTAATAATATTATGTTACTATCTCTTCTAAATAGGAGATCGAATTTTTTTATGGATGTATGCGAATCAAAACAATGATAAAAAAATGTGTGTATTAATAATATTATGTTACTATCTCTTCTAAATAGGAGATCAAATTTTTTTGCGATGTATTGGGAAATGTTTGAATAAACATGTTTGATAATGATATGTTTTTTCTAAATCCTTTTTATATTAGGAGAAAAATAAAAAATTACGAAAAAGTTTTTTTTTTTCCCTTTGTAAGTGTATTAGTAGATAAAGAGTAAGATATATTTTATCATTTAATAACTATAATTTTTTCATTTAAGTAAAAAATAAAAAATGATATCAAAGCTCAAATTTCATTTAATACAACAAAATAATTTAAACATTTCATTGGCCAAGATCAAATTACATTAAACATAATAACATAGATTAAATAATTTATAGTCAAAATTTAAATTTACAAACTAAAAAATGAGAAACACATATTTACATCAAAATTCTACATGCCACTAATTTATATTTCTTTAATATGACTTTTATATTTATATCATTTATGTATAAAATTTGATTAAATTTTATGTTAACAATAAGGCACCCTTGAATCATATTTCATTTATACATTAAATGAAAACCCTAAAAATTTAAATAATTTATTTTTCTTTAATCAACTATTATCATTATTAACTATTCATTATCAATATTTTCATCCTTAAATAATTTAAATAATTTCTTTTTCTTTAATCAAGATTATCATTATTAACTATTCATTATCAATATTTTTATCCTTTCAAAATAGACTATATTTTTCACATTCACATGTCACTAATTTATATTTATTTAACATAATGTTTATTAGACACTAACCACTTTCAAATGAGATTTCAATTTTATTTTATTCGTATTAAAGATAAAAAAAATATTTCTTTAAAATGCAAACATATATAACCTCTTTAATATCGTATAGGTTAAACATATATAACCTCTTTAATATCGTATAGGCCTGCATTATATCTTGTGAAAAATGCCTAATCAAAGTTAATATTGCACATGCATCAATCGTTGTTATAAGTTTCAATACTAACATTTTACTCGTAATGATAAGTTTTAGACAAACTTAGATACATTAAGACAAATATCATAGTCATTTTTTTCCAAAAAAAGAAGATAGTAATTATTTCTATTAAAAGAACTACATTGTATATAGAGGTCGTAGTCTATTGTTGATCTAAAAACTCAGATCTTGTCATAAAAAAAAGTTAAAAAAATAGGTCTGAAAAATCACTATGTTCCAAGAAAAACTTGCGGTAGAAAGTAGCTATTAAACTAGCGCATACAAACCCTTGCTACAGGATATAGCAAAAAGGTCAATAAAAAAAGTAGCTCAAATAGAGCCCCCAAAAAAGAAAGAATCCATAAGATAAGGTCGTTCGAAAAATACCATCTACTCGACAACAAGTCTCGTAGTATTCTAAGACTAGACAACATGACTGACTGTGCCATCGAAAGGATGGGAAGGGCATCACAACCTCTAGAAAATACAGACTCCACCAAAATGATGAATCCAACGGAAGATCATTGCACTGCACCACCACCATGCCACCCCTCGACACAACATCCACACCGATCCATCCTGTGTATGCAGAGGCCAACGCTACCACTCACAAGAAAGGGTATTATTGTTGTTTGCAATGGCTAGGATCCTCAACCATGTGAATCATCATCTGCAAAGGTAGGGAAACACAATCCCATCAAAAGCACCACCACGCAAGTGTATTCAGACCTCCACACCACCACCATAATAAACTGCATACACTAAGTCAAAACACCGAACCTCTAAAGAACGCCACTACCGTTGCAAGGGATCCATAAGAACCAAAATAGGTCAATGTGCTAGGGCTAAGCCTTCATTCCATTGGAAGACATTATGGCAAACTCCATACATCTCACCCAATGGATGCTTAGAGGAGAAAGGGGACGGTGGTTGGGGATGGAACCCTAGCTGCCTGGGTAGGGAAAAAATAGTCGACTGTCAAAAGCATGCAATTCACATCACAAGCAATGGAAAAAAGATAACATTTTTAGTCAACGCATACAAAATACAATAGAAATACATACAACTAGAACTCATCCTACTATATCAATTATTCAACATCCTAAACAATGTAGGATTATGCATAAAATATAAGTGGGTACTTCAATTGCCAATTTTGACTAGGTTTTTTATCATTCTTTATAACTATCCATTAATTTCAATTTTTTTGGTTCAAGGGTAATTACTCTACTTTTATGAAATCTAATCATAAACTTTCGCTCAACAAACAAACATTAAATTTAATGTTGTAGTTCACAATTTGTAATTGTAATTCATTTTTTTAAACATAAACTAAAAGAAATTTGTATTAAAATGTTGAGCACAACAATGCTAAACATATACATCCATTAACAAAATTGAAAGTGACATTCTACAGAGGTCCTTAATATTTCTTCCCACATATCTTCCTATTGCTTGCCAAATTTCAAAAAACTCGCTAAGTGAGCTCCTATAAAAAACTATAGTTTGAGTACCATAGATGCAGAAAAGCATAAGATTTTATATAGGGACAAAAAATAGAGATAAAGTCTTTTTCAAGCCTGTCCATAAGGCCCTTGGGGGGTATGGGTGACCGAATTTTCATCAATAGGGTGGTATTCCATTGAGAGCGAGTTTTGTCCATATCCTCCTTGAAGTCATTGCAAAATCTGTTGAAGGTCCCGATGAACTTCCTTTTTAAGTGCAAGGTGCTCCCTCATGTTTCCATCTATGTCATCAATGCCTGACTCAATGCACGTCAATCTGCAACTATTGTAGATTGCTTCCTCTGTGAGCATTACAAGACACCACCAATTCCTTCCTGTAACACCCTTAACATTTTCTTGAAGTCTTCTATATTTCCTCTATAATTGGTGAATTCCCTCCAAAATGCCATTATCTTAGGGCTATCAACTAGAATACCCTCCTACTTCTTCTTTGGAGCATAATATTCACCCAACTGCAAAGAGTTTCCCCACAAAGACACTTCTTGCCTCGACGAGGAGACGATTAAATGATGTAGATCAAAACATGAGTCATCAATAGAGAGATCTCCCTTGGGAATGCTTATGTTGCGAGTGGAACCCATTTGGAAGTGACTTTCAGAAAAGGAACGAGCATCATTTGTGTGAGACTGCTAGGACTAAATGGTGATAAGACTAGGACAACAAACAAGTGGGAGCATTCAATCCCCTTGCCTGTCAACCCACCTTCGAATGTCTTTGCGATTTAGCTTCTCTATTGCGTGTTGAAAATGAGGATGGGGGTTGGAAGTTTCCTCCCCCTTAGCCATGGGAGGAAGCCTATAAAATCCGATAGATAACCTTGAGCCCCATGGGGGCTTCATATTTCATAGTTTAGATCCTTTCTTGATACAGTGAGATTTTCCTTAGGGACCTTGCTTTTTATGTAGTTCATGGTATCCAACATCGAGAAGGGGGGAGATCATATATTTATATTACTCCTTGATCAAGACGAGCCACTTAAATATCCTTTTGATCCACATTTTAATTGTTTTCATGCCTAATGTGAAAAAAAAACTACCTTGTTGGGGAGAAGGAGGTTCATGATGCACTTCTGAATTTTATTGCATGTCGAGGGGCCTTCCTTGAAAGGCTTTCTCATTTTTTGGATCACAAATCTAGAGTCTCCAAATACTAGGAGGTTTGGAAGTTCAAAATAGATTGCAATCTCCATGTCATTCAACAATGCTAGCCATTTCACTTGGTTGTTGGATTTCTTCCCCAATCCACAAGCACCAGACTTCACAATTTTCCATCAGGATCCAAGAGGACCCCTCCCACTCTTGCCACCCCTCTAATTCATATTTATAATTGTAATTTGTAATTGTACTAATTTTTGTAATTTGTAATTGTACTTTGTGATTACAAATAATAAATATTAATTAGGCTCATTTTGATACATATTGTTCTGCAATTTTATTAATTGGTGTTTGGTACATAATTTTTTTACCATGTTTATTTGCATTTTTAATGTTCATTTCATAAATTTTTCAACAAACCTATGAACTTCATATGTACGTTAGTTTGTAAATAATGATGAAACACATGACTATATGTGTGAATTTTAAATGTTTCTAACAAATGAGCGAATACTTCATCAATGTGTTGTATATGGTAATAATGATGAAACACATGCCTATAGGAATGCGTTTGAAATGTTTCACAATGTGGAAAGTTGTGAAATTTTGAGTGACTATTATGTCACTCCTTAAATTGAATCTCTTCTAATAATTATATCTAAAATCACCCAACATCATCTAATGTACCATCATCATCACCACCATCTAACAAACATAAACATATTCTAAAATACACATATAAAATCAGCTAACATCATTTACCATGCACATATAACATCACCTATAAAACATAAGCACCATCTAACATACACATAAAAAAATAGTTAACATAATCTAACATAAAGTACATCAATCAGAATGAACATATACATCTAAAAAAACACAACCATTATCTAACAACATCATGTATCGTACACATCAAACATCACATAGTCCACAATAATCTAAACATTATATAACCACATAATCTAATATATACATCTAACACATATAAATGTCATCTAGCACACAAATCTAATAATCACATCTAATGAAACACAAGCATTGTCTACATCATCATAACAAACACCATACACATCTAGTAAGCACATCTAGCAAACATATCTAACATGACCTAACAATATACACATCAACATCAACATGAAAAATGCAATATATATTTTATATATATATATATATATATATATATATTATGAACAATAATATAAAACTCATGATACATGATGTCAAATGAACAACCCAATTCAAGTAACTACTATAACAAATTTGGTCCACCAACAGAGCTAGAGGCATCAATGCCTTTACCAGGACATGATGCAGACAAAATCACAGAATAAATATCTCAATCGAGAGGAATATCATGAGACGTGACCAACCTATCTAGTATAGTCGATGTATATATATGAACAATAATATCAAACTCATGATACATGATGTCAAATATATAACCCAAGTCAAATAAATACTATAACAAATATATTCCACCAACAAAGCTAGAGTCATGAATACCACTACCAAGACACAATGCAAACCAACCTATGTGACCAACATATCTAATATAGTTGATGTTGGGTCTATAGTAGAAGATGATGGATGGTCATTTGGGCATGGAGGAGAGAGAAAGAGATGGTGGTGGTTCAGTTGCGTGTCGAGGAGAGGATGGTCAGTCGACAACTAGTGTAAGTGGATATGGTGTTTGGTCATCACGGTGAGGAGGAGGAGGAGGAGGTAGAGGAGGAGGTGGAGGAGGAGGAGGAGGATCACCACCCTCACTGGATGTAGTGGACAAAGTGTCATTGGATGAAGTGTGATTGTCATCGTGAACAACCATCAACTATGGTATAAGCCTCGTATATCCAACGATATTATGAGAAAGGAGCCTCATATCGCAAGGAAGGTCCCTCTATATCACCACTATCTCGGGGTCTCTCATGATGTCATGAACGAGAAAAGGTTGGACTCCTTGTTGAACCATTATCTCACACAACTGGTTGGTAAAATCCCATTTATATCTTGCATTAGGCTTGAGTCACATGCCAGGTCTCCGCAGCTCACAAACTCGATCCTCCATGGCCTCTCCCATCTCTGCATCAGGAGGTTGGGGTGGCCTCTCCCCATTATAGGTTCCAATATCTACAAAATATATAGTACTGAATAATAATTGGACAATTTAATGACACAAATTAAAAAAAAAAAACAATTTAAAGAAAGTGTTAGATTAATATTATTCACATTAAGAAAGACAATAAAATGAAACTATATTAGTTTAAACATAACACTAATATTACCTCTGGCATCTATTGGCTCATCCTGGGTGAAGAGGATATTTGGACATCCTGGCCAATCCAAGCCTACATAAGGATATGACACCAAGGCTAAATTGTGATCCTCCTTGCTGCCTAGTAGCTCCAATATCTCTAGGGTAATCCTTGTAGGGAACTAGGGCTAACCCCTCTTAGGAACCATCTAGCACCACATATGCATACAGGCCTCAGCCATTGTTTTAGGTGGGTGATGGTAAAATGATGAACTCATGACATGAAACCTCTCAAAAAATAAACAAAACAACTCTAACGCAAAAGGGAAGTTGACCCTTCCATGGAATTGTGCACATCATCTATCAAGCGCAAAACAAAACTGTTGTAAAAAATGGTAGACCATTGATTGCATCTTGACCTCTGCACTAAATAATCAACATAGAATAAAAGAGGGAAACTAATGCACTGCCCATCAGTGGTGAAGTGCACAATGGTCATCACTAACATCTACATACACCTAACATCCTCTCCATTGAAAGAAGAGACGCGTAAATGTCCACCGAAAACTTGAAAAATGGTTGGATGAACAACATAATCATTGATATAACTTTGAGAGTAGACAAGACAAGTCTCTACTGCTATGTCGACTAGGAGATCAAGGAATTTGGGAAAATCCTCCCATCTCCTAGATATCCTAGTGATAAAATATATATCCTCCTCATTGGGTTGGAACCAGTGATTGAGACCAACACAAAAGGTCGTTCACCGGTGATCCAACCGAAGGATAAGTTGTGCCAAATTTTTTGAGTTCCCCTTGAGGGATTTATCCTCCTCATAGAACTTGAGGAGGCCTACATCCCTCAAGAGGCCTTGTGTATGTGTAGTAATGGGGCATTGGTACAAATCCCTCTCCCTCTCTCAAGCCTCCCAATGGTGTACAACATTGTATTGATCAACTTGATGTTGGTGCTGCTCCAAGATGATGTCTCTAATAAACATATAAAATACATCAGTGTATTATGTAAAACATAAAAACAATATTAAATGATAATTTTATTTATCAATATGAAATAATTTTTTTTTCTTTTTTTTAAATGTGGTTCACCATTTGTTAGAGGGTTACTCCACGGAAAATTCCAATACCTGATATTCAAACTGAATCAAGGTATGGTCAGCTCATCAATCAC
>LPNX010937364.1:1305396-1399866 GCA_001517045.1 Pseudotsuga menziesii
AATGAGGTCTAGAGAGCATATCTGCCACTTTGTTACTAGTACCCTTCTTGTACTTGATCACTAGATGGAATTGTTGAAGGAATCCCATCCACTTGAAATGACGAGCTTGCTGGAGCTTACTCTGGGACTGGAGATACTGCAAGGGTTGATGATCGGTATGGATGATCGTCTCCTTACCCATCAAGTAGTGTTTCCACTTCTTGACACTCTGAACCAAAGCATACAACTCTTTGTCATAGGTGGGGTAGTTGATCACTGCTTGAGTAAAAGTCTCTGAATGGTAGCAAATAGGCTTGCGGTGCTGCATCAATACTGCCCCCATGGCATATCCACTGGTATCTGTCTCTATCTCAAATGGTTGTTGCAAATCAGGCAAGGCTAGGACTGGGGTGGTGCTGATCTTTCCCTTCAATGTGTCGAAGGATTTTTGCTACTTACCTCCCCACTGGAAGGCTTTCTTTACACTTGTTAAGGCATGCAAAGGAGATGCTATGTATGAGAAGTTCTGAATGAACCTTCTCCAATATTGAACAGCTCCTAAAAATCTTCTCACTTCAGTAGCGTTAGTAGGCTTAGGCCAATTTACAATTACATCAACTTTTGAAGGATCAATTTTTAAATTTCCACCTCCTACAATATGACCCAAGTAAATTAATGAAGTTTTGCCAAATTCACACTTTGACAATTTTACATACAATTTATCCTTTTTCAAAGTGTCCAACACTATCTTTACATGCCCTACATGTGCTTCCCAAGTTTTACTAAAGACCAATATATCATCTAGATAAACAATGACAAAATCATCTAAGAATGGCCGGAAAACATCATTCATTACCCGCATAAAGGTTGTAGGTGCATTGCAAAGCCCAAAGGGCATCACCAACCACTCAAATAGACCTTGCTTGGTCTTGAAGGCCATCTTCCACACATCACTTTCTGCAATTCTGATCTGGTGGTAGCCACCGCGCAAATCCAACTTGGTAAAGAACACAACATATTTCAACTGGTCGAGCAAGTCATCTATGCGAGGAAGCAGTTATCGATTCTTGATCGTGATCTTGTTGAGAGCCCGATAGTCAACACACATCCTTCATGTGCCATCTTTCTTCATCACCAACACAATCGGCGAACCACATGGAGAGGAGCTGGGTCTGATCACTCCTTGGTCCAACAAGTCTTGAACCTGCTTCTTAATCTCTACCATTTCAACTGCGGAAAACCTGTACATGCCCACATTAGGAAGAGGGGCATCCATTTGGAGATGGATCTCATGTTGAATCTCCCTTTTGGGAGGCAAACCTGTAGGTTCCTGAAATATTTCATCATAGTTAGCCACAATATCAATCATAGCCTTTTTATGAGAAGGATCACAACCTTTGAAAGCATCGGATGCCTCAGCATCTTTTGCTCTCACAACCATGAGCATGTATCTCTTATTAGTGTTGATGAGCCGTTTTATCTGTCCTGCACTAACAAGAGTGGTGTTAGCCTTCATACTATGAGCTCTCACAATGTACTCCACCCCATTTTTGGTGAAATGGTACTTGTTCTCATGATGGAAGAATACTGCTTTTCGATCATACAAGTATGGGATTCCCAATACGATACCGCAAATGTCAAGAGGAACAACATCTAAGTCCACCTCACCGATCAGCTTTGAAGCAATAGAAAACCTCAACCTGCATTGCTTAGTCACCTGTAGCTTAGCATTATCAGATACCCATCCAAGAGGATACGGCTTGGGGTGAGGTTTAGTCTGTATGCCCAACTTCTTAACAATTGATTCTGAGATCAAATTTACTTGAGAACCCGGATCAAATAATGTTTCAATCTTTGCATGCTTAGACACAACTCTGATGTGAAACAACTCACTTCTTCTTTTATCATTTTATTTAGAAACATGAGTAGAACTTGAACCAGTATGAGGAGTTTTGTTACCTTGCATTCCCATGGCTATAATCATGGTTTCGTCATCGGATTCGGAACCCAAATCTCGTTGTGCTGTTGCAATGGTCTTTTTCTTCTTTTTTCTTCCATAATGATTTGGACTCTGTTCAGGATGCAACTTCCAACAACTTTCTTCATCGTGCCCATCAGTGTCGCAATGTTGGCAGTGGAGCTTTCCTCCTTCCTTCTTGGTAGTAGCTGTCTTCTTGCTCGTCTTTCTTTTTGGACTTGTGGTTGTTGTTGGGATTGAAAGGCTTCTTCGGATGGTATTCTTGCAAATGATTCCCCCTGCTCTCAAGATGAGTATCTTGAACACTTGCTTCATCCACACTAGTAGGATTCAACAATAGCAAAGTATGGCGTAGATAATGATGAAGAGCACCAATGTACTTCAAAAGAGTGTAAGGAGAATCTAAAGAAATATTCAACTCTAGAGATTTCTTTCTAAATTCTTCAGTAAAATTCTGAACACTCTGACCCTAGCCTTGTCTAAAACTTTTCCAATCCATCATAGCCTTTTGAACATAACCCAACGGATAAAATTGCTTACGTAAAGCAGAAATGAAAGCAGACCACGATGAGAGAAGATTACCCATTTGTTTGCTACCTTGCTGAAGCTTGCTTTCCCACCATACAAGTGTGGTGCATGTCAGCCGAAGTGAAGCCAACTGAATCTTCACATCTTCTTATTTGATCTGCTGGACTCGGAAATAGACCTCAATTTTCCTTATCCAATTGTTCAACTTCTCTGCATTCGCTTCCCCATTGAACATGGGCAAATCAAATTTAACATCGAGCTTCAATAAGGGCTTCTTTTGAGGCTCTTTGTGAGGAACCTTGGAATGCTGAGAATGAGATGAGGAAGAAGAACTTGAACTTGTGCTTGAAGTTGAAGGTGAAGAGGGAGGCTCAGCAGGCTCTTCGCCACCTCCTCCTTGGTTAACTGAAGCGTTTCCTTCGTCCTTCACTTCTTTGTCTTCCTTCTTTACTTCACTGCCTTTTCTTTCTTTTGCCATGCGTTCTTCATAGTCTGCAAACAACTTGTCTACCTTGTCGGCCATCATGTAGAAGACCTTGTGAAAGTTTGCCTCCATCTCGATGCGGGCATCATTAGCATCCATCTTCCTTCTTCGGTGTGCATGTCTGATCTCAGAATTGTAAGGCTCTAATGTAGCCTCACCAGCTTGCAGTTTAGCCCTCGTGAGCATCCACACTCACAATCCAACGTCAAATAAACATGCTCTGATACCACATGATCTGAAAACAAGATCTTTGCTACTCTATGACATTGACATGAATTGCATAAAGAGCATGAATGAAGCTCACAAATCCATAAGAAGAGAACCAAACAGCATAGACAATACGCACATAAAGATAACAAGTTGAAAACGGAGTTTGTCCAGGATGGACTACGTCTCCGGGTCTGCTTCTCAATAGGAGGGTTGATCTATAATCTCAACATAAGGAAAAATACATGGCAATGATACAATGATACCTTAGTGACAATGGTCAGGAAGAGAACCGCTACCCAAAACACAACAAGACTACTTCCAGCAACTCTGAAGCCTAAAGACGGTGTAAAACGAGTATAAACACTCGTACCTTCCTCCTGCAGAGCTACGCAATCTCCCTTCTCTCCTTTAGCTACAAAGTCTCCACTCTAAAGCATGAGTGGCAAATGGCAACTAAGGGGGCTTATATAGCCATGACTTACCCCTCTTCACATTTTCCTCATGTTCTCTTTGGTTACAACAAATTTGCCTCAATGGGCATGGAGTTACAACTCCTAAGTTGGTTCTCATGTGGTTGGGTTTTTTATTAAAAAAATTTAGTTGGAAATTTACCAACTATAGCATATTATATTAGCCCTTGTTATAACCTACACAACTGAAACTATGGAGAACAACCCATATAACAAATAATTTATTTACAAACCAATTTGTTGTTTCAACCCACTTTTATATAGTTGGAAATATGGCATGTGCACTAAATTTACGCGGGCTCCATGGGCTCCATATGCAATGGAACTGTTGGCGTTGTTGGTGCGTAATCGTTTCGGTCGGAGCTCCGGGTCATCGCCGAAGGGGAGAACCAGGGGTCAGGGCTAGCCCTGGCCCCTTTTTGCGCCAAAATAAACTTTAACCCAACCTTAAATAAATTTTATTGCATATGCATACCAAGAACCACACGTAGCCCGAGTGGCGAAGGTGCTCAGCATTCTTTGCATAGGTCATGGGGTCGAACCCCGTGGAGGCCATAATTTTTTTATTAGATTTATTGGCCAATCCCATGCTGCCACGTGGCGGCCTGGGATTGGTCCACCTCATGCCCAGTCGACGTCCAGTCAACTGCCAAGTCACTGCCTGTACTGCCATGTGTTCAATCTCCATTAGTCCATACGTACATGCCATGTCACCTCGTCTGTATTGTATGGATGCCACGTGTCACCCTTCCAGTGGTGCCACGTGGCACCCCCATTTTGCCAAATTTCCCTATTTCATCAATACAACAGAACGCGATAACTTTCTCATACGGAGTCCGTTTGAGGTGAAACGAACGCCGTTGGAATTGTCTCGACGAGCCCTTTGATCTGACGCTAGTTTTGATGAGATTGGAGGACTTCAAAAAATTTTCCTTCTTGGATCCTCTCGGATCACTAACGGATTATAAGAGAGTGGGAGGGCTCTTGGTAAAGTACAAATTCTAGCCATCATGGATTCTTTCCGAGCGCAGGGGGTGGCTTCTTAGCAAAAAGGAATTTACGTTAGATAGAGAGCCAGTAGGTTGGGTGGAACGTTGCAGTCAAGCCTTTAGTCGCTTGGTCCACCTCTCTCATATAAGTGATCTATCACTGCTATGTATTTATACTTGTCAAGTTTTATAATTGAAGTTGTTTATAATGCTTATGAAAATCATGTGATAAGATATTATGATGTTATGTAAATGTAATATGAACTGCATTAATGATTGTGAACATAATGGTCATGTTTAAAGGTTATTTCGTTGTTTATGATAACCTTAGTTAGATAATGTTTGTAGAATCTAGTGTTTATTAACTAAGATAGGTGATAGCATTGAAATACATAATTAGAATCGAAAACAAGTTAGTTATACAAGTATTTTAAATATATTATGGTAGAGCTATTTGAATGATGTAATCTTGTGGATATCCTTTCATTTTGTAAATGATAATGTAATCAAAGAATATTGTTATCTTTTGATTAATGTGTAGACGAGCTACATTAATTGTTCTCACGATTAATCATTAGGGTCTTATTTATGACTAAATCTTATATTGTTATGATTTTATGTTGTATAATTAGTTTGTAAGTGGATTATGGTTAGGATGTAATATATTTAAATATAACTCGGTCGAATGAAGTATGGGCTTGATAATAAACTTATATTGTTGAAATCCCTCTAAAAGATTTGAGCTTATTCCCTTGAAAATATTGGTTAACTTAAAGAGAATTTATTATATAAGTTGGTGGTAGTTGTACAAGATTATTAATGTCATGATAGATTAATCACATTGGTTGCTAACGTAATTGTACTTTGGAATATATAAGAATTATCTTAAAATGATTGCATGGCTAAGTAAAAGACTTTGATCTTTAAAGAGTAAGAAATTGGTTATAGTGGAAATTGCTCCCTAAATATTTGGATGATTAGAATGTTGGTAACATGAAAGTATGCTATGCTTCTACATTTAATAAGGTGAAAGTAAAGAATTTTAGTTACTAAAGTTATGTAAATTGTTATTATTGGTTAGAATTTCTTAAATCGTTGTTGATGAAAGAATAGTAAATCCATCTACATGTTCTTCTTGTATGTTATTATAATAATAAGTAACCATAGAGACTAATATGTTTGGGTTTGTTTAGATATGTTAAAGGAACATTTTTATACCCCATATCCCGAATATGCTAATGAGGGTATTGGGTATGTTACAAGTGGTATCAGAGCAGAGTAACAACACCATGGCCTAATGGACTCACATACATGGAGGTAGGTTGTGTACTCTGTTAACTATTGTTTAATTGAAAGCAAATTTTTGTGTTTACTTTGTCGTCATGCATGCTATAGCAAGGATGAGTTAAGCTAGTGGATCATAATTTTTTGTTGGATATAGTTTACATACTATAGTCAAATCAAGTAAAAAGGATTGCATAGGTTAAATATGCTTATTCAGATGTGTGATAACATGAGTACTGTGTGATTATTGATTGTTAGGAAGTAAATGCAATAATGACTAAGAAAATTCATATGCTCTGTAACTGGAGTTAGTTCTACGTAAATCTTGTAGTAATGATAGAATTAAGCCTTTCCTATTATAAAGAATTGCTTAGAATTCTAAAGATAAAGATTGACATGTACACCTTCCTTGACATGTTTTGAAGTATGAGTAATTTTAATGATGCTATAGAAAAGCATGACTTAAGTTGATTACTTGGAATATTTTATTAATCATAGATTAAATGTTATGATTGATAGTGACATGTAAAGGGATTCTAGAAATGATTACTTGAATGCATGAATGCAAATGAGTTGTAATCCATTATAGATGTAGAGGTTTTACTTGGTCATAAGGATTTGAGGTAATGATTGATACGTTTTTCTCTAGATATGTGTTAAGAGAATAGTCACATTATATTATAGACATCTACATCGTAACTCGTAAGTACTAAGGAAACATGCAAATGAAACATAATGCATTATGATGTTAGTAGGATGTAACAATAATGCAAATTGGCATACTTATGCAATTATATGCAATGATATAATTCCCACATGCATAATGTTGAGAAACAAATACAAGTCTAAGTATAATTTGCAGATTATGCTAGAAAAGTTAAGTATACAATGAATTTACCTATGATAGTTGGTTTTTGAATACCTTGTGTTAAATATGTCTAAAGAGAGGACACGATGTAGTAAAGCTAGTGGTAGCATTAAAAGTATAATATGTATTCAAGCTTATAACAAAATAAGGTATGGATGATGCTTAATATGTTGAAGGTGTAAGTCAATGAATGATACAAAAGTTTAGTCATGACAAGATAGAGTATATTGACATACTTTGATTTTAGAAAGATTATGAATGTTAAAAGCACAAGGATTATGCATAAAGATAGATATTGTTGTTGTGTATAACATGGGTGTTTGAATGCACCAAAGAAGAAAATTGTTGATATCTATTTTATGTCTTGCTATAAATTATGTTGACAAAAGAGATTATGATGTAAATAACCTCTAGCAAGAAATTGTGAGTGAAGCATGCAAGTACACATGGTAACATCTCCCAGAATGTTAAGTTTGAGTAGATGGCATATTTATGTTAAATCAATTGATCAAAGAGGTAAATTAAGAAATGTTGGAATGGTTTACACATGTTTTGCAAGATACTAGGAGTACTAAGTTATGAAATTGGTAATATGACGTTTAGTAAATTTGATGTGTATTGTTGATTAATCAAGTCTTGGAGGACATAGATATACATGCCTTGATGTTGAGCATCAAGACTGTATAGACTTATTATGCTTGATTTGATGTTGATTTGGTAGGATCTGGAGCATCAAGGCTATTTAGACTTGTTATGTTTCATTTCATGTTGACTTGGTAGGCTCTAGAGCATCAATACTATTTAGACTTACTGTGTCTGATTTGATAATTGAGCCAGTAGGTTTTGGAGCATCTAGACTAGTTAGGCTATTATGATTGGTTTGATATTGAGATGGTAGACTTTAGCGAATAAAGTATATTTAGTGATGTGATGATTATGATATTTCATGTATTCAGTGTTCCTTTTTTGAAAAATATCAATTATATGTTAGTATGGCTAACCGTATTTTGAGATAATTGCAGGTGATGGGCTATGGAAACTTCAATAAGACCATAACTTAAGAACATATCTTGAACTTATGAAGCTTGCAATAAGAAGAATAAAATTAATATAAGAAAAGACTATTCAAATAAAGAATTATGAAACCTTTGAGATAATCACAGAGGACACCATGGGTTATAAGGCTCTTGAACTTTTAAGAAATATTTCTACACCAAACACAACTATTTATATTGAGATTTAACCAATTAATGAAAATGAAAAAAAGATATTGGATAATAAAAGTATGTGTCTAAGCAAGTGAACTTGAATTTGAATAAGAGCCTTTCCCAAAAAGAAAAGTTGCAGAGACTGGGCATTAAGAGGGGTAATGGTCAATAGTACATAGGAGGGTTCAGTTGTACATCCTTGAGCGCTCAATTTTTCCATGAGATAGTATATGGCTAGTCCAGGATGGATTGTGTAAGGGGGATACAATTACATGACTCTACACAGATCTGGTAAAAATCCTTGTGGCTACTCTGTATCAGTAACGAAGATAGTAAAAAACCCTTGAAATTTTGACCAAGTTTACATAAAATAGGTAAAGTTCTTCTTGTATTGAATGATTTGATGAAGTACTTGGTGTACTCTTAACTCTTAGTGTGCTAGTTAGTAACACTTGTTGTGTTACCACCCTGAATAACATAGGTAGGAGATACACCCGAGGAATGTAAAAAGCTAATGAAGGGTATCGTCCTCATGTTGGGTGATGTACTATTAGCACTTGGTGTGCTAGTTAGTAACACTTACTGTGTTACCACCCTGAATAACACAATTAGGAGATGCACCAATGAAGGGTATCATCCTCGTGTTGGGTGAGTTATGAATGATATGAACAATATGTGTTTTCAACAAAAAATCCCCTAGGGATAGTATATCTTGGTTCCAATAAATCATATTTTCCCATATCAAGGTACCCCTCCCAAAATGGGTAGTTTCTATCCCCCACTACCCCCCTATTGCTAACCCCATAACAGCCATAGGAAGCATGCTAGTATCCATACAGAAGGTATTGGTATAGAAAAAAAATCCTTTAGGGATAGTATATCCTGGTTCCAATAAATCATATTTTCCCATATCAAGGTACCCCTCCCAGAATGGGTAGTTTATGTCCCCCACTACCCCCCTATTTCTAACCCCATAACATCCATAGGAAGCATGCTAGTACCCATACAAAAGGTATGGGTACATCTAGTACCTTCTGTATGGGTACTAGCATGCTTCCTATGGATGTTATGGGGTTAGCAATAGGGGGGTAGTGGGGGACAGAAACTACCCATTCTGGGAGGGGTACCTTGATATGGGAAAATATGATTTATTGGAACCAGGATATACTATCCCTAGGGGATTTTGCTTATGTAAATGTTATGCTTATGCTATGAAAAGTTGATATGATTGCTTTAGGTTGAAAAGCAAGTTGAAAGGACAAATAGTACTTGGAAAGAAGTATTACCATACAATAGGTATGGATGATGATGTTATATATTTGGCAAAGTTGTGTGACATAAAAAGAATTATGTGAATATTTTATTTTAGATCATGATTTATATATATCATTTATGATTGACAGATATTGTAGGTACAGGAATATTACAAAGTGAAGCTTTGTAAGTAAATCGAACTCTAAAAGAGTTGATGTGAAAAGACACCAACAATATATTGCAAAGGAAATTATGGTTTATGTTCCTCTTGATTTTGAATAATCATGTGTATGCATATGTTTTATGTTGAAATTCTAGAAAGAATTTGTATTACTTGTGTAAATTATAGGTTGAGAAGCAATAAAGATATCCAAGCAAAGATGCTACATCAAGCAAATATAGCTAGAAATTGTAATTTGCAAAGGCAACCGAAAGTTGAAGACAGTTTTAAAGGGCATGAACATCAAGGACAATGTTATCCTTAAGGGGGGAGGATGTAATATCCATCTTTTTACCCCTATACTTTTGTAGCTGGAACTGTAATAGTGTGCTAGTTCTTAGCGAGGAGCTCAAGGTCAAGTTCCCGCTAGTAAAATTTGTAAGAATGATCTTTATTTCCTAAGTTGTATTTTGAATTTGTAGACTTAGGAGAATGAAGAGAATGGCACAACTAAATGATATGGGCGTGAATCCACTAGGGGGAGAGGTTGAATGACTAGGAATCCATGACTTGATAACGAGTGTCATCTTGTTGTTGAGGGTACCCAAGGAAAAGTGAATTGTGATGTTCACTAGATGACCTTCTGCTTATAAGTGTTTCCTTAAGTTGTGTTAATGGTCAGTCCTATATAGAAGCGCTGAAGAAATTAATATCCGCTACAAGGCACTAACAAGTTCTTATGACCTATCTATTAACATAAGGCTAATTATTATTATTAAGTGATATTAAGTAAAACTAAGTAATCCTTCTAGATATCATCGATATCTTAGTCTCGGATGCCAAGAAATATTATTAAACTCCTAAATGAAAAGAAGCTAAATATCATTATTAATTTATTAATGAAGGATACTATTAAGTATTTTATAATGTCATCGAGCATTAATAACTACCTTCAACTATTATTATTATTATATATAATTGCCGACAAAAGAAATTAATAGTTATTATAGAAAACCTCATGCTTTTAGAGAATATGCTTTTAAATCTTAACAAGCTTGGGAGCTTTAAAAAAATTCATGTAATAGCTTATATATAAAATAGAAAGGAGTTGCTTTCAGTAAAATTTATTTTAAAGCTACATAAATGCTTTAAAACTTAAAAAAACCTTTTCAATATAGAATTTCTTGACATGCAACGAAAAAAAAGTTTTTTTTTTTTGTTAAAGGAAAATTTATGTATGGAAAACGGAGGTTATAGTTGTTTTGGATTTTAGATCGACGACCTCTTTCAAAGGGGTTGAGTTGGTTGCCTTTTGTTTCGAGTATATTATTATTTAGATATGAGATTGTGTGTAGGGACGGAAGCTTTGTTGAGAGTGTTGTTTTGAGTGTATAATATTTATATATAATAATAATAATTTATTATTAACGTTATTTTTAAGCGAGATATTAATTTGGTGTATGAAACTATTTTCAGAGGTGTACTTTTTGCTGCAAATTAAATTATTTCTCATAAACAATATATGACTGAAATACAAGAAGTTTTTTTACAAATTTAAATGAGTAGCAATTAAAAACTCATTCACACATAAAAAATCAGATTCGGGAATTTTTGGTCGAATGACCCCCGAAAACCTCAACCTTTAGGGAAAACCTGTGAGAGAGAAATTCTTTATTTATCTTTCAATAATACAACAATAAGCAAAAATTTTCAGTCACAACTTATCTAGACCAGTGGATTAAAATCAATGTCGAAATTCGTGCAAATATCATAAATGTCAAATCCAGAAATTTCTGTCTGCAACCTCCTCGATTTTCATGCTGCTATAGGACTGTATGGACATTGTACGGGCAGGCTGTACTATACGGTTTGCCTCGAAAAATGTGCCCGATGAACTAGAAAATTTCTTCCTTGAAATTTGTGCCCGATGAACTAGAAAATTTCTTCCTTGAAATTTGTGCCCACCTGCTTGCCTCGATTTTTGTGCCCTATAAGGACAGTACCGTACGACTACAATAAATGCTCTTAATGATGCCTCGATTTTTGTGCCCTCTGAAATGTTGTACCTTCACCTCAAAAAACGTGCAGGGAAAATACCTTAGCTGCATTTTTTCCTCTTTCTCAGAAATTCGTCTCTCTCTCACAAAAATGCAAAAGTGCCTCTTGACATGGAAAAATTTGAGTTTTAGGTAAAAATGGGTGGGTGAGTGAAAGGTCATCTAATCCAAGGGCCCAAATTAGATTAGATGAGTGGTTGGAATTAAATCACTTTTCTCCACAAATTAAAAAATTAATTTACTCACTTTTTAAATTTTTACTTAAAGTACACTTTAATCTCTAAAGTGAATTTAATGCTCATATCAAGTCATTAATATAAAGTCCATGTAACATGACCTCTTTCCCTAGTGACTTAGGTAAAAGTCACCAAGGGGAACAACTCCCAAGGTATAAAAATTCAACACTCCCTCTTATTGAGGAAGTTGTTCTTCACCACACCCAACTTGTCTCTGAAATGAATAAACTTGCCTCTTCTAAGAGACTTTGTCAGGATATCTGCAACCTACTCATTAGTGGAAATGTACTACAACTCCACAACTTCTCTTTGAACATAATCATAGATGAAATGGTATCTGATCTCAATATGCTTTGACTTGTCGTGAAATACATGATTCTTAGAGAGTTGGATGCAACTCTAATTATCATAGTAAATCATTGTAGGCCTCAACTCCTGATCAAATAAATCCACCAATAACTTGCAAAGCCACAGTGCCTCGTAACTATCCTCACTGACAACCATGTACTCAACCTTTGCAGAACTCAAAGTAACAGACTTTTGCTTCCGACTGAACTACGACACTACTGCCAAGCCCAAACTGAAACAACATCCGAAAGCACTCTTTCGGTCTGCCACACTACCTGCCCAATCTGAATCCATGAAACCAATCAATATAACGCCATATGATCTCCTATAATCCAGGCCATAATCCACTGTACCTGTAAGGTATCTCAACACATGTTTTGTGGCAACCCAGTGCACTCTCCCAGGCTCCACTGTGAACTGACTGAGAGTGTTCATCGTAAAACACAAATCTGGCTTAGAGTTGACCAGGTACATCAATGAACCTATGAACTGACGATATAAGGTAGGATCCACCAACTCTCCCTTAGAAGCATGAATCTTCTTCCAGTTGGTGACCATAGGTGTAGACATCAGTTTGCAATCCTCCATCTAAAATATCCTCAGAAAAGCTACTACATACTTTTCCTGCCCTAGGAAAATATGACCAGGATCCTGCCAAACCTCCAATCCCTAAAAATAATGCGTCAACCCAATGTCAGTCATCTCATACGCTGAAGCAAGATCTCTATTGCAAACTACAATAGGTCTCTCCCCAATTGTGATAAACAAATCATCCACATACACCAGAAGAATGAGTAGATAATCTCCATCCATAGACATTTAGATCAGCCTCACTCTTCTGAAATAGAGATTCGAATTAGCCTCACTCTTCTGAAAACCCATCGATAGTAAGTAAGAGTCTATCATGGAATACCAAGCTTGAGGAGCTTGCTTCAACCCATATAAGGATTTCTTCATCCTGCACACATAATTCTCTCTCCCATGAATCTCAAAGCCCCGTGGCTACTCCACATAAAACCCCTTGTGTATGATTCCATTGAGAAATGCAGTCTTCACATCCATATGATGGATCTTCCAACCCATTTCTGCAACAATGGAAATCAATGATCTGATAGAAGTATAACGAGAGACCGGTGCAAAGGTATAATCATAATCAACTCACCTGTGAGAACCCCCGCGCCACAAACCAAGCCTTGTATTTCTCCACACTGCCATCTGCAGCATGCTTTACCTTGTAAAGCCACTGATAAGTCACCATTGACTTCCCCTAAGGTGTTGGAACAATCTCCCAAATATTGTTCTTCATGATGGAATGATACTCTTCTATCATGGCATCTCTCCAAACATGATGCTGAGAGGCCTCCTCAAAGGTAGATGGCTCCGAATCATGAAGACTAGCAACCAATGCCATACCTAATTTATCTGGTATCACTATAGCCCTCACTAGTTCCTTGGGTGTTCCAAACTCCTAGCTTCCTTCAGGGTCTCCTGAAGCCATTTAGGATTTGTCTTCCCTGAAGGTTGCTCCCAAACTGGTCTGTCATCATGTGAGGAACTCCCAGAAGTAGAAGGCCCATAAAATTGTGTACTAGGAGCTGGTGAACTCTATGACCCGGTAGTTTTATATGGTGAACCTATGACCTGAGAACCAAAACCTGTCCCTGAAGAACTTGCTGGATGAACCACTGAACCTGAAGATCCCGTGCCTGTAAACTGTGGTCCAGTAACCCCAGAAACCTGTGAACCTGTCATCTGTACTAAAGGTACCTGTGAAGCTACTTGAAGTGTGGGAACCTGCTGCTCTCCCTGCACTAACTCTCTGGACTTCCTGAAGGCCCGCTCCTCCTCAAATATCACTTCCCGCCTCACAACCACCTTCCTTAGAGAATGAATATAAATACGGAAGGCCTTCGAATTCTCATCATACCCGATAAAGATGCCTCTCTGTTGTGGGCTCAAGCTTTGTCCTCTTCTTAGAAGAGACATGTGAAAAATTTAGGCAACCAAATATACGAAAATGACTCACCTCATGCTTCTTTCCTGTGAACATCTCCTCAAGAGTCTTGTTCCCAAAGGCACGATGGGGACTCTTGTTCTGAAGGTATACAACTGTACTTCATGCCTCTGCCCAAAGAAATAAAGGAAGTGACTGATCATGTAACATGGCTCTCGATGCTCCAACAATAGACCGGTTCTTCCTTTCTGCCACTCCATTATGATCAGGAGTGTATGGTACTATCAACTGTCTCTGAATGCTCTCTTGTCTGTAATACTCATCGAACTCCTTGGAGGTATAATCACTCCCGTTATCTGATCCGAGTTCTCAAATCCTCCTCCCCGTCTAGTTCTCCACAACAGCTTTGAGCTCTTGGAACCTCTACAAGACCTCCTTAGATTTCTTGCTCCTCAGGAAGTAGATCTAGGTCTTCTTAGAATGGTCATTGATGAATGTCACATAATACTCAAAACCTCTCAGAGAAACAATTGACATAGGACCACACAATTTAGAATGTATCAAATCAAGATCAAGTACTCCTGCTGACCTACTATCAATGCTCGTAAAAACAATCTTGGTGTACTTTCCCAAAGCACACCCCCTGTATACATCATTATGGTCAGTGCTGGACTTAGGAACCTCTATAACCACATACCTCAACATCCTCAAAGATGTACGATGCAGATGAGCCATCCTCCTATGCCATAGCTCACAAAGCTCATTGTTGCTGCTATGTGTCAAAGCATGCTGAGGTTGAAACAAGAGCTTGTACAATTTCCCAAATCCGACTCCAATGGTGTAGGAGGCAGATGGTCCCACGGTTTTGGAAAATACATGCACATGTCCATGCAAGAAAGACACCCCAAGACCCCTATCCTTGATCATGGAAACTAATATCAAGTTCTTCATCATCCCAGGTACAAACAATACGTCCCTCAAAATTATGGGACTCGTGGACTCTCTTTGAAATGTAATGGTCCCATGCCCAACAAATCTAACAACTGTGTCATCCCCTAACACGACCTCCACATCTATCCCTACCAGTGAAAGCTCAAAGAACATCTCTCGAGAATCTTCCATGTGACTTGAAGTTCCACTGTCAATATACCACGTGCTAGTGGGGGATGCACTGAAAGAATTGTCAGTCAACAAGGAATACTCCCTCTCAATATCAATGTATGCAATGGTGATGATGGATTCTCTCTCTCTATCAACATGCCCAGTACAGAGATAAAACTCTCTTTGAAATCTAGCTGTAAACTCCTTAACCTCTGCTGAAGGTGCTGTCTACTACCACTTCTTCTTATTATGTGGGAACTGTCCAGCATAGTGCCCAAGCTTTTGACAAGCAAAGCACTTTACAGTGCTCAAATCATTCTTCTGTCCATCCTGCTGCTGAGCCCCACCCTTCTTGGGTCCCTTCTTGAACTTCTTCTTTCCATTGGAAGTCAAAGCCACATTCTCCTCATCCTCCCTGCTAGTAGAAGAGATGCCCCGCACAAGACCTCTCCGAGTTTCCTCCTGAACAAAATCATCCCAAATCTTGTCCCAAGTAGGCAAGTTCTCTCTAGCTACTATAGCCTCCACAAAAATAGCCCAAGGCTTTGCAACCCCATTCAAAGTTGTCCGAACTAGCTCAGAACCAGGAACAACCTCTCTTACTGGTGCAAGCTCATCTCTTACCTGAGAGATCCTAGTAAGGTAGGAAATCACTCCCTTAACTTTGGCCATATTGATACTTTTCAATTTCTCTCTCAAAACCATTTTGCTATTTTCATTTGAGATTTGAAACAAGATGGTCAAAGAATCCCTTATCTGATATGCACGGGTTTTACTAGAAATGTGTGGGATCATGTGGTCTTTAACTACATCTACAATGATCCTTCTAGTCTTAATGTCCTTCTTGTTGAAGACAGAAAGTGCTTGTGCATCAATGGGAGCGGGAACAACAATAGGATTTGTTGTAGTGTTGTGAACCACTTCATCTCATAACTCATTTTCCTCCAATATAAGCACTAACCTAGCTTTCCATGGGACAAAAAAATCTTAGCCCCATCAAGCCTATCCTCCAACCTAAGTCCTGTTCCCATTTTCTCTGCAAAGTTCAAGTCTCAACAAGGTGTTTCCCTATGACAAAAGAAATCACTAACAGTCTGAAATTTTTCACTGTGTAAAATTATGCTCTTTCTCTAACAAAGCTTTGATATCATGTAATTTTTTCAGCACTCTCCCAACCTGGTTTCAACCTCCATTTTAAACATTGTTTAATGCCCAACCCAATTCACTCTCTGTTGCAAATTAAGTTATTTCTCATAAACAATAATATATGATTGAAACACAAGAATAATTTTTACAAATTTAAATGAGCAACAATTAAAAACTCATTCACACATAAGAAATCAGACTCGGGATTTTTTGGTCAAATGACTCAGGAAAAACCCCAAACTTCGGGGAAAACCTATGAGAGAGAAATTATTTATTTATCTTTCAATAATACAACAATAAGCAAAAAATTTCAGTCACAACTTATCTCAACTAGACGCTTAAAATCAGCCTCGAAATTTGTGCCAAAATCAGAAATGTCAAACCCAAAAATGTTTGTCTACAGCCTCCTCGATTTTTGTGCTTCTACATGACTGTATGAAAGTTGTATGGATAGGATGTACAACATGTACTGTACGGTCTTTCTCGAAAAATGTGCACGGTGATCTAGAGATTTTCTGCCCTCGAAATTCGTGCCCCACATGTCTGCCTCGATTTTTGTGCCCTGTGTTAACCCAAAAATCCCCCACTAAGCTCTCAATTTCCTACACCACCCAAGGACACCATCTCACGACCCTCCATTAAACCCACACACCCTTAAAATAGCCTAAGGATGAAGAAAAGGGGCTAAAACCCCCAAAAAGAGCCCAAAATAGCCTCCTAGGAGCTAAATCCCTAAAAAAGGGGCTAAAACCCTAAAAGGAGCTAAAGTTAGGGCAGAAGGGGCTAAAGACTTGACTAAGGGCTTAAAACCATAAAACCCCTTGGAAAAGCTATAAAAGGAGGGTGGGGTGTCACTCTCAAAACACTTCTCCCTTGCATATTGTTATGTTGCCCGTGGATGCCTTGAGACACATTTGCCTCTCAAGCCACCCACACTCCCTCTCCTCCATTCCCATTGAGCCATTGCTCCCCATCCAAGAGAGAGGAGTGCTTCCAAAAGCTAGGGCATGGTGGCCCATTTCCACTAGAGAAGGTATAGCCTGTCTTTCATGTCTTGTTTATTTGACTTTTAGTTGTATTTGCTTTCTAACCCTTTTTTCATTTGCAGGTTTTATGCTTAACATTGTTTTGCAGGTTTTACTGTAGCTTAGTCTTTGCTTGCAAGTCTTTGGAGGCAGAACCCTAACTCATGTTTGCAGAGGGGTTCACCAATGCTTCCATCTTTTCCATCTTTGCATAGTTTACTTTACTGCCATTTACCTTACATTTTTATTTTCTGCTCATAGTTTAGCTTTCATTTCTGTTATTTACATTACGTTTTCATTTTTTGCATTTACCCACTAGCAGGAACCTACCCTTCTGTCCTATAGATAGAAGGGAGCCATTCCCGCGCCTGTAGTAGGGAGAAATCCTTACTACAGAACTGGCGACCATACCAGGTCGATCCCACAGGATCCCTGGGTTTATTTTTCAAAGATTTAGTTTTTAGTTCTGTTTTTTGCCCTAGTTTAGTTTTTCGTTAAATCTATCTTAGATTATTGTTTATTTACATTTATAGTTATTGCTAAGCCTCCTCAAGGCCAATCGAAGCCCATTTGGCCACAGTACCAGTTACTGTTGGCCATTATGTGGTTTCCAAATCACTCAGCTGTGCAAAAATGACCGAACCAAATTTCTAAAAATTCACCTGTGTTCAGGCTCGTTTTTTGCCCAAACAGTTCAGCCATTTGCGAATCTGCCCGCGGTTAGGGGTAAAAGGGCTTGTTTCCAAAGTGAGTTTTCAACTGTTTTCCTCATGGTTTGATCAGAATCCACTTCACAAAAACAAGAATTTTACAGGTGAGCAACCCATTTTTGGGCTTCACTGTTTGCTTTCATAGGGACTGTCAGTGCGGGTCAGCCGCCTCTTTCCAACACACCATTTCAATTTCAGTTACTGTTTCTATTTTCAGCAATTTATTTCATGAACAATGTGTAAATTCCAAGTAAACATTAATGGCTTAATAAAATGAACCTAGTCTAACTAAAATCAACTTAAAAACATATTGTCTTGCTTCTCCTTCCTCCTCTATCCAGTCATCACCCTCGGGGTATTCTGGGATACGACGAAGGGAAAGCTCGTGTAGATCTAGGCACTCCACTAGTTTGTTCCAAACCATTAAAACCGGGTGACCTGGAAGGTAGAGGGGGTAGAGAAGGAGGGCTTCTCACGACGCTAAGCATCCTCCTTGTTGACCAACCTAGCATCCAGGAGGTGACCTGAGGATCTACGGATGGGCTTAGTCCCATTGTGTTGAGAGCCCAACACCTTCTCTTGGAATATCAGTGTGAGGTAGACATCTAGTTAGTCCAACAAACATTTAGGGTTAATCACTATATTTGTTAAACAATTTCTGATTATTTATGCTTGCATACACAACCACAATGACATGAACTCTACCATGATGAATTCATAAACCATTTGCAACAACCAAATACCAGAAAAACAAACAAACAAATACACCATACCAACTAATTAACCCAACTCAGTTCATGATGCTGAGTGAGCCTTAAAATTTACTAATTTACACTAAGTACAAACAACTCTGCAGTCTTTGAGGACATAAGTCCCTGACTGCTTCAACTGTGGGAAGTACTTGGGCTCTGCCTAGAAACTCATTGTGAGGAGTACCACAGGAACCCCAAAGTAGCTGGCCGTTGAGAGGAATTGCCAAGCGAAACGGGCAACGACCCCTTCCGGTTGAGTAGAAACACCTATGAGGAACAAGCCAAGTGCTGTCTTCTGGCAGTCTTGGTGGCCGAGAGACCACCTTTAGCCAATAGGAAGCCACTAAAACCGGGGTCCAAATCTCATTCCCACCAGTTTCATACATAAAATCAAACACGATTGATCCTCCACGCTATTCCTCATGCCTAAGAGGCAAACCACCACCATTCGGAACACTCGATCGGCACCATCGAAGCCATTCTCAGTGATCTCCCACACCATCAGAGGGCCACACAGCCTCTGATTCTAATTCAAACCCATATCAGTCTGAACTAGACCTCCACACCGCACCATCAAGCCCCATGGCTAGTGCGAACCCGGATCCATTTTCTGGCCTAACCTTAGCAAGTGGACCCATGTCCACATCACAACCTATCACCCACAACCTGGCAAGTGGCCCAAGCATAGTCATGCAGACTGTCTTTAGTCAGTTGCCACCACCTATAGTGACTAGCCAAAGTGGCCCACTTATAGCACATGGGACACACTACCCCTCCTACCACACAGGGGGGCAGCGAACCGTCCACTTACATTTCCCCTACTGTCATACATGGGGGCAATGTCCCCGCCACTCATATTATCCCACCCACAACACTTACGGGCATTGGCCCATCTGCAATTGTGCCACCGCAAGCACCCCCAGCTGTGCAGATGCATTATGCACCTGCAAACCCCACCCCCATCGCAGCCCCATCCCACATCAACTTGGGGTCAAATCTGGCATTCATGGCTTGTCTTAACTTGCTTGATTTGGCTAGATTAACGAACGACCCCATCCGCCCCCAAGATTTTTGGCCACCCATGCCAACTAAACTGGCATCAGACATCCCCAAGTTTAAAGGCAAAGCAGGGGAATGTCCCCAAAACCACATAATGACATTCCATCTATGGTGCTCATCCAACAACATCGTAGATGACTCCATTAGGCTAAGGCTATTCCAACACACCCTTACAGGTGCTGCGGCCAAATGGTACATTGAGCTACCACAAGCCAAGTATCCAGACTTTAACTCCTTAGCCTTCATGTTCCTACAGTATTTCCAACTCCCCGTCAAATATGACGAGGGGGTGGAGATCCTACTATCCTGTTGTCAAAGCATTGCCACTCATATAATTGACCATATCCATGAGTGGCGGCGACGTCACAGTCTATGCAAAATCCAACTTGATGACAAGATCATCTTGGATTGGTTCCTTAAGACCTTGCTCCCACCCATAGCAAAGGACATAGCATCCGAACGTCCCCAATTCGAAGAAGAGGCCATATTGAAGGCCCAACAGTTTGACCTTATCTATGCTCAGTTTGGATACTTGTACACTGTCATTCTAGACGCTCCTCGTTTGAGTACCTCCTACTGTGACGCACTGAGGGCATCCCACGTTGCGGACGGCATCATAGGGTTGGTCTCCCAATAGCCACAGCCTCGACAGACACCACCTGCCGTTACACCACAACCAAGCAACACTATTAGTGTTGCTTACCAAAACCAAGCTCCAGACTATGCAAGAATGATGTCTCAGTCTAGAGCAACAACGTCCTACGCACAACCTGCGCCACTGCAGTAGGCTTAGGCCATGGCTTGGCCAGCACAACAGTATGTGGGGAAAATACCCACATTTGTGGCACCGCCACCCCCACAAATCTACTATGCACCACCAGTGCAAACAATTCAAGCCCCCTCCCCTGCCCCACCCGCTCTGTTGGGACAAGTGTTCGAACAACAAAACCGTCCCAACCAGCCTGCCCCCAAAAATCAACAAGGGCAAGCTAGAAATATCCAGCCCCGCAACCAAGGCAATAATTAATCTCAGGGAGGTGGTAAACAACCGAACCCTCCCAACAATGCCGCGGCAAACCGACCAACCCAAAACCCCCCACGACAAAATGCACCAAGACACAACGCTCCGTTGCGCACAAACCAACCATGCACACTCTATGATGTTTATGGACATTACACATTCAAGTGTCCCCTCATGGCTCGCGCTAAGTAGGCCATTCAAAATGAGGCCCAACAGGCCGCCAATGCTGCCAATCAAGCCCAACCCAACCTAACACCACAAGGACCTCCTCCCATGGTGCTTCAAAACCCACTACCAGTCCAAGGATTGGTGGCAACCGCTCCCCCTCCCCAGGCCAATCCCAACGCTCCGGGGGCACCGCCCATGGCCGAAACAGGTGTTCACCACCTGCTAGCCATGACCACTGAAGATGTCAACTTACAGACTAGACGAAATCAGTACGGTACCACCACCGAACCTGCTGACTCATCAGCAGCATCCACATCTGAGACAACCAACCTACCTCTCCAGTTACCCCTGTTCCTATGCCCCCCGATACGCAGAATTTCCAATAATGCCACAGCTAGAGCTACAGTTAGCTATAGCATTGTGGATGATTTGGCCCAAACGTCAACCGCCATGTCCGCTCTTGAGGTGCTTAAAATGTGCCCAACGTAGCAGAAAGCCTTGCTAGCCGCCCTGGGGGCAGTAGACCCCTCCGAATCGAAGTTGATCACCTTTGACATGGAGAACGGGGAACCGCGCATGCCATCGACCATCGCCTTCCAAATTCCGGTGTCCATCCGAGATTTGGTTGTGCATCGATGCATAGTGGATGAGGGGGCATCCATGTTCGTCATGTCTACCTTGGTTTGGCAGAAACTTGGATCACCAATTCTGCAACTGTCCTCCACAACTTTGCGGGCTTATGATGGACATCCCACTAAAGCCCAAGGAATCCTCCCCCATGTCCCCATCACGTTAGCCGGGAAGACAGTGCTGATTGACATAGAAGTCGTCAACGATCAACTGGACTACAACCTCCTCCTCGGAAGGAGTTACATGTATGCCATGCAAGCAGTCACATCAACTGTCTTCCGTCTCATGATGTTCCCCCATAAAGGGAAGATTGTGACAGTTGACCAGCTCACTTATCATGATCCCCAAGGGTTAACGACACCCACCAATGTTATCCCTACCATCACTACCATTGAGCAGCAAGGGATGAACACGCACACCAATGTCATCCATACAATCAACACTATGGTTGAAAACACACCATCCTCCCCATCATTGAATGTGGGCCCTGGGTTGTTTACTGATCCCACCATGATGACGCATTTCCTGTTAGTGTCGTCACCGCTGACACAAAATGAAACTACGGACTTGTGCATGGTCTCATCTAGCACCGCTGCACCCAAACAACAACCACAGCCGTAGCCCCAACCACAACCACAACATCGTCCGCAGCCGCACCACCAACAACAGTCGCAACACCACCCGCAGTAGCAGCATTACACGCAGCCGCAATCACAACTGCATCCCCACATGCAACCAGTCGGGAATTATGTGGGCTCATCCCCAGTCCATACGATTCCCTTCCTCTTTCTCCCACCTGGTGTCATGAGTAAGCCGGTCATGGCCACCTTAAGCCTGCCCAACTTTACATTGGGAATTCTAGTGTGGTATCTTGATCCACTAGCTCAACCAGCAATGCCCCAGGTTGTCTTAACCTCGGTGCAACTGATTGCGGTTGAGTCTCACCAACACAACCCCGACCCAAAAGAGCCAGGGCCAAGAATACCAAAACCACCGCAGAGCCACGACAAGTCCCACCTTACGCCGTCTGCGAGCAACAGGGCCATCCAACTCAGAACTACCCTAAAATCCCAATGATCCATGCGCATCTAGATGCCATGGATACAAATGAAAACATCCCCGTGGTTGAACTCCCAACCGCGCCAATAGTCAGGAACAAGGCATTGAGAACAAACCATGCTTGCGCCCTTTGCGGCTTGTAAGGACATTACTCCCACCATTGCCAAGACTTACCTGAATTTCGAATGGCTCTCGTTGACCTCTGTCAACATTCCCTTGAGTTTGAGATCACCTTGATCGAAGAAGTTCACCCACCACCTCCTTCGTCATACACCATGCCCATTTACATGATGTCCAGTTCCATTGACCCGCTCATCTCCTCCTCAACCGATGGTCCATCAGACCTGTCTCTTCGTTGCTTCAGCAACGATGAGGAGATACTTGAAGCTCTGACTACCTTGGAATACCCATGGGAAGACATGCACCATCGCTCGTTCTTCCTCCCTGAAGAACTTGTGTCACAGTCTGACCAGTTTTACATGGAGACCAAAGATTTCATTCATGGGAAGGTCGACTGGTTCAAGAACCCAATCCCAGCACCTGATGCCTTCAAAGAAGGGAACATAGCGAAAATTTCACCAACCATTAAAATCGACATCTCAACCAATTCTGAGATCATTGAAGAAATCATGTTGGGGGCATCTTGCTCCCCGGAAGAAGTCGATGCCTACACAACTCTCTTCCAAGAATTCCGCGACATCTTCGCCTGGTCTTACACCGAAATGCCCGGCCTAGATCCATCCATTGTGGAACACCACATCAACACATGGCCTAATGTGCCTCCCATACGCCAAAAGCAACGGCCCATCCATCCATCCAAAGTGGCTGCGGTGAAAGCCGAGATAGAGAAGCTACGCACAACCGGCTTCATTTATCCCATTGCATACACCCCTTGGGTTTCTAATCCCGTTCTCGTGAATAAAAAATAGGGTACCATTCGCGTTTGCACAGAATTCCACGACCTCAATGGGGCGTGTCCCAAAGACAATTTCCCCACACCCTTCATCGATCAGATCATTGATGCATGCACCGGACATGAAGCCTTTTCCTTCGTGAACGGTTTTTTCAGATATAACCAAATCCAGATCCGGAAAGAAGACCATTACAAGACGACATTCACAACCCTATGGGGCACATTTGCATATCGAGTCATGCCCTTTGGCTTGAAAAACCCTGGAGCCACCTTCCAGCACGCCATGACACCCTGCTTCTGAGACCTCATCCACATCATGTTGGTTTGTCTCAACAACCTCATTGTGCGGTCGCAGAAGCAAACACATCACATAAACGACTTGCGACAAGTCTTCATATGATGTCGCCAGTACGTAATCCGCCAGTGAACCCTTTCAATTGTGTCTTCTGTGTCCCAACGGGCCATCTACAAGGATTCATCGTGTCACACAAAGGAATGACCGCTGATCCTTGGAAAGTCCAAAACGACTTTCCCTCTAACGTCACCCCTTTGAGTGACAACGTTACAACTTGTATTATAGTTTTTCCATTTTTTGTTTTACACATTTTTCAAAATTGAGTCCTATGTATCATTTCCTCTCATTGCTTTAGATGGAGCACACCTCAAACCGGTATATGTGATTCCTAGATGGAGCAAGCAGATGGTCTCTGAACCTTGCCTCGGCTGCATGGGATCTCTACTCCCCATCGTACGAGTTGATCCACATCGACGGAATATGCGTGGGCACCACAACCAACAACCATGATGAATATGAGGGTGTCAATGGCCTCTTGGCCGCCGCTCTTCAGTTAGGCATTCACCATCTCGATGTCTTCTTAGACTCCCAGCTGCTTGTGTCTCAGTTGAACAACCACTATCGAGTATGTGATACCTGCCTCTTTAGAAAGTACCTGCGCACTAAACAGACGATTAGAACATTTGAATCCATCACATTCACACATGTTCCCAGAAACCTCAATAGTGTCACACATCAAATGGCTAACGATATTCTAAATTGGCATATCCACAACCGCATATAGGAAACATACAACCATAACATCATGCATAACTATGTCCAAAAATGTAGAAACAAGTGTAATAATACATCACATAGACATTTGCATTCAACATCATCATCAAAATACTCACATAATAAAAGCGCATCCACGTGCGTCAAAAATATATATAGATAAATAGATAAGTCGCATGTCCAAAACATGTCCAATACAAAATGAGAAGCCACATATGCTTTCTCAGCAGGATATACATAGCGACACAAAAACTCCTAAGTGCACCAATGCACTAGGGGCAGCACCATCAGCTGCTAATTCAAAGTCACCCGGAACCGGCTCGAGACACCTCTCACACCTTCGGGCTCAAATTTATATCTATTTATGAGACCATCATCTCATGTTTAATAAATTAATTTCGGGACCATTTCCCACAAGTCACCTCGATTTACGAAGCCATGACATGACGATGCAAGTGTCTACAGACCTGTACTTGTATCACACTTCTTGACCGCTACTCTTGCGAGGGGCCACCGCCTGTTAAGGAATGCCATTTTTACTTTTATTTTGTATTTTAGCACATAGTTGTCTCTTTTATCCACCGCACCGTACGCGGACACCTGGACCATCGTCCACAAAACCCTTTATTTTTCTTGCACGTATTTGGCATATAAGTGCCCCGGACTTGCACTCACATCGCATGTAGTCAAGTTCGTCCACCGTAACACACACACATGCTCTCCTGACCTCTGTCTGAGAGCCACCTTGGTTTGAGTGCCTCTGTCGCACGGAATTGCGAGCCTCTGCCGCGATCTATCCCACGCATGTATTGGTATGTTTGAGAGCCTTCTGTTCCATCCATACTGCACAGATGACCTTTGGACCTCTGTCCACCGTCCCGACATGAAGCACCGCTCGTGCCACCGCAATCAGTTGACCACACTGGAGTTGCGTTTAAGCTCTTTTCTGACTCCTTAAAACAATGAAAAGATAGTCGAGCACAGCTGCTTCCTTTCTTGCTAGCTAAAGTATAGGAAAGGGCGTCTACATCGTCGCGTTTACCTCCTTTTGCGGACCATGTAGACGATCAATTGAAAAGGACCTCCTTGGCACACTTAAGCCAAGACTGTTCCCCTCTGGATACTTTTATGCTTTCTCAGGCAGAGGGGCTGCACTTTACGAAAAATCTCACCACCGGTTGTCGTTAAGCACTTTTCCAGCCGTCTCATCAAGAAAATATTGCCGAGCAAACTTGGTTTCATTCATGCTCGTAAAAGTATTTGAATGACCGTCCAGTCAGTATAGGTTTAACCTTTTTCGGCTGATTGGACTACCAACGGTAAAGAAGTCTCTCATCCCCTACAGGATGGGTGAGCTCTCCTATGTATACTTTTATCCTTTTTTGAGCATAGGAGACTACCAACGAAAAAGAGCCCCCACTGGAGTCTTCTTCATGCTTTCAGACTCTCTAAAATTGAAAGCACCATCGAGCATTTACTTTCTCGGGCTCACAAAAAATCCACGAGATCGTACCATAACGGTGTCCCTAGACACCATCGCATAGTAAATAGTTTGGAAGCATTCCCACATTGGGTCGCCTTTGTTCAGAGTACTCTGCAATGTGTCTTCCTTGGATCCCATCAATATCAAAAGTGTCCACCTCCTCCAAGTATTTCCCATCTGCAGTGAAATTCCCGGTATTACAGATATGATCCCGTTCCCTTAAGTCAGTTTCATTTGCTGCCTGGTCCGCCCTGCCATCATACTCTGAACAAAGGAAGTTTGAGTCTCCCACACTCCCCCTGCCCCTGTTCAGTTCTTTCCCTCCCCCTCCCCTCCCCATTCAGTGAGTCGGTCCGCAGATTGCTTCACATCTTTCGGTTATCTCCCTCGCACTCCTGGTCAAGGAAACATCATTGCCTTGACTAGGGACAGGTCTCCCTCTGTCGACACCAACACACATATTCTAGAGGATAGACTCAGAGGTCCCTGTACCTTGGTTTCATTAACCTAATTGATGAGTTCCTTGGACCACTTGAGAGGAGTCCTTAGTGCCTCTCAGGATGGTTGTTTCTCACGTGCTCGACTTCAACTCCATCATCGCAACGTTGAGATTCGTACAGGGTTTGTTCCGCACAGTATTTGTTCGAAGACCCCGGATGTCACCTGACTCTATCACATTGGTGAGTCTACTTGAGGGAGCTAAACAGGTTATGTCCCTTGTGATTTTTGGGTTGCGTTGGAGACAGTGTTCAGAAGCCCCAACAGTGCTTCGATATACCTTTATGATTGATGCAAGCATACTTGTACCATAGAGACTCTCACTCTCAATCAACAAGTCCATACAGCTATGTACCATTCCAGATCCAACAGACCGTCAGTCATGAAGATATAGCATTCCATGAGAATGCCATGGGTTGAATATACCAGATCAGTATTGTATTCAACCTCACATAGAGGCAACCATTATTGTAACATCAGTTGTATATGATTGGCTCTTGTATGTTAGAGCATAGATCAAATTATTCTTTTGACATTGTCACGAGCATGGGGATGCCCGCCTTGTCCATTCACATGTCACACATTTATTGTATCTCACCCATTGATGGGAACCATATTAATACAAAAACCAAAAGCCACCATGTCCCAGCCTCGGAAGCACCACCTCAACGCAACAAATCCTATGATTTTCGTCGACCATACGTTGAGCTCCTATGCTCACACATCAGGGGGAAATATTTTAACCCAAAAAGCCCCCACTAAGTTCTCAATGGCCTACACCACCCAAGGACACCATCTCACGACCCTCCATTAAACCCCCACACCCTCAAAATAGCCTAAGGATGAAGAAAAGGGGCTAAAACCCCCAAAAAGAGCCCAAAATAGCCTCCTAGGAGCTAAAGCCCTCAAAAAGGGGCTAAAACCCTAAAAGGAGCTAAAGTTAGGGCAGAAGGGGCAAAAGGCCCAAAAAAAGGGCTAAAACCCTGACCAAGGGATTAAAACCCTAAAACCCCTTGGAAAAGCTATAAAAGGAGGGTGGGGGGTCACTCTCAAAACACCTCTCCCTTGCATATTGTTATGCTTCCTGTGGATGCCTTGAGACACATTTGCCTCTCAAGCCACCCACACTCCCTCTCCTCCATTCCCATTGAGCCATTGCTCCCCATCCAAGAGAGAGGAGTGCTTCCACAAGCTAGGGCATGGTGGCCCATTTCCACTAGAGAAGGTATAACCTATCTTTCATGTCTTGTTTATTTGACTTTTAGTTGTATTTGCTTTCTAACCCTTTTTTCATTTGCAGGTTTTATGCTTAACATTGTTTTGCAGGTTTTATTGTAGCTTAGTCTTTGCTTGCAGGTCTTTGGAGGCAGAACCCTAACCTGTGTTTGCAGAGGGTTCACCAATGCTTCCATCTTTCCCATCTTTGATTAGTTTACTTTACTGCCATTTACCTTACATTTTTATTTTCTGCTCATAGTTTAGCTTTCGTTTCTGTTATTTACATTACGTTTTCATTTTCTGCATTTACCCACTAGCAGGAACCTACCCTTCTGTCCTATAGACAGAAGGGAGCCATTCTTGCCCCTGTAGTAGGGAGAAATCCTTACTACACCCTGTACGGACTGAAAAGTACTGTACGGACAGAATTGTATGGCTGCAATAAATTCTCTTAATGTTGCCTCGATTTTCATGCCCTCTGAACTGTTGTACCTTCACCTCGAAATTCATGCCAGGAAAAATACCTCAGCTGTATTTTTCCTGTTTCTTAGAAATTCGACTCACTCTCTCAAAAATGCAAAAGTGCCTCTTCACATGGAAACATTTTCCTTTTAGGTAAAAATGGGTGGGTGAGGGAAAGGTCATCTAATCCAAGGGCCTAGATTAGATTAGATGAGTGGTTGGAATAAAATCACTTTTCTCCACAAATTAAAAAATTAATTCACTTACTTTTTAAATTTTTACTTAAAGTACACTTTAATCTCTAAAGTGCATTTAATGCTCATATCAAGTCATTAATATAGAGTCCATGTGACATGACCCCTTTTCCTAATGACTTAGGAAAAAGTCACTAATGTGAACAACTCCCAAGGTATACAAATTTAACAATAAAAATTTCGTCCTCAAAGATGTAGAGTCACTCCTCAGTGAATGACGATTCTCTTCCCTTAATATCATTATAGATATAGTTTAATTGATGTTGGTAGAGATTGAGATGACACAACCCTTGGAAAGGAACAACCCCTTGGATATGCAGGTATCCATCGGTTTTTTAATTGATACTTGCAATTTCATTTTATGTGTCATGCCTCTAAGCTCAAGTGTGAGTTACGAGGTGAGGGTGCAACCTGGCTGGTTGCAAGTAATGTATTTTTATGTGTCATGCCTCTAAGCTCAAGAGTGAGTTGGGGGTGAGGGTGAAACCAACTTGTTTGCAAGTAATGTGTTTATATGTGTTGATATATCTAAGCTCAAGCATGAACTGTATGGGAGGGAAGAAGCCTAGTTTGGCTTGCTAATGATATTATATATAATTTCTGATTGAATTGCTTGAGAGTTTGGGAAGGGTGCAACTCTTAGGTGAGATAGCAGTCATGTATTGAATATATATATTTTATAAGTTTAATTTATTGGCAAGTAAACCAATGAGGGCACAACCCTAGGTTAATGGTTGCATTATTTAATAATTAGGAAGTTTGTCTTTGAGGATATAACCCTAGACTTAGTGTTTGATTGCAATTTAGACTGGATGTAGTAAGACGTAAAGTCCTAGTAACATCAAATTAAATTGTAATAGACTTTACATGCATATGCAAGATGAATATGTGCATGGTAGCCCCAAAAGGAAGTGACCTTAGTTTGAAAGATTATAAGAGAGCAGGAGGGATATCTGTAAAGTACAGACTCTAGCCCTAATGGATTTCTACCTAGCTGAGGGTGGCCTCTCGACAGAAGGAATATACGTCGACAATAGAGCCTACCAGTGGAACGTTGCAGTCAAGCCTTCATTTGCCTAGTCTACCTCTCTTAAATAAGTGATTTGCCAGTGCTATGTATTTATACTTGTCAAGTTGTATAATTGAAGTTGTTTATAATGGTTATGTAAATCATGTGATAAGAGTATAATGATGTTATGTAAATGTAATATGAAGTGCATTAATGATTGTGAACATAATGGTAATGTTTAAAGGTTATTCCATTGTTTATAATAACCTTAATTAGACAATGTTAGTATAATTTAGTGTTTTCTAACTAAGATAAGTGATATCATTGAAATGCATAATTAGAATAAAACACAAGTTAGTTATACAATATTTTTAATACTTTGTGGTAGAGCTATTGAATGGTATAATCTTGTGAATAGAATATTGTTATCTTTTGATTAGTATGCATACATGATATACTAGTTGTTCTCATGATTAAAAATTAGAGTCTTATTTATTATTATATTGTTAGGCTTTTATGTTGGATAGTTAGTTTATAAGTGGATTTTAGTTAAGATGTAATATATTTAAATATAACTTGGTTGAATGAAGCACGGGCTTGATGATAAACTTATATTGTTGAAATCCCTCAAAAAGATACGAGCTTATTCTCTTAAAAATATTGGTTAACTTAAATATAATTTATTATATAAGTTGGTGATAGTTGTACAAGATTATTAATAACATGATGGATTAATTACATTGGTTACTAACGTAATTGTACTTTGGAATATATAAGAGTTATTTTAAAGTGGAATATATAAGAGTTATCTTAAAATGATTGCCTTATTAAGTAAAGACTTTTATCTATAAAAGTTATCTTAAAATGATTGCCTTCCTAAGTAAAGACTTTTATCTTTAAAGAGTAAGAACTTGGTTAGAGTGGAAATCCCCCTGAATACTTGGATGTTAGAATGTTAATAGCATGAAAGTATGATATGCGACTACTTTTAATAAGGTGAAAGTAAAGACTTTAAGTTACTAAGGTTACATAAATGGTTATGGTTTGTTATAATATCTTAAATTGTTGTATGGTGAAAGCATAGTAAAACCATCTACTTGTTGTTCTTAGTATGTAATAATGCTAATGAGGCTAACGCATTTTATTATAATAATAAATAATAAATAATAATATAGACTAATATGTTGGGGTTTGCTTAGATATGTTAAAGGAAAAAATTATACCCCATATTCTTAATGGGATAATGAGGGTATTGGGTATGTTACATGTGTTCAGTTGGTAATGAACTTGAAGAGTATCAAGGCAAAAGTAGTGGATTGGGAAGTAGATAGGCATAGAGCTAAGAATGGGATTATAAAGAAAGTAGAGGATGAGCATGCTAATATTGATTAGAATAATTCATTATGCATTTTTAGTAATACGAAAGACTTGACAGTAAAGGAGTTGGAAAGAAAAGTGAAGAGTCAATTAGAAATCACAAAAGCTAAATGGAGGATGAAGAGCAAAGTAATATAGTTAGAGAACAAAAATGAGATTACAATTTTTTCTATCATTATGCAAACCATCAGAAGAGAATAAATACGATATATACGATATGGCAAATAAAAAATGAGGAGGGTGCATGGCTAAGAAGGCATAAAGAGATACCAAAACTTTGAGCTAGGCATTTTTGGAACCTTAATAAGGGACTTTACGAGGTTGATATTGCATAAATTATTAAATTGACCTATTTTTTTCTAAGATTTGTAACAAAAAGGACATAATTCAACTTTATTTGATGAAATTTCTAAGGCAAAATCACCACAAAATGATGGCATGTTTTATGAAAGATAATGTTCTAGTCTGAGATGGATGGACCATATAATTCTTTATTGGCTTCTATGAATTGGTTCAAGAGGGTTTGACCAATGTAATTTAAAAAGTTAAGAATTTCAGTAAGATGTCTAGAAGTTATGATACTACTTCTTAACACTCATTCCAAAGAAGGATACGCCTGAATCTTTTAATGAGTTTAGGTCCATTTCCTTTGTAATTGCATTTATAAAATAATAACAAGCAGTAGGAAAATAAACGAGCCTATTGGGGTTGTTCAAGAAGATTTACACTCTATTAGGGCCTTAAATATGTCATTAATGGTAATAAACTAGACTGATCAAAAGCATACAATAGAACAAACTAGCTGTATCTAAGATTACTAACTATTCATGTTGGTTTTAGTTTATTAGTAGTGAATTGGACAGTGGGATGTGTCGATTTTGTACATTTGCTATATTGATTAACGAGGAAACATCTACTTTCTTCAATCCAACCACAAGATTGAGGCATAAGTTTCCTACTTCACCCTTGCTTTTCCTAGAGATGGTTGAGGGCCTTAGTAGGGTTGTAATGGAAGCTAAAAAGGACGAAAATATTCGGAGGATAAGGATATGATTATTTGCAGATGATATTTTGATGTTTATAAATGGATTTGAAAGGGATACAAAAAAATTTAAAGGATATTTTGGATATCCTTTTTTATCACTTGCGATGGAGGTGAATTCTCAAAAATATGCATTTTGTATATGTGGATTGAGAAAAGAGATGGAGCATAGGTTGGGCACAATATTTCCTTTCATACATTTTGATTTATAGGAGGGATCCAAATATATAGGTTTTATTCTCAAACCAAATAGATACGGGAAAATAAACATGTGATGGATATTAAAAGGATAAAGGAAAGACTCTACATTGGTGCAATATATGGATGTGCAAGGGAGAAAGATTAACTTTTGTGGAGGTAGTGTTGGAAGTAATTCATTAACATTTATTCTCAAAGGGGTTTTGGAGAGGTTTAGAAAAGTGTATTTCCATTTCTTATGGGGAGGTGAAAGTGAAAGCAAAGGGATACACTTATCCAAGTGGCTAGATATATCTAAGTTTAAAGAATTGTGTGGATAGAGGTTAAAATATATACATTTCTTTGGAAATTCATTAGATGCACGAAGAGCCTTTGGAATATGTTAGCCAAGAAAATCCTATGAAAGAAGGTGGTTTATTAGAAAATAGAGTGCCTAGGACATTTTGAGACTTGATTAGGAACCCAAGAAAGTGTATAAAAAATGTCTCAAATGAGTGGAAAACATTTGTTTTGGCACATCCATTAATAATGAACAATCTAGCATCGAAGGTAGGAAATGGAAAGTAGGTGTTGATCCTATTTTGGGATGGTGAAACTATTTTATTAAGTATATACTTAATAGCTTACTTATAGGAAGAGGCCATCCATTATTTAAAGTATACTTCTACTTCTACATGGAATCGAGGTTGGAGATCTACATCGGCATTGGGATTAGAAGATGTATGGCTTCATAGTTGGTATTTGTTTGTGGTAGAATTCAAAAGGGGAAGTATCATATTTAAGGATGAGGTAGAGACATTGTCATGCACAAAAAATAGGGTTCTAGGTGTGTATACTACTAAATCAGGATATCATGCTATGATTTATGTAACATCCCAAGTTGTGGTTTAGTGCTGGTCAAAGGTTTGGAAAATTAAGCTAGCCAAGATATTCACAATATTTTTTTGGTTGGATCTTGGAAATAGGGTGTTAACTTGGGAGACCCTACAAAAAGGGGGGGATAGGGGCATTTTTATGGTATTAATGCAGAGAAGAAGAAGAAGACAATATCAAAACTCATGTAGTAGTTCAATGTCCTTATGCACAACATTAGAAGAATGCAAATAAATTGATGGGGGTCTCAAATGTTTGAAATGGTCTTTTAGTGGAGTAGAGTTGAAGGAATTGGTTGTGTAAGAATAAGTTAAGAAATTTAGAGTTCTTACATGCCTCATTCTTTAGCGTATTTGGTTGGCTCAAAATGCTTGTTTGTTTGAAAACATACATATGACAACCTTTTAGGTTTATTCTGAAGTATATGCTTGGTTTATAGCATGCAAAAAAGATATTAAAGAAATACATTTGATATAAATTAATGATTTTATGATTGAAAAATCATCTACATAAGGGGTTTTTAATGGGGAAAAACAAGGTCCACCTGATTTTTGTAGTTTCGGGGGTATACTTTTTTTTTAATATCTAAAAGGCATTTCTTGAAGTTCAAGGCATGTTTAGTTCTTAGTTCTAGCAATATAATTGAACCGATGGATCTGAGATGTCTACTAAAATTGGTTGTAGAGAAAGGGTTTAAGCATTTGCAAGTGTTTAGAGATTATTCTTTAGTTATTGAATGTATGAAAGGGAACTTATAGATTTAGATGATCTCTTAGGCCCTTAATTATTCGAATAGTTAAAAGAGGTGGATAGCGGAGGTGGGTGGCCATAGGTTTTCGTAGATTTTTTGTCTCCGGTGCGCCTCTCATATCTAAATGCACCCATGCGCTTTATAATTTACAAATGCATTGGATAGTCCTAAAGTCCTACACAATTTAAATTTCGATTTTAAAATTAGAAACTAAAATAAAATCATCGGTGCTCTTAACACAAACATAAGCACAAATGTGTTTCAAAAGAGGCGCACCGATAAACTTATAGTTGTTTTTAAAACAAAAATATATTCCAAGGAGTTTGATAGTGGAGGTGGGTGGTTGGAGGTTTTTGTGAATGTTTTATCACTGATGTGTTTCATTGCTATATTCGCACCACTGTGTTTTATATTTTGAGAATGCCTCAGATAGTCCAAATGTCCCACTAGTTGAAGTTTTGATTTTAAAATAAAAAAACTAGAACAAATTCACCAGTGCTCCTAACAAAAACATAAGCACCGGTATTTGATAGTAAAATTCATCGACACTCCGAGTTAGTGTAGAATCAAAAAAATAATTTGACCATAAAATATTTTTTTACATTGTTAGTGCTTCTATGGAGCCATGCAAGCAATGATGCTCACATATCCATAAAAGTGCCAAGTGTGGAAGTGTCCCTGTACACCGTACTTGTCGATTTCTGTGCATCTAAGGTTGATTGGTGTTTTGTTTGGAATTTCCAAACAACCACTGATTTTTATTTTCTTCATACATTGGCACCATGCCTAATCGACATGGATGGTCGGAGGTAAATCAATTCTTATCCTTTAATTTAAAATTCTGGTGGAGTAAATTTAGAAATTAAGCTTTGCAGGCTTAGAATTAAAAAAAAAAAATTGTTTGTTTGTTTGTGCTCCTAAGGAGCTCAATATGCACTGTTTGACGATGCAGTTACAGGTCACATCGACAATAGTATGTTAGTCTATCACACTACTCTCGATGGATAGATATTATAAGGACACATCATAAAAATTACACCTAAGACGTTGTGTCTATATTCAATTAACTACACCGACACTCACTGATTTGTCCAACTACCCCCAACACGCACTATGAAGAATACATTTTGATTTAAACTAGCAATTGTACCTAAGGGTGCAATAAAAGAACGCCGTGTTGTAAGCTAAGCAAGGAGATGTGGGCATATACAACAAGAAAGACAATTTGAAGTGTTGAACCACAAATTTTAGTAAATAAAATCTTATGGTTGATACAATAATTTAAAACATTATATTCTTCACATAGGGTGAAATACTACATTCATCGTTTTTTCTCGATTATGTTGTTTTTCACAAGTTTAATGGGATTTGAGTATGAAGTTTGACCTTTAACATGGACTAAGATAGAGAAATCCATTTTTTTGTATGGTTGAGTCAAGTTCGTAAAAAAATTTAAACTTTTATTTTTTTAAATTAAATAGTTTTAAATTGGAAAAAAACTGCATAATAAAAGTTAAGGTATTTCGATTACGTGGAAATCCATAAACCGGAGATTATAGACTGGAAGGCATGTTTCATTACAATGTTAGTCTCTATTTATTTATAGAGCTACAAAGAAGTCATTCAAAATACTGACTTGCCTATAAAGAAGTAACCATCCATATTGACTTGCCAATCAATGAGGCACGATCAAGGGTGAACGAAATCAAGATGATTAAAAGCTCTTGCACTTGACTAAGAATTAAATGCTTTGTCTGCCTGGCTAGGTGCCATGTGATCAGGGCCCAAGTTCCATTACCTACCAACATGCCACTCTCGAGCCTGCCACTAAGCAACAAGCCCCAATGCAGCTTTTAAAACTTTGTTGCATGCAGCCCTCGTGGGGCATTCCTGGGCTCCATCACTTGCTTTGTTCAGGTGGTATCCCTTTCTTCACGATCAGGTAGTGCTATGGTTTCTATGAAACCATCTCATCTGGGTCTGCTAGCAAGCTGCTTAGAAGAAAAGAGCTGCCAAGTATGTATGTAAACATTGGTATATTTGGAGATGAAGCTCCAGGCGGGTATATCCATGGAAGAAACCTGTCTATTACTCATTCAATCCATCCCTCTGTGTTTCTCTTCATTTTCTATTGGGCATCTCAAATTCATATTTTGGATTTCATTCTTAGCAACAGAAGGATTGCTAAAGGATAAGTACAATAGGCAGCCCTTAAGAGCGCTAGGAGCTTTGCGGTTAGAGATTAGCTATTGAAAATACAAAGGGAGGTGCAGAAGAGACGGGAGGAAGCAGATGTTGAAGCTAACGCTGGGACCCGACGGACTGAAGGTGAAAAATTCTTTAGAACTTTTCCATACCCATAAACTTAAGTAAATGTGAATAATTCCCCTTAGTTAATTCGGATAGTTATTTCTCTGTGCAAGCCTAGCTGAATTCGGATAAAGATATGATATTTCTTATGCTCTATTTATAAAACTATTGCAGAGAATATCTATCTATAAAGATATGACATTTCTTATGCTCTATTTATAAAACTACATTGCAGAGAACATCTATCTAGAAAGATCTGATATTTCTTCCACCGACTTTCTTTTTTCCACAGGACGCTGCACTGTTTCAACCATTTCATTAATTGCATCTTCTTCTAGATATTTCCATCACTTCCTAACAAACATTAGGCATTGTAATCGTTATTTTAACAAACAAAGATGATTGTAACTATCTAGGCAACCTGCTTTCACCCTGTAATGTGATTTAGGTAACTTTATATTGTGCTTAAAGTAAATAGAGTCCAGAATGTGCATTGCATTATTATGACTAGCGCAAATCAAAACACAGGTTCTCCACAGAAACATATGTTTGATCATAGTATACCTCGTAATAAAAAAAATGAATATGTATGTTTGATCATAGTAAACCTCGTAATCAAAAAATAAATATGTCTATTTGGTGAAAAATATACTCCGCCTTTGTTAAAATAAAATAGTATTTAACATAAAACACAACCATATAGCCTCTGACATTCTTGGCCAGTAAAGCCCAATTTGATTAGAAGAATAACAGCTGAACTGAACTGAACTGAGATCTTCTTAATTATTGTCGCTGTCAAGTTTAGCAAAGTCGGCAAGGGGATGTTTCCCTTTGAGGTGTATAGAGAGATAGTAGCGAATGTATTCTTCGTGTATGAATTTCCTGTACACGAGCTGCTGGTCTTCCTCAACTATCTTTGATGACGGAGCAACCTCTGCATTTATACCCGGATTGTAGAACAGGGCAACAGAAAGTCTGGCTCTTTCTTGGTTTGTTATTGCGCGATGCTCTACACTCTTGTATCTCCCATTTGTAATCACCTGTACAATGATAAATGTTAGCATTGTAAGGTTTGCTAATACACCAAAATCTACAGATAAACATTTGGTTTCAGCACAATGCCTTATTATCAGAAATTTTTAGAGATGCAACGGTTGTACAGATACTCCAACAAGCACATATAAACACAATCAATTTTTTCTTAAATGAAATTGTGTTTTAACTTTAAGCAGGTGGGATGATCACCTCTACCAAGTCCCCAATGTTTACAACAAGCGCGTGTGGAATGGGCTCCACAGGAATCCATTGATTGTTCTTGCGGACATGCAAACCTTCTGTTTGGTCATCTTGAAGGAGCAATGTAATCCCCCCTCCATCTGAGTGAGGAATCAATCCTAGAACAAGATCAGGTCTAGGGCGCGACGGGTACAAATTCATGCGCATCAAGTTCATGGGCTCCGAACCAAACTTCTCCTTGAAATAATCGGCCTCGAGATGCAAGTTCTTAGCAATTAGTCTCAGCACCTCTTGAGCGACTCTTTCCACCTCAATTGCATACCTCTCCATGGTATCCCTGCAATATATCAATTAATTAAAGTCCATCATACATGGTTATCGACAATACTTTCATCGATTTTACAATAATCCTTTTATAATTACCTGAAATTTGTGGGAACGGTAGGCCAGAGATCGATATTTTTAAGAGTGTTGGGCATGAGTGCCAAAGCAAGAAAATTGCCCCAGTCCAACGTTTGATCCTTGGCCACCATGAAGGTCTTACCATAACCCTGAACGTCTCCTGCTTGCGAAGCATATTTCTATTTTTCTTGTAATGGAAGGTTAAAGAATTCCTTAGCTACGCCCTTTATCCCATCCATTAACGAATGAGGAATCCCATGGTTCACAATCTGAGAAATTGCAAGAACTCAATACAACTCTAAATCTCAAGCACACAGAAGTGAGATATTATTGCAAAGATAGTAATTGACAATTACCCACCTGGAAGAAACCCCATTCTTTGCAGGCGTTGGAAAGCCTCTCCATCTCCTGCTGCCTCTGATCATCTTCTGGATGCAAGTCGATGAGCTTCTTCATGTTGATAAGAGGAATTGTGGATTCAAGCTGAGAGACGAGTAAAGACCTCAAGCAGCAGTAGTAATGGCGGAATGCACCTCTTGATCGTAAGCAATAGCAGTAATGGCGAACTAGACAATAGCAGTAATGGCGGACTAGACATCAACGATGAAGATTTTCCAAATCGTCGGACGAAAAAAATCTACGGATGAAAAAAAAACGCATTAATTGGGGGAGTCGACTCCCATTTGTTAAATGCCTTACGGCGTAATTAAAAAACCTTAAAACTAAATGGTGTGTTATAAACTTATATTCATACAAACACATTATTTAAATCCTGTATCGTTCACCACCATAGATTGGTCTTTTTTTGGTTACTCATGTGTCGACTGTTTTAAATTTTCTTGGATGGCTAGTGCTTTTTGGTTAAGTGTTCGAAGGCCCATGTTGACTTACAATATGTCTATTTTCATGCTATGACCTGATCCTTTTTTCGGGTTTGTCTATTTTGGTCTATCTATAACAAACTGTGTCTTTTTTTTTGTTTTTTTTTTGGTGTACTAAACTCTACAAATATTTTTATATAAAATAAATTATTATTTTTTTATGAAAAAAGAAAGAGATAAGGTGCACCTTATATCACCATTACGATGCATTGTTGGTGCACCTTTGTCAGCGCGTTTGTATATATATGATGCATCGACTATAAATTTTCAATTAAAAGCTTGAATTTATTTCTAGTGGGTAGTGTCGTGTACTGTTCATAATGCGTTCCATCATGCACCGTTTGTGGTGCGTCCCTCTAGATGTGGAGCACCACTAAACCATAAATATAATAAAATATGAAAATAGCCATCAATGCATTTGGTTTCAACACCGGGGCAGTGCTAGGATTATGGTGCTCGCTTTAAACACTAACACACTATGCCTCGTGGAAACTCATGAACATGAAGGGTGCAAGACACCCCTTTTTGAAAAATATATGAAGTTGGAAGTATGGAACAAGGCAGCAGAGAATGGAAAATTTCACGGTGGTATCATGGTCTTCGTGAAGAAAAAGGTATATCGTAGCATTCAACTAGAAAAGGAAGACCCAAATAAACAATTTATATGTTTTAAAATATCAGAAAATGGAAATGACATCAGAATTGCAGCATGCTACTTTGCCTCACAAGTTTAAAAAATTTACAAACAGAGGGGGCTCGACCATAAGGACCCTTTTGCAACATTAAAAAACGATATTGCGAAGTATTCTCAAGTAGGTGAAATCCTTCTAGTAGGAGATTTCAACGCCATGACTGCAAGTGGGCAAGCTAGCATTCTTTGTCAAAGGGAAGATTGCAATCCTATTTGGTTTACAGAAGAAAGAAATCATCAATGGACAAGAATTTCAAAAGACAACAAAAGATGCAATTTCTTTGGAGATCAGTTGCTTACCTTTTGCGGAACTTTCAATTTAGTAATCTGCAATGGTTTGCCTAGATGGACAAACTCTGGTAATTTCACTTGTCATACCTACAATGGAGCAAGCGTGGTGGATCATGCAATTTGTTCGCATGGCCTATGCAAGAAAATGGAGGAAGTTATGATTGGAGAATAGCTCTGGGATTTAAAATCTAATCACAAACCAATCGATCCAAGTCTTTCTAAGGTTGAACCCCCTCCCCCCTTAGTCAACACCGCCACCATTACTAAGATTTTCACCGTGCAAGAGATTGAGGTGGGTATTAAGAAGTTGGGCATTGGAAAAGCTAAAGATTTAGTAGAACTTCAAGCTGAATATCTAAAGTGGGGTTCAAAAACTCTTGCACCTCACATTACAGGAATCTTCAACAACATCATTCAATAGGGATTCCCTACAGATTGGAAGCCTAGCCTCGCAATTCCTCTTTTCAAGAGCGGGGATGTCAACGATCCCTCCAATTATAGGACCATAATGATAAACCCCTTGTTTGCAAATCTATTTGGAAGCATTCTAGAAAATAGAATTAGCAAGTGGGTGGAAGAAAGGGACAATCGTGCTAAAGGACAAGCAGGTTTTAGACCTATACATTCCACGGTGGACCACGGTATTACTTTAAGGCACATCATTGAAAAAGTATGGGAGAAAAAAAGGGGAAGCCTTTTGTTGCTTTGTTGATTTCAAAAAATCTTTTGACACGGTTCCCAGGGATAAGCTATGGCATAGAATGGAGGAATTTGGGGTTCCTATACATCTTAGAGCAGCTGTTCATAGGCTATATGAGGAGGTCAAATTCAAAATCAGAACACCAGATGGTATCTCCGAAAGTTTCAGAAGAGATATTGGGGTCAAGCAAGGGTGCCCATTATCCCCTACCCTTTTTGGCTTATATATTGAAAAACTTGAAGAGTGGTTAAACTTAGAGGGCAGGGATGGCGTCCTCATGGGCGAGTATGTGATAAGGCTTTTTTTGTATGCAGATGACCTTATTTTGATTGCTAAGTTTGCTCTTCGCTTGCAAGAGCACTTGATTTCCCTTGAGCATTTTTGTAGAACAGTTGGGATGCAAGTAAATACTAGCGAGACGAAAGTGGTAGTTTTCTCTAGCAAAATAAAACATAAACAACATAAGTTATACTTCGAAGACAATACCATTGAAGTAGTGGAAGATTACAAGTATCTCGAAATCGATTTCAACAAAAGTTTGAGTTGGGAAGGCTGCAGGAAAAAAATAACTCTGGGAGGTTGGAAAGCATTTTATGCTTTCCAAAATAGGTGCAGAGAGGCAGAGTTATGGGACTGGAAAACTATGCAAACCCTTTTTGGGTTCTTAGTGATCCCAATTGTTCTCTATGGTTGTGAAGTTTGGGCCAATAGTACCTCTGACTTACAGTGGAAGCAAATAGAAAAGATTCAAAAACACATGATCACAAGCAAGTTCAAAATTAAGAGTTCAGTGCCATACGAAATCATGCTAAGTGAAATGGGTGTGACTTCTATTGAAGCAATCGCTATGGTGAGACTCATAAGATATCTAAAAAGAATTGAGCAAATGGAAGAAGGTAGATGGCCTAAGGTTGTCTTCAATGACATATTGTGCAAAAGAAAGAAGACTTGGATGCGACAAAATATTAAATGGCTTAGCAAGTGGGATATGTGCTTGAGCACGTGCCCTACGAATAATAAAGAAATGAAGGATTTTGTTATCAATAAGTTCCACAAGCGAACTTGGGATAAAGAGCTAGGGAGAAAGAGAAAGTATTATATTGAAGAGTTTAACCCCACCTACGATCAGCATCAAAATGTGTACATAGGGGCCAATATATCTTGGAAAGCCAAAATTCTCATTGCTCAATTAAGAACTAATTCCCATCAACTCCGTTGTGAGACTGAGCGCTGGAAAATGCCAAAAGAAGCTTGGGAAGAAAGAGTGTGTATTTTTTGCACCATTGATAAGGTGGAGACAGAAAAACACTTCATTTTAGAGTGCGAAGCCTTTAAGGACAATAGGGACAGGTACGCAAATGTCTTGGCAGATAAATCTTGGGATGATTTATTTAACAAAGGGACTGTGGAAAAATTGGGGGCGCTCATCATCAAGTTGAACAGACAAAGGATTGAATTGCATAAAACAGCGTGCGAGTTGGTCTGTCCCATAGGCTATTCTTAGCCTCGCGAACGTTAAAATATTTCATTCATTCATTCATATGCACGCTTTTTAGATTCAAGTCACTGTATAGATTTTTATTTTAAAAAACTTTAAAACTCAATGGTGCACTGCTAATACACAAACCTAAAGATGTGGAGCACCATTAATAATAATAAAAAATAAGATAAGGATTTATCCATGGATGCATTTGGTTTTAGCATTGTGGTGGTGCTATGTTGTCGATCCTCTCAGTTAAACACTAAAGAGACACTTTAAGAAAAACATAGAGCATTGTCAACGTTGTACCTTATTTAATTTGTACTCACCGCTTATGAAAAATTTTTTTGGGCCCAAAGAAAATTTAAAATTTTATAATAAGTATTTCATATATATATGTATATTAGATTTTTCATTTTATCAATATAATTAATGATGAAATTTGTATTGAAACGAGAGACAAGCACCACACACACATACCTCAGTTTTATTTTTATAATGTCGTTCGAGTATAGAAGGTGACAGAGGGAGAGAGACCTGGTTTCTCATCTTATTGCTGAAGACACTTGCAATTTATTATTTTAGGTTGGCCTTCTCAAGTTTTATGAGAAGGCTAATTTTCTAAGGAGCCATACTGAGATATTAACAAAGTTGATCCATCAATGGGATCATGGCGGGTAGGCCTTTACGGTTGGCCTAAATATTTGGTACCAACCCACAAAGGAGTATTTTTACTTTATTATAGGTTTATCTAGAAGAGGGGAGGGCTTCCTCATTTTCTTGATCTACCACATAGTGTTTCAGTTGACACTCAATTGAGGTATGTTCAACAATTCATCGGTGATGATATTATTCATCCCAGTGAGTTCTAGGTGAGTGAAGGATAATTGAGGCTACATGAATTTGGTTAGAGGAGGCCATCTGATTGAGCCTTTTTGTTAACATGATAGCCCACCATCCCATTAATGGGAAACACATTAGTTGTGATTTGTTTTATTATGTGAAGAGTTTATTGCACATGCCCAAGCTAACAAGGTGAGTAACTATTTTTCAACAACAATTTTTCATAGATTTAGACCATTATCATAGCTAGTTGTAGAGGATACTTTTTTTCTCCTTTTCTTTAGAGTTATTCACTCTACTTTTTGATATGTTTCCAACGAATCAACCCACATTCAGGCCTACATATGACAACATGCTAGTCATATCTATGACTATTGTGTGCACATTCATCTAGGGGTAGGGGTTTCCCATGAGAGGACGACTCGAGATGATGTGTAGGGTGCCTGGTACAAAGGTTTTGGTGGTGTTGTGCACTTATGACCGAGAATTAGTCATCCATTGCATACAATATCCATATGTAGGGTTTGACTAGTGAAGATGTACAAACATTTGATTTATGCAAGATGAGCCACCGAATACGAGGGGTAATATATATGATCACTATCTTTTGATTATTGTAGTTGCATAAATTTTATCTTATTCAATGCACACATAATTGATTATAATTTTTTGTTTAAATAGTCTAATTATTGTTGTCCACTATTTTGTAGATATTGGCACATTTGTCAAGGACAAGTCACTACAATATGATGTGGATGTAGTTGAAGTTGAAGATCCAATCTTGACTACAGACCTGGCATGGAGCAGCATAAGAAAGGTCATAAATTTCATCACCGTGTGGTAGTTGTCTTTGTCACTTGATGTCTCAACATGACATGGAGCCTATACGACATTGAGTTCACATGCATGACCCCTAACTCTCTCCCATATGGTCCACTCTTCCCAAAGAAATGTCGATTTTGATGTGTCCACTTGAGGGCATGTATTCTAGATACATCTTGTGAGGTTGATTCTCCTCCACCTCCTCCACCACCTCTTCAATTCCTCTATCTAACAACTATTTGATCATTTAGTGTCGCACCTGCATCTATCTCTTATCCACCACCATTATCCCCTCATGTAACATGCTCACCGCCATCGCCATCCCCTCCTCTAGCATCACCATCATCATCCACTAATTCCCCATTCACCCATCCATTACTACCACCCCCACCATCCCCACCATCATCCAATGATACATTAGTCCTACTACCACCAACATATTCTCCTCCAACATCCCCACCACCATCCATTGTCGCCCCATCTATAACTTGGGATACGTGTACTTGTGTCATTTGAATGTTGATTCAACCTATAAATAATATAAACTATATGCCTAAGTCTAGGAGACTTGTCAAAATGTTCAGAATATTCCCCCCTTTAGATGGATCTACCTAAATCTTAACACATGAATCCTAAGGCATAATAGGTGGATCTATAGTAACCTTTAACTCTAAAGAAGATTGTAAAGGTTCAACTTCTTAATCAACAATGACATCTCTGCTAAAGATCAATTTATTGGTTTCCACATCATTAAAACTCTAATTTTAATCACTATCAATGTACCATATAAGCATAAATTTATTAATTTTTATGTTATGACTTGGTTCTCTTCTCATCTATAAAACAAGGATATGCAATAGAACCAAAAACCTTAATATTATTTACTTTGGGATTCCTCCTAGACCATCCTTCCCTTGGGATATTTTTCTTCATTGCCATAGTTGGATAACTATTCAATTGATATAATATCGTGAACACTTCCTCAACCCAAAACTTGTTGGGATTAGACATATTCTGCACCATACATCTGGCCATGTCCATGATTGTGTGGTTTTGTTTCTCAACTACTCCATTGTACTATGGAGTGTAAGGTTTAGTGTACCATCTTTTGATAATTTGTTTAGCAAAAAACCATATGAAATATTTGGAGTAAAATTCTCCACCATTATCAGACCTAAAAGTGGTTACATGACAACCAAACTCTTTTTCTACTAACGCTTGAAACTTTTGAAATTCATTAAACATTATGGATATTAATTTCAAGAAATACATTTACTTCTTCCTACTACAATCATATGCAAATACATGGAAATACTTGGTACTGATGATTGATGACATGTTCATTGGTCCACAAATATCTGCATGAACTAGATGAAGGACTTTGGTTGCTCTACAAGCTTGTCCTTCTTCAAATGGAATTCTGATGTAGGAGCATCACAACCTAGGAAAGTAATTTTGTAATGGACTTCTAGAAGGTCAAAGTCTTCGTAAGATAGAGATATCCTCATGTGAATGTAAAAAAACCTCTATAAAAGAAGATTTAGTCGAATAGTGATTTGTGTTTTAAGTTGATAAGACCAAGAGTTGTTTTTAGAAAATAGTTAGAGATTTCATGGACTTAGTTAGGATTTGGTCAATGAGCTTGAATCTTATCTTCCTAGCATAACATGTAAAGCCTATGGGCATGAGAAAGCTGTGTCCAGAGCCAAGGAAGTTCCCAAACTTTGTGGAATCAGGTTAGTATACTGGTAGGAGGTAATTCTGAGTTTAGGTACAGAGTTGTTTTAATGAAACATTGTATTTATGCCTCCGAGTTGTGTGAACGCCTCTTTGATACTATATGCTCATATATTAATGTAAGTGAATGATTATTGAATTGGGATGACGTGTATAACCCTATAATTGATGAAGCAAAACCAAATCGTGGAGGGTTTCGTGTGACTGTACATCAATAATTCTAGGATATTCCTCCTATCTGTGACTGGATCGATTGGAGAATTTTCAACCTTTTGAATAGCTAAAGGGAGAATCTCTTTGGCACATTGTGAGTGAAAAAGCAAATTGTGGGTGGGTCATTAGATTGGTACCTAATTTAATTCGTGGTCAATCATTTGAATGACTACATAATGGATTTTTATGTATCCGATAGAAGTAACATATGTATGCATTTTAATTTATGAGGTTGCAGGCTGTAATAAAGCTAAATAGTTTAGTAACTTAGTTAGTAATTTGTTATTTATTAATGAATGGCTTGATAGGTCACACCATTTAATTGTGACCCTTGATTTGTATAAAGCTGCATTGTACTCCTTGTAAAAAACACCAATTCAATAAAGAAAATACATCTTTTGGAATATACATTCCAAGTTGGTATCAGAGCATCTGGTTCGATTGGCTCTCTCTCCTCCGTGAGTTCGTTGTCGTTTCCATTCATCTCCTCTCCTTCCATTTCCATTCATTTCCACGCTTCCCACCTCTCATCTCTACCACACTCTCATCCCTCATAACCCTATTTTAATATTTGCAACATTTTTTTAAACTATTAAAATTTTGTAATAAACTTATTATTATTATTTTTAATAATAAATTATTGTTATTGCAATTAATATTTCAATCGTTAAATTCTCTCCAATCCAAATTTAAATGAGATGAATATAAGAGATATGGAGAGAACCCCCCCGGAGAACAAGGACGCGTCCATAAAGTCAGATGATGATCCAATTCGAAATCTACTAGCAAAGCTTGAGCAAAAAGAGGAGGACATTCACGACCTAAAGCTCGAAATTCAGTCACTAAGAGACCAAGTTAAAGGAAGAAATAACTCACATACAGGCCCAACCTACAACATTGTTCACAAGGTCAAGATCGATTTACCAGGATTCGATGGATCAACAAAATCGAAAAATATTTTTAAATGTACAATATATGGCGACGATGACAAATTGAATGTTGCAGCAATGTACATGATAAAACCACTTGTGATTGGTTCTAATGGTGAGACTCAGTAATGAAGGGAGGAAGACTAGTTAGAGAGTGGGACACCTTCAAGAAAAATTTCTTTAAACGATTTAAAGGCACGGAAGAAGCTGAAATCTACAGCAAGATCACTCATTTACAACAAGAAGGAACTGTGGATGGATATTTGCAACAATCTATTGGTACCAACCACTCGTGTCCAAGATATAACTGAAGAACAAATCCTGTGAATTTCCATTGGTGGGTTGAAACAAAGTATTCAAAGCGAGATAAAATTTTAAGACGTCAAATACATGGAACAAGCTCGTCAAAAAACAAAATTAATTGAAGAAAAGCAAAAATCACAACTTTTGTCGATTTATATACCAACCCACCTAAGAGCAAATTAGAAAAAGGACGAAAATCCATGTCGTAAGTGTAATGCCCCTAATTGGAATCCAAGACATAAGTGTAAAAATAAGAATCTATTATTGTGCGAAAAAAGTAATACTAATGACGATAATGATGAAGAATCAAGCGACACACCTTCCTATGAGACAGAATTAGATAGCGATGAGATTGGCAAAGAGGAGGCTAACATCATACCAACTCTCTTAGTGGCTGTAATGACAGGTATCTCTCAACCCCGAAACCTCAAATTGTTTGGCCATATCAAGAACACTAAGGTGACAGTGTTGGTCGATAGTGGGAGTACACACAACTTCATAACCTCTAGGGTAGCAAAACAATTAAACATATTCATCTACCCTACCTCTAACTTCCAAGTATTGATACAAGGAAACAAGACCACATCGTGCGACATTAAATTCTATAAAGTATAACTAGCTATAAAGGACTACAAGCTAATATCACCAATGTATGCTATGGCAATTAGAGGGGTTGGCATTGTTTTAGGTGCATAATGGTTGGAAAAGTTGGGGAAAATAAGATTAAACTTACGAGAACAATTTATAAGGTTCTATGAAAATGGGAGGAAATATAAGCTTTACAGTATTAACTTCCTCCCTCCCCAAATTGTCTCATCTAATAAAATGGAAAACATGATAAAAAAGGGAGCTCAAGCCTTCTTCTTACATTCCTATGCTATGGAAAGGAAAGCTGACAAAAGACAAAATACTGATCCTCGTGAATTAGAACAACTCTTAGATGAACATAGTGACATCTTCCGAAACCCTCCTCATGGTCTCCCACCCCCACGTCCTAGGGATCACATCATTGAGCCGATGCCAAGATCAACTTCAATTAGAAAAAAATCATACAAACAATCTCATAGGAACAAATCAGAGATCAAACATTTGGTGCAAGAACTTTTGGACGCTGGAATAATCACATGTAGTAAGAATCCTTTCTCAGCACCATTCATACTCGTTAGGAAAAAAGATGGATTGTATAGACTTTGCATTGATTATTGAGCGTTAAACAAAGTCACCATAAAAGATAAATTCCCCATTCCTTTGTTGATGAATTGATGGATGAGCTACATGGTGCAAAATATTTTTCTAAACTAGACTAAAAATCAAGATATTACTAAATTTGTATTTGAGAAGAAGATTTCCCCAAAAGAACTTTCAGCACCCACAAAGGTTTATATGAATTTCAAGTGATGCCGTTTGGATTATCCAACGCTCCGACAAAATTTCAAGCAATGATGAATGACTTGTTTCACCCTTACCTAAGAAACTTCATGCTAGTGTTATTTGATGATATCCTTATTTATAGTAAAAAATGGAACTCACACCTCAAGCATGTAGAAACAATATTGAAGCTTCTAGGAGAGAACAAATTTTATGCTAACAAATCAAAATGTAGTTTTGGGAAAAATACCAGATTTTTTGGGGCACAATGTTTCAGCCGATGACATTAAGGTCGATCCCAAAAAAATTATGGCGATCACAAAGTGATCGTCCCCCAAGTCAATTACATTGTTAAGAGGATTTTTGGGTCTAACAAGTTATTATAGAATACTTATTCGCAACTACGCCCAAAATGTAGCACCCCTAACATCACTATTAAAAAGGGATGCTTTTAGATGGGATAAGGATGCAGAAAGTTGTTTTGAACAATTAAAAACCCTAATGACATTCACACCAGTGTTAGCAACTCCTGATTTTACGAAGACATTCATCCTTGAATGTGACCCTATAGGGACATGCTTAGGATTTGTTCTCATGCAAGATAAACATACCATTGCTTTCAAAAGCCGAAAGTTAAAACCAAGTGAGCAAACAAAATCCACATATGACAAAGAAATGTTGGCAATAATGCATGCCATTTCTAAATGGAAGCAATATTTGTTTGGGGCAAAATTTCTTGTTAAAATAGACCACAATAACTTGAAGTATTTTCTAACTAAAAAAAATCTCTCTCCCGAACAACAAAAATGGGTGAGCAAAATCCAAGTGTTTGATTTCGGCATTTTGTATAAAAAAAGTAAGGAGAATAGGGTTGCAGACAACTTATCAAGAAAACATGAGAGTGATGCCTCAATATGTGCCATTTCCATAGTTGTTCCTGAATGGATTTTAGAATTCCAAAGTGAGTATGTGAAATACCTAGAGATAAGGAAGGTAATTGAAGAAGATGAAAACAACAAAGCAACAAACTCCAAATATTCATGGGAAAAATACATACTATGGTACAAACAAAGAATATATTTACCCAGTTCAACAAAATTTAAAACTCAAGTCTTAAAAGAGAACCATGATTCCCTGACATCGAGCCATGTTGGTTTATTTAAAACATACCACAATATCCACCAATCCTTCTTTTGGAAGGAAATGAAGACTGATTTTCTAAAATATGTGGCTGAATGTGATACTTGTCAAAGGAATAAGTTTGAAATGGTGTCTGCTTCAGGTATCCTACAACCCATTCACATTCCATCCCAAAAATCATCTGAGGTATCCAAGGATTTTATCACCGACCTTCCTACATCAAAAGGAAAGGATAGTATATTTGTAGTCGTTGACAGATTAACAAAATATGCTCATTTCATTAGTATTTCATTCAAAGCAAAAGTAATCCAAGCCGCAAATAGTTATGTAAATAATATATTTAAGTTCCATGGGTTTCCCAAGGTTATTGTTAGTGACAGGGGCCCCAAATTTACCAGCGAATTCTAGAAAGAATTGTTACACCAAGTTGGGACTTCATTAACTATGAGTAACTCGTACCACCCCAGACATACGGAAAAAGTGAAGTAGTAAACAAATTCCTTGAAGGATACCTGAGGAATTTTGTGAACGACCAAAAAACTCAATGGGTACAATGGATACACCTTGCAGAATGGTGGTACAATAGTACATATCATACATCAACAAAAATGTCACCTTTTGAAGCCTTATATGGGTATCCACCTCCTACAACAAGAGAATATGTAATCAATAATTTCAAAGTTCTAGCAACAAGAGATTACCTAGCGACATTCGATGAGGTCATCCACATTTTAAAAAACCATCTCGAACAAGAAAGAAACCACATCAAACAACAAGAAGACTAAAAAAGAACCAATCAAGAATTTGAAGTGTGTGATTGGGTGTTTTTTTGCCTTCAACCGTACAAACAAACTTCACTAAAAAATTCCAAAAATCATAAAGTTGCACCCAAGTTCTATGGACCATATTAAGTTTGAAAGTGAGTGGGACAAGTGTACTATGCTCTAGACATCCCAAATAAAGGAAAAATACACGACATCTTCCATGTGTCATTCCTAAAGAAGAAAGTGGGCTCATCCACTCGCATACAAACTGAATTGCCTATGTTAAATGATGAAGGAGAATTAGTGCTAGAACTAGAATGCATTTTGGAAATTAAAACCAGAACACTCCATATCAGTCAATGAATAACTTATCAAGTTGAGAAACTTACCAGATGATGAAGCTACATGGGAGAATGAAGATTTTCATTCGTGCCACCCATCCTTAGCAATACTTTGTGGACGAAGTATTCTAGAGAGGGATGACTTGTAATACAACTAAATAGTTTATTTACTTAGTTATTAATTTGTTATTTATTAATGACCGACTTGATAGGTCACATCATTTTATTGAGACCCTTGATTTGTATAAAGCCGCATTGTACTAGTAAAAAACATCAATTCAATAAATAAAATAAATATTTTGGAATATACATTCCACAGGACTGGGATTTTGAATCGCTACATAGGTGAGAGAATTATGATACATAGGTGAGAGAATTATGATATGAGATATCCATGCTAGTACAGGTATAATGGATTGTGAGATTGAAAAGAGTTGGGAGTTGAAGATCCATCGATTGAAGGATAGAGGGAAGCATGACTAAAAAGTTGGACGAGAGCAAGCCAAACTCATTTGGAGAATGAGATCATGGATAGAAGTTCCTATGAACTTTAGAAAACAAAGGTTGACGCAAAAGGATGAAATTCTGGTAGATAGAGACAATATAAAGTGTATTGATCCGATAGAGGACCAATGGTGGTGATTAAGTTGCCACGACAGATATATTGCTTCCCTTTGGATCTCCAACAACTTGAGATCCAACCGACATCAATGCAATTGACGCAACATTGAATGTTGCATAAAGGGGTGAATATTGCTCGCCACGCTAGTTTAAAGTCACATGGATGAACACAGAGTGGGATGAGACAATGTTCTCATGAGCCTAGAGTTAAGGAAAACATGGAACGACTTGGAAAATGGCCATAACCTATAAAGAGAGATAGGGCTAAGGCATAACCATTTGGATTAGAGTTGTGGAAAATATAAGTTTAAGTGCTCTATCATGATGAGGCATAGATCATGGTTTGGTGGAAGCAAATATCCAAGGTGATCTAGCTAGTGGTCACAAAGAAGATAGTAAGAGGGTTTACAAAACCCACTAGCAACGCCTTCTAGTAAAAATTATGCTTCGGTCCAGTGACAAGAATGTAGTTCCGGTCACAATCGTGCTTAGTTCTAGTTACAAGAAGTAAAACTTGTGGTTATATATAAAATGAGTAAGGGTCTATTCTCACATATACAGGGACTTGCTCTACCCATTGCATCATAGTCTGTGATGCTTTTGTGCTTGGAAAGCTTCACACAAACCCTGAATCTTCTATTGGATGTTAGAAAGTCCATCTACAATATTTCTTAAGCTAACATAGAGAGGTAGGTTAGGTTGAGGTTCCCATGTAGTTGATGCCAATGTATATCGATGTGTGATGCACTCTTCGCTACTACTGTATGCTTCTTAACTCTTTAATTGTTGATTAATTTAAATAGTCCATGATCCTCCACACTATGAGCAATAGTATTTTGAGTCTCCTTGTCAATAATATTATGACTGCTAACGCTGACAACAAATTGGGGATAATATCTCATAATATAACTAACTAATATAAAATTATGCCCCAACCTAGCACATAGTGTACACCAAGAAAAATAAGCATGTTTCCTCCAAAGGAAATCTGGAAATTTCCTTAGGGACACAAGTAGTGTAATACTTAAACTAGTCCTATATGTTACTAAAATGGTCATATTTACCTGAGTCAATGTATCAAGAAAATAATCTATGGTTATTTGCAGGGTATTTGGTCATTAATACACATGAGGATCACTCGTTTTCATGTTTTGTGACATAAGAGCCCTCATGTTGAGGCCCTCCCTGATTTGTTTTCTTTGTTCAAATAACCTCTTTCTACAAAAATTATTCATATAGGCTACCTTGCCTTAGTACTGACAAGTGATTCTCTTTTGACTCCTTATGACATCTTCTATGTTGTCCTCACCTTTCTTATTTTCCCATTTACATTTTCTCTTGTAATTGGTGGTGAAGGTCTATTCTAAATCCTCTGTCTCATTAATGCCACCAAGTTTTTTCTTCCATGTCTTGACGTAAAATCTTATTTCAAAGCTCATTAAAATTCAAGTCAAGAGGTCTATAGAAGTGATATACGGGGTCTCAATAAAGTGATTATAAGAACATGGTAAGCTTTTCAATGTGATTACCACCATGTATTTTTCTTCCATCTTGCGGTTAGTGGCATCCAATTGTTCTCAAATATCTTTGATCTTGAGTAAGTGTTCCTACAATGAGGTACTCTAATCTATATTAATCAAGAACGTGTTCTTCATGAAGAAGGCTTGAACCTTGTCCAAAGTCTCACGTAGATAGTTCAAATGATTCTACGTCATTGTAGAGTCTTCCATGTTTGGACTTCATGAAACATTTCATTTTTCATGAACAATTTAAGTAGCACTGTTGGTTTAATGTCTTTCTCATCAAACTTGTTTCGATCTTTATAGACAATTTCAAGAGAGTATCCTTACCTAGGATAATATCAACCAAGCAACTATACTAAAGAATGACCAACATACATCACTTCCACATATTGTAATTCTTTCCAAAGAATCTCTCATTGGATTCCAACGTGATGTTGGTTAAAGAAGCCATAATTATAAGCCACAAGTGTAGTGCTCTCAAAAAAGTCAAAATCAATTAGATTTGATTGAAAGGCAACATCAAAATAATTAATTTCTTCGTAATTCTTTTGAAAAATACTAAATCAATAGCTAAAATGATAAGATCTTTAAATCTGTTCACCAATTCACATCATATCAATTCCAATATGCACTTAAATTAACCGAATTAGACAAAGGATGGAGAAATTCAATCTATATGTTGACCAAGTGGTTGTACACGTAAAAACATTTGGTAAAAAATGATTTCCTATGATGTATGTACACTTATGGGTCCATATAGTCCTACAAATCTTAAATTAGTTGTATAGTTCTTGAATTCCTCTTTTGTACAATCATAAATTGATTTCTTGTAAGTATAGATGAATATGTTGGGAACCCAATCCTTAGGGTTGGGCATATTATTATATTATTGTATTACTATTCACAATATTATAGGTGAATAGGAAAAGTAAAAAAGAGTCCAATAGATGCCTTGGAAGATGAAACCAAGGGTCACTCTCATGTGTATGTATATGTACATATCTTCATGAGAATGGTGCTTTCACGTCATTCTCTTTGTTATTTTTGGTGTATCATTGTGTGTATTTGGATTTTTGTCAGCCAATTTGCCTATCTTCCCTAGTGGATAACTTAACAAGGGTATTAGAGTTGTATGAGAGCTTTGTGGCTTGTGATTAGAGCTATACCCACCTCCAACCAGACCTACATTATTCTCTACTCCTCTAGCATCAATACATTACATATTTCTTTGCGTGGGTGTTCTACATCCTCTCTGCATGAGAGTCGTTGCAACTGCATTACCCTTTGCATTAGTTATGGGCGTTTATTTCTATGCTAGGATTATGACATTCCTATATTGGCATATTCTTTGCCATTTGTTACTCGTCTACTCCTACTTGCATTATGCTTTAATCATTATGTGAATTTGTAAATATCCATGCCATGCGTCTAAATGCCGAACTGTAACCCTAATTCCTGCTTTGCTACCACCTTAAGGCCTGTCTACTTGCTAACCCTATAAATTTTTGGCTATGAACACACTCCAATTATATCCTTCACTATCTTTTCATGAATGCAACTTTCTCATTTTGAACGGTGAACGCCACTATCATGATTCCTTTTGAATGGTGACATGGAGGTGTGACCATGAGATGAGCTCTACTTTGGATGAAGATGCTATACCTAAAACACTCCTCCAACATGAACGATATACTACATGAGACTTGCAACGAACAACTGCATGAACCCTAAAGCACTCCTCCTGCATGAATGAGTTGTTGCATGAGGCTTGCAGGGAACAACTGCATGAACCCTAAACCACTCCTCCAGCATGAACAAGTTGTTGTGTGAGACTTGCAAGGACAACTCTGTGAACCCTAAACCATTTCTCCATTATGGACGCATTGTTGTGTGAGTCATTGATGCATATTAATAATGACAACTAATCTAATGTGTTTACGAGAAGTTTTCACAACGGGCATAACTGACAATGGTTTTACTCATGTAACTTCTTTCATGAAGTATATAGTGCATGGTTAGGATACATAATGTATTGTAGTCTGAGAGGCTGAGGCCCGTCATGTAATCTCTCTTTCTTCATCAATGAGATTCAATACTTTTCCTGCATGAATGTTTCCCCTTATGGGGTTTTACCACATTAATTTCTGATTTTCTAATGATGTTTCTTTGTGTAATTTGTCCCTGAAGTTTTTAACAAGTGGTATCAGAGCCTTGGGAGTTTGCTCGTGGTGAAGAATATCATGTGGGAGTCTGTAGAGAGGGACCAAACCACCAGACTGCTGGATGTGCAGGAGTGAGCCATCATTTGCACGCTGTGGAGAAGATCCATGAAGAGCATCCCGTGGAGGATCCTTGCAGTGATTCTTGTCTACCGAGGAAGAGACGGAAGAGACCCGCTTGTGGTAGAGAGCACCCGCTTCATGGATGGAAGAGACCCACGCTGGAGGAGAGGGTCGCTCATGAAGGAAGTTGTCCACCTGCTGTCTGGATGGAAGAGACCCGCACGTGGATGAAGAGGTGCCGCTGCCCACCATTGTGAAGAGGTGTCACTGCCCACCATCGTGGAGAGGTGCCACTTCCCACCGAGAAGAGGAGTTGTTGAAGGATCCATCATGGAGAGATATGTGTAGATCCTGCGCGTAGAGAAGGTCAATGCTGGAGGACCACATGGAGTAGAAATGAGGAAAATTCTAGTGATATTGAAATCCAACCACGTGGAGATTGTTGGAGAACCAGTCGCGCGTAGATATTTACCACCGACCCACAATAACTCGGGAACCACGCCGCTCGTGAAGCAATCTGGACGCTGCCTAGACATGGGAAGAGAAGGACCATGGACTGTGTTGAATGGCTGCTGGAGGATGAGAATGGGTGGAATTTTCCTAGCTTTGCGCATGGAGGCAACCACAAGAAGAAAATATTGGAGAGTTTTCCTGAAACTGCTGCTGAAAGAGCTGTTGCGCGTGAGAGACCGAAGGTGAAAAGTGTTACATGTGAGGGCATAAAGAGTTGAAGAGGATTGCATTTAGTTGGACCATGGTAATAAGTGTAGCACTGGATGCTCATAGTCGTCACGCCGTGAAGAGAGTAGGAGAAAATCTTGCTACTGAAGAAAGGATCCTATGTTGTTTTTTCGTTCAAGGGTAAATATATCAAATATTTAAAAAGAAATTCAACAATGTCTAGCACAAAGTTTGAAATTGAAAAATTTAATGGTAAAATTAATTTTGAACTATGGAAATTAAAGATGCGGGATTTGTTAGTATAGAAGGGGTTATAGAGAGTCTTAGACGGTAAGAAAAAAAGACCTCTAACTATGGCAAATGATGAATGGGAGGAATTAGATGCCAGAGCACTAAACACAGTTCGATTATGTCTTGCAAATGATGTCTTATTCAACATTGTTGGAAGAAAGTCAACAACAAGCCTATAGAGCAAGTTAGAAAGTCTGTGTATGACCAAATCTTTGACAAACATAAGTTACTTGAAGTGACAACTATACAATATGAGAATGAAAGAAGGTACAAAGTTAGCTGATCATTTGCATGTTTTTAACACTCCTATTTTCCAGTTGAGTAGTATGGATGTTAAAATTGATGATGAATATAAAGCAGTCAATCTCTTATGTACTTTACCTGAATCTTGGGGTCAAGTAGTTTATTCCATTAGCCTCAGTACAACTAATACCTTAGGATTTGACAATGTGGTTGGGGCATTATTGTCTGAGGAATTAAGGAAGAAATCTACTCTTGAAACCTCTTTGTTAGAAGCTTTGGTTGTTAGAGGTCAATCCACAGAGAAAGGATAAAAGTCAAGAGGTACTTCCAAGTCTAAATCGAAGGGCAGAAAGAGAAAATTAAAATGTTTGTACTGTAACAAGACTGGTCATCTCAAGAAGGAATGTTGAAAAAGACAAGAATCCAAGAAAGATGACTCCAAATCAGAGGCAAATTCAGTTAAGTCTTTTGATTAAGGTATGATCGATGAGGTTGTGTCTGTTTGTAATGTTTTGGAATATAATGAAGAATGGCTATTACATTCTGGTGCTTCACACCATATTCGTCCTCATAAATCTTGGTTTGCTTCCTATCAAATAGTTAATGATGGAATAGTTCTTTTAGGAGACAATCATTCATGAAATACTGTTGGGGTTGCAAGTGTTAAAATTAAAATGTTTGATGGAGTTATAAGAGATCTTACCGATGTTAGACATGTACATGCATTAAAGAAAAAATTAATTTATTTGGGAGTGTTGGATTCTTGTGGTCATAAGTTTACAGGTTTAAGTGGAATTCTAAAAGTATCTAAGGGTGCTTTAGTGGTCACGAAGGCACAAAAAACAAGAAACCTTTACAAACTAGTTGGAAGAACTCAACTTAATGATACATCATTGGTATCTGAAGAGGGGTCATGATCCACTTAATTATGGCATCAACGTGTTGGACATATGAGTGAGAAAGGACTTCCGGTATCAATGAATCATAAATTGCTTCCAAATCTGAAAACTCTGAATTTGATGTTTTGTAGACATTGTCTATTTGGAAAACAGAGCAAGTAGTCAGTTAATAAAGGTGGTCTCGACTACATTCATTCTGATTTGTGGGGTCCATCTCCTACCATTTCCTATGGGGGAGCAACATATAATGTATTATTTGTAGATGATTTTTCTAGAAAGGTTTGGGTCTATGTCCTAAAAATAAAATATGACGTGATTAACACATTTAAACAATTTAGAGTTATGGTGAAAAAAAGAACTGGCAGGACAATCAAGTGTTTAAGGACGGATAATGGAGGTGAGTTTATGTATTTAGAGTTTGAAAAGTATTGCAAAGAAGAAGGGATCATAAGACATAAAACAAATGTACACACTCCTAAACAAAATGGCGTTGTAGAGCGTGTGAATAGGACTCTTTTAGAGAGAGCAAGGAGCATGCTCAGTAATGCTAATTTGGGGGCAAGAGTTGTGGGCAAGAGCAGTTTCTACTGCTAGTTATATAATAAATCGATCACCATTACTAGCAATATATTGTAAAATTACGAAAGAGGTATAGACTGGTCATCCCTGTGATCATTTGAATTTGAAAATATTTGGTTGTAAAGCTTATGCACTTACTCCTAAAAAAAACGTTCTAAGCTAGACCCTAGATCAAAGAAGTGCATTTTTGTTGGATATGATGATGTAACAAAATGATATAGAATGTGGGATCCTAATTCCCACAAGATTGTCATTAGCAGAGATGTAGTTTTTAATGAATATTCTCTGATTAAATCCTAAAATGTAAGAGTTGATGTGGAACATGAACATGTAATATCACAACAACTAGTTTAGTTGGAGAACCAATATTCTCATGACTCAAAGAAACAAGAAGTAGTTTTTGGTGAGAGAGAAGTCATAGAAGATGAAGAAATTCAAGAAAATGTGGAAACCCCATAGTCTACATCAAGAAGATCATTAAGGGACAGAAATCCTCCTAAGATGTATACTGATTTTGTTTCGTTTGTTTTATTTACTGATGATGGAGAGCCTTCTTGTTTTCAGGAAACCATTGATTGTGTTGACAGTGCTAGGTGGAAGATATAAATGAAAAAAGAAATGGATTCTCCAGAGAAAAATAAGACATGGGAATTGGTTTAACTCCCCAAAGATAGAAAAACTGTTGGATGTAAGTGGGTCTTCAAATTGAAGAAAGGAGTTGATGGTAAGATTGAAGATACAAAGCCATATTGGTCGCAAAACGGTACTCTTAGATGGAAGGTATTGACTATCATGAGATTTTTTCATCAGTTGTCAATCTTGTATCTATTCGTATTGTGTTCACACTAATTACATTGTTTGATTTGGAGTTACTAGAGCAACTATATGTTAAAACAACTTTCTTACATGGAGATTTAGATGAGGAGATTAATATGGAGCAACCCGAAGGTTTTGTGCAGAATCATAAAGGTAGATTAGTTTGCAAGCTCAAGAAATCATTGTATGGCCTAAAACAGTCGCCTAAGCAATGGTACAAGAAGTTTGATACTTTCATGGTGAGCCAAGGTTATACTAGAAGTGAATATGATCATTGTTTATACTTCAAAAGGTTGAATGGCATATTCCTTATCTTAGTGTTGTATGTTGATGATATGCTTATTGTGAGCAAAAGCACGGACACGATTAATAGGTTGAAGGCTCAGATGGCTATGACTTTTGATATGAAGGATCTTGGAGCTACAAAACAAATCTTGGGTATTGAAATACACAGAGACAAAATAAATGGTAACCTTAGTTTTTCATAGGAGAAGTATGTTGAGAAAATACTTGTAAGATTCAAAATGAATAAGGAAAATCTGGTGAATGTTCCTTTGGCTTCCCATTTTAAGATTTCTTCAGGTTTATGTCCTAGTAGTGTTGAAGAAAAGGATTATATGTCTCGTGTACCATATGCCAATGCAATGGGATATTTAATGTATGCAATGGTGTGTACTAGACCTGATATTTCACATGCAGTAGGTGTTTTTAGTAAATACATGGCAAATCCGGGAAAAGAACATTGGAATGCAGTGAAATGGGTGATTCGGTACCTAATAGGCACAAGTGACTATTGTATCACCTGTAATATTAATAGTGATTATGTATGCAGTTTTGTTGATTCAAATTTCACAGGTGATTTGTATAAGATAAGGTCTACTTCAAGTTATGTATTTACTCTTGCAAGTGGAGCTATAAGTTGGATGTCAAATATTCAGGAAACAATTGATTTATCCACTGGAGAGGCTGAATACATTGCTGCCTCACATGTTTGCAAAGAGGCGATTTGGATGAGAGGTTTCCTTAGAGAAATTGAAAGGTTGCAAAAAAGTGTGCATGTCTTCTCTGATAGTCAAAGTACTATACATTTGGCTACAAATCATGTTTATCATAGTAGGAGTAAACATATGGATGTAAAGTATCCTTTTGTAAGAAAATCCATTAGTGAAGGTGGAGTAGATCTGAAAAATGTTCATACTCAAGAAAATTGTGCAGATATATTTACAAAACCAGTATTGTTAGAGAAGTTACGATGGTGTGTAACTTCTCTTAGTTTGAAAAAAAGGTGATAAATAGTCTTGGGAAAAGTATTAGAAATTTTGTTGTTGTCAAGGTAGATATTGTTAATAATTACAACTAATCTAATGTGTTCATGAGAAGTTTCCATAACGGGCTTAACTGACAGCAGTTTTACTCATGTAACTTCTTTCATGAAGTATATAGTGCATGGTTGGGATACATAATGTATTGTAGTTTGAGAGGTTGAGGCCCGTCATGTAATCTCTCATTCTTCATTAACGAGCTTCAATACTTTTCCTGCGTGGATGTTTCCCCTTATGGGGTTTTACCACATTAATTTCTCGTGTTCTAATGATGCTTCTTCCTGTAATTTGTCCCTGAATTTTTAAAAAATGTGTGGTTGCTGCTTAGAGACTAGAACTCATTGCTGTTGGCACGCCAAGGATCACTAACAAGTTGGAGCCTTGAAATGTTGTTATTGTTGGTGCATTGAAGAGTGATATTGTTGCTTCATACAACTTGGTGTTATGAGAGGGTTGTCTTGGATAATAGCAATGTTTTGTGGCCTATTCACAACTTGTTTTGTAGTGACGAGGGTAAGGCTCTTTGAAATGCTCCACCAAAGTCTTCATTTAGATTATTCTTGTGTGTTTTGTTCCTTACACTTCATTAAGGAGCAAGCCATCAAGCAATTATCTTGTTGTCTATAATGTTGAAAGCATATGCACCTCCAAAACTCTAGATTTAACATTTGCTACATTTTGACATTTATAAAGAGGATATTGCACAAGGAGACAAGTAGAAAATCGTACTTCATTAAAATTTGTCAATATTGACTCTGACAATGTTATGTTGCAAACTTGTATACTCACACCATTAATTCATGCTACAATTTTGGAGGATGATCACCATTGAATGTACTCAATTGAACGTACTTGAGCTTCTCCAAGAGGCTTGGATGGTTAACTGATACCAAAATTTGATGTGGGTTGAAAAAAGGTGTATCTCCTGCATAGATTTTTTCCCACCATTGTTGTTGGAATGCTTCAACAACCTCCCACTTCATATATTCATGCATTCATACAAATCACGATTTCCCTTTTCCACGTGGAAACATTTAGTAGAGAGAAGGAATGGGGGTGGTTGCACTCTTCATTTATTGGATTGATATAATCTCGTGTTGAGGATTTTGCACTTGATTGAGAGGGATTTGCTATTTTTATAAAGTTTGCTTGAAAAAATTAAGTTGTGTTTCCACCATTTGCTTGAATAGATCCTTTTTCCTCAGATTATTGCATAGATTGTAATCTTAAATACTTTTGCAGAGATTGTAGATTTCCCATTGGTTTACTTTGAGAGCGATAGAAAATAAATTTATTTGCAAGGATAAGGTCGACTTGTATATATGGCATGCAATCACTAGCTATGTTGAGGGGGTTTAGTAATGTTACTTTTGGAACCTGTTGTGAGTGAGTGGGTGCCCATTTATTACAATAGTGCAACGACTCTTGGTTGCAATGACTTTATCATAATAAGGCCAATGTGTTTATGTGGCCTTGACTTCACAACATAGCATCAATCAAGGTTCAAAGTTAGACCATTCATTTTTGAAGATCAATTCAACATCAGATTCCACATAAGTATGTAACTTGCAAATAATGTTTTTTTGTAAGTTTACTTGCTTATTGTATATTTATACTTGCAATAATTGTTTGTAAGTGTCAAATAAACAAAACCAAGTTGAATTGTATTGGGTACATTTTCGTTATAACTTGACACCCTTCATTTATTGAGCTTGTAGTGTCTAGTTTTGACACTCAAACTTACCTCTGATATATCTTGCCATAGCCATGTACTTTTGGGGTTGGTTGCCTTTACCTATACTGCACATTTACATGGCCAAGCATTCAAGAAGATGTATCGAAGAATACAATTTCATGTTTGGACACATCATACAAAATTTGATCTATAGATTGATTGATAGAGAGGTTGTCCATACAAATGAAGCAATCTATGACCATACATCAAATTTATGTAGATGTAAATCATTCATCAATGCAACATTCTGTGTACCTTGCAAACAATATTTTTGTAAGTTCATTTGTACTTACAAATAGTTTTATAAATTGAGCTACATTGTACTTGGGTACATTATCGAGTGAGACTCTATCTTTCTGAGTTGGAATTGTTGAGTGATTGTAAAAGGGTGGAATTTCAAGAATCCCTTCTCCATTTGAGTGAGTCACAATTTCATTAATGTCGAAAATAAACGATTTGATAGAGTTATTGAACACTCTACTTTTATTCTCTATCGAAAACATTGTCATGGTCGACAAGACCACTCTCACTCACATTCGAGATTGTGTACAAGAATCACAAGACACTATTGAATTTCTAGAGCTTGAGTTGCAGTCCACCGAGAAGAAACACATTCTGAACTTGTTCACATTTAGAACAATCCTCTTTGTGATTAATATCAACAACCTACACAAAATGTTTCCATTTTAGAAGCACATAAGAAAATCAATGGCCTCGATTCATAAGAAAAGGAAAATGAATATGAAGTCATGCATACAGAGGTTCCGCTTGTTCTTCCCAAGTCTATCATGAGACTATGGGTGGATAACTTATTGTCAATGGCCATCAACATCCAAGAATATTTATAATTCATACCAAAGAGTTGTTTCTCGAGTAATGACACATCTTGTAGATGAGAGATATTCTTTTCCTCATATTTTTCCTGAGAGGGGCGAATGGCTAATGGTCAGAAACAAGCGAGCGAGAAAGAGCGATCCTGAACCATAGCCATAGCCAAAACTTTGTGCTAGTTTCCAAAGCCTCGAGCCAGAGCCACCTAACTAGATTCAAAGTTGCTTGAGTTAGAGCCATGTTCTACTGATCTCTATAGTTTGTGGTCAGCCTAAAACTAACCATTTCGTAGAAGACTTCAACTTCTTCTACACATAAGATGGTGGTCCCCAAACCACCATTTTTCCCAAAGGAACTATGGAGTCTTCGTGACAAGTTCTAGAGTGGACCATTGAGTGAAACTAGTGATTTACTAAGTTTGAGAGTTTGTGGTCACCCTTGAACCACCCAATTAGTAGAAGACATCAATTTCTACTAGCCCTTTTGGTTCGTGGTCATCCAAAACCACCACTTTAGAGAGAACCTATATTCAACAGAAGATGTTAGCCCCTGCTAACTTACATCGCAAATTGTCAAGTTGGAAACGTTCATCCTTTGACAGACTTCCATATTTTAGCTCTCTTCTTGGATTTATATACACCACTTTGGATTAAGGGGGGGATTGTTGGGAACCGAATCCTTAGGGTTAGGCATATTATTGTATTATTATTCACAATATTGTTGAGAAAAGCAAGTGAAGAGTCATAGGCGAATATGAAAAATCAAGAGGAGTCTAAGAGACATATTGAAAGTTGAAACCAAGGGCCACTCTCATGTATATTTATATCTACATATCTTAATGAGAAAGTGTGCTTTGAAATCATTCTCTTTGTTCTTTGTGGTGCATCATTGTGTGTATTTCTCTTTGTCATGTCAACCAGTTTGCCTATCTTCCCTAGTGGGAAACTTGACATAATCAATCACTTGATTGTATGACTTTATTCCATGTGATAGTTGCACAATCGACTGGTTGGAGGTTGCACTTGTATGATGACTGTGGTGACTATCATGTGTATTTATATGTACATATCCTAATGAGAAATTGTGCTTTCTTGTCATTCTCTTTTTTCTTTGTGGTGCATCATTGTGTGTATTTGGATTTCAGTCAACCAATTTGCCTATTTGCCATAGTGGGAAACTTAACATAATTAATTACTTGAGTGTATGACTTTAATCCATGTGATAGTTGTACAATCGATTGGTTGGAAGTTGCACTTATATGATGATTGTGGTGGCTGATCCATATGGTGGTTGATCTGTATGGAAGTTGTTGTACTACAGATCTATACGGTTGGTGGTTGGCTATATGATCACTTCTCCCTTTCTTTTTTTTAAAAGGAAACTTGAATGTTAAGGTTATTTAAGAACATTTGAACTTTCTTTGAAATAAATAAATAAAATTTGAAAAAATACCTGGTTTTCAAAGAAATCCTTTCAAATCTTTGATGTGCTATGATAGTGATCCATCGATTTGTCTCTACCAATAGTATTCCCTAGGTATTTATGCTCTCACATACTTTGAGTCTCTTGATGATATTTGAAACCATATCATGGAAATAGAACAGCAAAAGAATCTAAGACAACTTGGAAGAGTTATCGTAATGTGTCACTAAGATGAGAAATCAATTTTTGTTATTATAAAGAGCTGCAATGAGGCCGAGGCGATCAAAGTTATGAATGTAGGATAGCCCAAGAAAAAAAAATAACAAAATAACATAAAGTCATAAGTGAATTTATTAATGCCTAAGTCTAAAATCTAATTGACCATTGTAAACTATGTTTTACTTTAACATATGGAAAATGGAATTCAATTTAGCTATGTGGGGGAAAATATTTCATTATAGTTAATCCCTTCAAATTGAGAACATAATTTGGAAACTAATGGGGCCATATGTGTTTCAACTCTTCCAAATCATTCTTACTTATTTCTATACACCCATTTAAATCTTAAAGTTTTCTTCCTTTAAGAAGAGGTTCAAGATGTAAGGATCATTCATCAATAAGGAACGATATTCTTCATTCATTGTTGAGCCCCAATTCAAATAGACAAAATCATTTGAAAATGTATTTGGATATCCTATCTGATCACCCATTTAGGTGTTGTCCAACATCTAGACATCAATAGGTGACCTAGAGAATCCAAATTATACCTAAAATAGGGAAATAGACTAACTGAAAGTGGATAGAAAGTTATGGATTGTATTAATGATCAGTTGGCTGCATTGCATCTATAAATAAGATGTAATGGCTATGAAGTATAATTATGGCGTGATGTAATGAAGTGTGATTTGCGGTATAGAAAATCACAATTGTAAACGCTTGTTTTAGGGTGTTTAATGGTTAATAGATGAATGAAATCTCATTGGTTTGTTGGTTTTCCTCTAGGAGAGAGGTTTACAGGGTATTTTTTTATGTAATGTGTTGATGTGTTGTGCGTCATTGTCTTATGTTTGATGTGTTTAACTATATGAATCAATTTTCAAACATGTTGTGATCAATATTAAGAACCAACAATTGGTATCATATTTGTATTTGGTTGTAGGGAAATTCCTTAGTTGCTTAGGGTTCGGATTGATCTTGAATATGGGGAATACCTGTTACAATGGGAGATTTCCAGAAACATCGATTTATAGTTATAATGGCTAACATGTCGAGAATAAAAATTGAAAAGTTTAAAGGGAATTTTTTTGAGCTTTGGAAGCTTAAAATGGAGGATTTCCTTGGAGATCGAGAACAATGGATTGCAATAAACCTAGGGGCGATTCTGGATGGTATGTTGAAGAAATACTAGAAGAAGATCGACAAAAGGGCAAGGAGTACAATATAACTTTGTTTAGTAGATTTTGTATTTCTAAGAATGTCTCAAAAGAAGACACTGCAAAGTATATATGGGAAAAGGGAGAACTTTTACCTATCGAAATATTTGTTTAACAACTTGTTTCTTTGAAAGAAATTATATCTTTTGAGGATGAGTGAAGGTGACTTGGTTATAGAGCACATGAATGTGTTTAACACTATTATCAATTAGTTGTTTTCCGTGGATATTAAAATCACCGAAGAGGAAAAATGTATCATTTTTTTTTCGAGATTCTTGGGATAGCTTGGTTGTGGCTATTGGAAGAAATAATACAACATTAAATATCGATGATGTGTTCATATATCTGTTTTCAAAATAGATGAGATGAAAGAACATGGAAGGGGCGACCCATGAATCCTTGATGGTAAGAGTTCGATCAATATATAGAGGAAAACTTAAAACCTCCGATGGAATATTGAAGTTTGGCGGTAGATTTAAGAATATATGACCTGCTACAACGATGAAAACATGCTAGCGATGTGGCAAAGTAAGACATTATAAACAAAATTTTAAGTCGATGGATGTTGAGAAAGGAAAATGGTTTGAATAAGGTTAGTCAAATGATGGTAAGTTTTTGCAAGAAGAAAAAGGATATGTCTATTTGGCCTCCACAGATCGTGACTCTTACTTGAAGGACTCTACTGCATCATATCATATGACACCTCACAGAGAGTGGTTATGTGAGTATGAGAAGATCAACAATGGTGTTGTTCTATTGGGAGATGATTCACCGACCAGGATAGTCGGACTAGGTAAAGTTAAAATGAAACTAAAAGATGGAAGAATAGGAACACTCTCATGAGTGTTGCATATCCTAGGTTTGGCTCGAAACCTTATCTTGGTAAGTAAGATGGGGAATGTAGGTTTGTAGTATGTATTTCAGAAATTTTCGTGTAAGATGGATCGAGGAGTGATGGTACTAATGAGAGGAGTTCAGACATGAACCTTGCACAAAATACTGGGAAGAACATACATTGAAGAAAGTGCTAATGTGGTTAGTTTGGAGTCTGAAAACATATATTCTTGTCCAATCGACTTGACCATGTTGTGGCATCAACGGATGGGACATATAAGTGAGAAAGGTCTTCATGCTATGAACAATAAAGGTATGGTCAAAGGTCTCCCTATTTATTTAAAGAAGTTGACTTCTATGAACATTTTGTTTATAGTAAACAAAGTCTTATAAGGTTCCCATCTAATGCTGCTAAGACTAAAGAAATACTAGAGATAATACATAGTGATGTGTTTGGACTTGTGTCGGTACATTCACTAGGAGGATATTAATATTACATTTATTTCATTGATGATTTCTCTAGAATTCGATGGTTATATTTTTTGAGGAAGAAATATGAGGTTTTTAAGAAGTTTCAAGAGTTTAAAGCTTGTGCAGAGAATAAGACTGATAAAAAAATCAAGGTGTTGAGAACTAATAATGGAGGAGAATTATGTGGAAAATAATTTGACTAGTTTTGTAGACAATATGGTATAGCTTGAAAAAACACAAATCCATACATGCCTCAATAGAATGGAGTTGTTGAAAGAATGAATGAATAGAATGCTGATGTAGAAAGCAAGGAGCATGCTCAATGGTGTAGGAGTCGCACAAGAATTAGAGGCAGAGGCAATTGATACAACATGTTACTTGAAGAATAGGTCATACTCGATGGCTCTGGTTGAAAAGACTCCATTTGAGGCATGGGAAAGTTAAAAACCCTCTCTTTCACATCTTAGAGTGTTTGGGTGTGATGCCTTTATGCATATCCCATGTCACATACCCCAATTTTGTAAAATAATGATTATTGTTTTAATTATATTCCCTAAGACATTATGTTAAATTTAATGCTAAGTAGGAACTGATGACTCAGCAGAGTCAAAAGAAGTGGAATGTAATTCTGAATATTTTATTATTAATAAATAAAATGTGGAGACAACAACATGGGAGAGCTGTTAATAAGAGGTTACTGGTCAAACTGGTGGATGGAACTAGGTGGAGGGCAAAAGACAAGTGGCAGCATCCTCAAACACTTCCTAAGTTGTAGGTGGCAACTTCCCTATAATTGGGGTCATGATCCCCCAAGAAAGTGGGATCAGAGAAGGTGGCTCAATAAATGACAACTAACCAAAAAGACCTAGGCAATCTTTTAAAAAGTACCCAATGAATAGAGCTGAGGCTGCTCAGTTATTTTCCAGAGAAGAACCATTCAGGTGGAATGCTATTCAGGAAATTCATTTGGGGAAAAAGGGAAAAATAGTAAGGAAGTTGTTCTGAGAGGAATGCTGCAGTAACTTGGTTATTACAGCTTGTTAGCTGGGAGAACCTACTGATAAGTTCAGATTTGATACTGAGTTTGAAGACTAGTATTTGACTATTGCTGCACCTAGTTCCAGCCAGGGAGACCAGACCAAGCTCGGGGGTCCTGAGGAGTCACTGTTTGAGCACTCTCCAGGAGTTGGTAGGGAGGAACGACCTCCCATTGCTGTTGTTGTCCAGGTTTAAACAAGTTTTGTCACCTAACTGTCTTTGTTTTAATAACTGTGAATGGTTGAATGTTACGTTTGTAGTTTATGATATAAACATTTAGCTGGTTTAGTGATGTAAATGTTTTTAGTTTATCAGTAATATAATATTGTGATGAAAAATAAGGACCCACTGTGTTTTTCCTCATCTGGGTTTCCCAGACCGTACTCCAGCACAGGGGTAAAATTATAAATAAGGATGATATGATGAGAATGTAGAAAAGTAGATTGATTCTTTATCTATTTTTAGAAGAGATATTTTACTGACAGTTGTTTGAGTTCTTAGATAAAAACTATTTCCTTGTACAATATTTACTTTTAGTAGTCTTATTATTTAAAAACAAATAGAAGAATATAATAGTCGCACTGAAGTAAGGTTAGACTAGGTATATCTGTGGTTTAAACCTTACAACTACTTTCTTCCAGTTTAAAGAATTTAACTTCTATATGTTGAAATAACAACACTGAAAGTAGGAGTAATTAAATATTGTTTAAATTCTACAGTTAAACCAAGCTGTGTTAGATTTTATGTAAGATTAATGATGTAATCTTTTTCATTATTTTTCCTTTCTCCTTATTAGACTAATCTCGAACAATATCTAGAGCTGTTATTCTATTTTTCATAAATTGTAAATGAATGCTACTATATATATTTATACGAGATAGATCCTAAGTAGTATTATTTGATATTTTTATATATACATATACAGATATCATAACCAAACAGACAAACTAAATATTAACATAACTTATTTAAGTCTTTAGCATAATTGGCACAAGAAATAGATAACAAAATGCTTTAAAATAAACTAAATATTAACCATGGAAGCATTGGTATTCTCAGGAGAGATAATATCTTTATTGTATTAATAACAAATAACTTCTATTACATACAATATAGGAGTATTATCATTATTGAACTTAGGGTAATGTTCTTATTACATTAATTGCAAAACTGGAACTATTTATACTTTCTGTACTACAAGGTAAACAAATAGTACTTAAGAACATTATTAAAATAGAATAAAAATATAAAGACCCTATATAAATTGAAGGGTATAAACTATATATGTTAACACTTACAATTTCTTAATAACTAGTAAGTCAAGTTATAAACCAGGTACATAAAACCTAACAATAATATCAAGAGTAAAAATCAAATGCATATCTGTACAAGAAATAAATGACAGAATGGCAGAATGCTCGACCATCGAGCTTAACTTCATATTATAAATATAACTAGTAACCCTCACATTTGCAGAAACACAGCATAACTTAACAATAATGTAAAAAGGGACGAAGTTATTTTCTTTACTGTCAAAATTTAGGGTAAAACCCTAATCATCTAGAATATACAAAGTTAAAAACTGTAAAATCCAGTTCATTAATTTTACTCACGACCGCACTGAAAATTTACATAGGGAGGATTTTACAGCCTGTTCTTTTACAGTAACACAGTATTATATACAAAAACAAAATGTACACTCACGACCGAAGTCGGAGAGCCCTGCAGTAAGCTAGGGTCTTAACAAACCATGAAAACAACGAAGTAAACAACCAAAACCCATGAGGGTATTTTAGGCCGCAACGACCAACCTTTAACCTTCCATGAGGGTTTGAACAAGATGGGACGGCCATGGAAAAGTCTAGGGCTTACCGGAGGCTAGTAGGCTGTTCCTATCTCACGCTGCCTTTCCCCGAACGTGGAGTCGTCACCTGTAACAGGAACAAAATAATGTCAATACTCTACTTGCAGTTTGAGCAAATATAAATGTAAAGAAATCAATTTACGAAGTACTGTAAGTAGTAACAGCTCGTACCTAAAATATGAAGGATGCGTGACCTCCTAAGAACAGACAAACAACCACCAGTGCGAGTAGAAGGAGACCCTTCAACGCTGCGCAGACAGAGAAGAGAGACAAGTCGCACCTGCAAGATCATCACACATCCTGCTGTTAATTGTATATAAAATGTAAAGAGTTATTTAAACCTTGAAATGTGCAGTAATATTAAAGAATATGAATGATATTCTTACCTCAAGCTAAATAAAAAGATAATCACTGATAACCAGTAACGCATCGAACAGCACGATAAGGAGGTCTGTCTTCAACTGCAAAGGAAATGGCGGGACGACACTTCATCAACTACTGACAACAGAAAATTCCAATTACTCGGCTGACAAGGTAAAACTAAAGACATGCTGTTACAGTCAAGGGTTCGAATAAGATACTAAGGCAATGAAAACCTGGAAGGAGAACGAGTGACTAATGACGAATAGCAACGCTATGACACGGCCTTCACTATTGTGCAATTGGGAAGGATAACCAGGGAAGAATAAGCCAAAGACAGTCGCAGCACTACACAGGTGACAGAGCAGTCGGTTATTTCACAGAAGATGGACGAGTGCCCGAAGGTGAGGAAATACAATGAGCTAGGGTTGGAGATGACCCTTTTAAATCTTGCGTTGCTTGGCCAAAACAAAGACATGTCTCCATGCAAATTATTTGCTCACGGTGGGTATTTTTCCATAGTCATCGACGAGCAAATCGCGAGAAACAATAATGTCAATCATTTGGCGTCTCGAAGATTCGACTATAGTCATCAGCCGAGGTCAACCTATCATTTGTCATATGATAACAATAACACATTAATATATATGCTTTGCATTATAGCTCACTATTGGCGTGAAGAGGAAAACGATTCATTTGCTATATTATGAAATACTATCATTTATATTTTGCAATTTGAGTTATAACACTATGTTCTTCGTAGGCATAGTTAACACTACGACACATAATTTCTTAACATGATAATCCTTACATAATAAACCACTAATAAAAGGTTATACTCTATCTAGAGTGTTAGGTGCATGACATAACTTTTATACAAACTTGAAATGTATCATGGTAAAGGTTTATAAATTTATCTTTAGAGTTAAATCCATAAATTTGTTATGTCATGGTCTCATTCATAACTTTCCATCTAGGTGAATGACTATTTTGACATTCAACTCCTACATTCTTAAATGAAATAAGTTTTGTAATTTGTCGTAGAAGGAAAGCATAATACCTATGTTTAAATAAGAAAAATACTTATACAAGTATTCACCCAACATCTATATTTTAAATTATAGAATACACTAATGGTTGATTTTAAGAGTGTTGTAGAATCGACCATGGTAAGTATCCTGATAGTAATGTTAACCCCTTTGGTCTTGCCATGAATATCTATGAATAGAAGTTAGTAAGTAATACAAAAGAAAATACTAACAATTACTATGATGATTGTTTTGCCTAGAATAAAGGTTCTTAACCAAGAAATTGTAACATACAAGGGTTAATCTTTTAATCTCTTAAGAGAAGTCTTATCAACGTAATTGTTAGACCTTAATACTTTTATGTTGTACATTCTTTTAAGGGGATCGAATAAAAACCGATTTACAGTAGGTTATCTTTCAGACCTAAGATAAGCTTAGTATGCTTTGATTCAGTTGAAGTGTAAATACAACTTGGTGTATCAGCATGAGTATATCCCTTTCAGTGGGTAAATTTAAAAAGGGTATCAATGAATTGTAAACCCCCTTATTAATACATATTACGATGAAAATGTATTTATGCATTCTTGAAAGTAAACTCTCGATTTTATAAACCTGCCATTTCTTACTCTACTTGTAAGTAACTTTAATTTAGATCTTTTGACACTGACAACTATGATAGATATCGGACAGTTCAGTAATTTTTAAGAAACATAAATCTACTTCTACTAGAAAGAAGAACAACTAATGGATTTACCTCAATAAGCATTGACATGTGCTTAGCAATTATTGTCTTACTAAACTTTTGATTTGGAACAAACTTGTACATAAAGATTTTAGAATTTTTGACTTGCAGCAACCAATCTTCTTACTTGTAATCTGTAAGGACAAGAGAAACTTTCTGCATTAGCTTGAAAGCTAAGTAAGCCCGGTTTTTCATGACAGCCCCACCTTGTGGTCGCAAAAGGAAAAACAAATCAGTAAATTGAAAACAATTGTTCTAGCACTAAACACAACCAACAGATAATTCAAATAATAAGTTGGTAACATATAACTAATTAAATGATTAGTTAACTGCATTTATGTTAATGTTATGCAAATTTAAAAAATTTAAATTTTTCGGAAAATTTGGGGTTTTGACATCCCAAAGGATAAAAGAATCAAACTCGACAACAAGTTAGATAAATGCATATTCATCGACAACTGTCTCCTATTATTGCCAACATTTACATGGAGCATTTCGAAATGAAAGACATCAACTCTTTCCCTGTAAACCTGGATGAACGAAAAATGTATGTCGATGATATTTTTATTAAATGGCACCATGGGATAGAAAAGTTGCATGATTTCATTGCTCACCTTAATAGTTTATCTCAACATATTAAATTCACTTTTGAGATAGGAAAAGATGGAAAATTTCCCTTTCTTGATGTTCTTCTCACCAAGAAAGAGGGTGATGGGATGGGATATCAGGTTTACAGAAAGGACACACACACATACACACACACACACATATTCATGCAAATTCTCACCATCACCATGCCCAAAAGGTTGGCGTCATTAGAACGCTTGCTACAAGAGCGAAAAGAATTTCAGATGCAGATCACCTCAAGAATGAATTAGATCACCTCATAATGGTTTTTAAGAAGAATAGATACCATGATAAACAAGTCAATAAAGACAATAATCACATAAAATATTTTAATATCCCCATGATTACCTTGCCTTATATCAAAGGAACCATTGATAGTCTCGCAAAAATCTTGAAAAAAGAGGTCGCGAACTCTATCAGAAGGCTTGTTGATTCTGCTAAAGATGCGTCGGACTAGAGACAACACAAAGGAGTGTATGAGGTTCTTTGTTCATGTGGGAAGGTTTATATTGGAGAAATGGGCTGTTCTTTTAAAACCAGTCTCAAGGAACATTATGCTGATATTATCCATGGACGAATAAACAACTCTGCTTTACCAGAGAATTCACACAATACCTCTCATTAAGTTTTCATTGAAAAAGATTCTGTTATTGCTAAGGAAGACAATTATAACAAGAGGAGGATAAGAGAGGTCATGAAAATATAAAAAAAAAAAATTTAAATAAAGACGGCGATTTAAAGTTAAGCAATACTTGGAAGCCTTTAATTACTAAAATTAAAAGGAATTGGAAAAGATAGGTAAGTTCCAATTGCTTACTCTTCCTTGACCATATATTTATTGCTTAAAATACCTTTATCCTTCATTTCTTTCTCCTATTCTGAGTTCCACCCTGACGATGGACTCAATTATTTGGTTGTTCGAAACGTTGGTTTAAAAAAAACACGAGGATCCTTCTTCACAAACAAGAATAGAGTGAAAGGGTATAAACTATGGAACCCAATAAAGGAAGGTATTTTAGTCGAGATATGACATTTTGAGAAGGAAGAGGAACTTTCAAGGATGAAGAGGATAAAAGATAAAAACTTGAAAAGAAAGAGTTTGAAGTGAAAAACGGAAGTGTGGATTTAGGTGAGTGGACTGAATTCGATGAAGAGGTGGAGTAAGATGCTCTAGATCTCAGGAGGTATAGTTAAACAAGGCAACAACCAGAAAGGTATAACCCACCCAACTTTCACTCTGATTTGAGTTATCATCCATACAAGATTATCCTAGTTCAGTAAAGGAAGCGATTGACTCAATAGAGAGTAAACTCTAGAAAAGGGCCATGGAAGAGGAAATGAAACCTTGAAGAAAAATGAAATGTGGGATCTAGTTGCATTTCCAACTAGAATAAAACCTATTAGTTGTAAGTGGGTGTTCAAGAAAAAAATTGAATGCATCAAGTCAAGTCGAGAAGTACAAGGATTGACTGAAAGCGAAATGGTATTCCCAAGTCAAGGAAGTCGACTTCGGTGAAATTTTCTCTCCTACTGCTAAGATAAATTGCATAAAGGCACTAATGTACTCTTTAGCCACATCATTTGATCTTGAGATAGAACAGATGGATGTAAAGACAACATTTCTTCATGGTGATCTTGAATAATTTTTTTATGTGAAGCAGCCTAAATTTTTTACAGTGAAAGGAGGAAATGATCTAGTTTTCAAGATCACGAACTGTCTCTACATTTTAAAACAATCGCCTAGGATGTGGTATCAAAAGTTTGACATGTATATCCAGTAACTGGGGTTTCTGCAAAGTTAGGATGACCACTGTTTGTATGGGAATAAATTCAATGGGAATTTCATATATGTAGTTTTGTATATTGATGGCATGTTGATCTGATATAAAATGGATATGATAAAGGAGGTAGAAATGTCATTTTCCTCCAAGTTCGATGTGAAGGATCTCATAGCAACAAATTTCATTCTCAGAATGGAAATTTAGAGAGATCGTACAAGTAGAAGGATCTAGTTAAGTCAAAAGAAATATGTTGAGATAGTGCTGAAATGTTTAAACATATAGGAGAGTAGATTGGTCAAGGTCCCTATTCCAATAACATTCAATTTTTTTGCTTAATAGTGTCCAAAGACACAAGAAGAAATGGAGTACATGTTACGTGTTACCTACGCTAGTGTTGTAGGTAGTCTGATGTATGTTATGGTTTGTAATCGACCCAATATTTCCCGTGCAATCATGAGAATATTGAGAAGGTACATATCGAACCTAGAAAAGAGCATTGGATTGTAATTAAGATAATATTCAAGTATATGCACAACACGATGGATTATGAAACCTGTTATGGAAGAGATCTTGAGGGAAACAACGAAATCAATGTACATTGTTTTGGTCGATTCTGACTCGATTGGAGATATTGACCACATATCGTTGACCAACCAATATGTGTTCAAGATATTCGATGGAGCAATTAATTGGATAAGCAGAACAAATTTAGTCATTGCATTGTTGACTAATGGGGCTAAATACATGGAAACTACTCATGCATGCAAGGAAGTTGTTTGGCTATAGAGGTTGTGTTTGGATGTTGGGTTCAAAAAACATGTTGTTAGGTTGGATTGTGACTATTAGAGTGCAATATTCCTGGAAAAAAATCCAACATATCATTGAAAGACAAAACGCATTGATGTTCAATACCATTTTGTGAGGGAGATGGTGGAGAACTAGAAGGTGTTACTAAAAAAGGTAGGCAGAATGAAGAATATTGTGGACTCATTGACCAAGTCAATGATCACAAAGAATTTTTCCTTGTGTAAGGAAATGATGGGCTTGTTAACCCTGTTAAAGTGAACCAAAGTTCTAAATATTCTATTGATACAAAAATGACAACAAGTGGGAGAATGTTGGGAATTCCATATTCTTTGCATATAAATCAACTAGAAAAGTTGATAGTCAATTTGAGTCGAAGGTGACATACAATGGAAGTATGGTCGATCGACCGCCCTGAATTATTATTTGGTTGAAGGTCAACAACTTATGGATGAAACAACTAAAGCTCAATGTGAAATCGACCAAAGTTGACCCATTCAATTCGACTGTAATATGATAACTAAACGTAGTTACGAATTCACAGATTGTGATTAATGAGAAGTTGTTTGTATTCAATCTATAGATAAGATGTAATGGCTATAAAGTATAATTATGGCATGATGTAATGAAGTGTGATTTGTGCTCTAGAAAGTCACAATTGTAAACACCTGTTTTAGAGTTTTTGATTAATAGATGAGCGAAAGCTCATTGATTTGTTGGTTTTCCTACACAAGAGAGGTTTCTAGGGTAGCTTATGTGTAATGCGTTGATGTTTTGTGTGCCATTGTCTTATGTTTTATGTGTTTAACTATATGAATCAATTTGCAAATTTGTTTTAACCGGTATTAATAAACAACATATTTTAGGTCTTTATTTTCCATTTCATAAGTATACGTATCTTTAGTCAGTTGTTGATTTATTTTCTTTGGGTTTACAATAGTTTTAACAAGATTATTTGCATTTGGAGTATATCCTTTGTGATTGTTTTGTTTGTTTCTTAGTCTAGTTGGTTAATTTGAGCTTCTTGTTCGGACTTCACAAGAAGTTCCCTCCTCTAACTTTCTTGCAAAATATTTGTTATTGTAAAGTACACCTTAAGGTGGTAATTTCATCCTCTCATGTTTAATTATTCTCTCACTAAGATGGTATCAAAGTGTGCATTGAATTATTCTACATCATTGGTCATCAAGGAGTATGCTTTATAAATAATTTCCAATCCAACAAGCTTTTTGGATTATTGTCATGGATTTCTTGATTTTGGGGATTCTTAATTGGGTTTATGGTGAAATATGCCTTTTATTTACCAATTGATTGTTCTAAACTTTGGTCATTTTTTGTTTGATTTATTTTTATGGATATACATTGTTGCTAAAATATGTTGTTTTTTTCCAATGGAAAAAAACTTAATTTTATTAATAAGATAATAAAATTACACCTACATAAGGTCATAAGGTTTGAAATCTTGTCAGCCATATTGTTTCATTACAACTGTGGGTGTCTTGCATAACCCGAAGAAATTGAAATTTTTTTCCAATCATATCATCTTTGCATTTTTACAAATTAATTCCAAAAGATTCCCGCCTTCTGTTCATCCTGTGATAGCTAATCTCCAGGAAGAGATGATTTGTCTTAGGTCCTATCTTCGTGTGCCCAAAATTTTTCATCCAAACAAAATACAATCTTGATTTTCAAAAAATTGCTTCTGTAGTGAGACCATTGATAAAGGGTCTGTGATAGTATTCAAAAAAGGTTCCATTTTGATGTTTTGTGATCATCCACTGACCATGCCCAATACTTAGGCCCTTCTTTGAGAGTTTATCGACATCCACGTTCCTTTCCATGTAGACATGGTGATAGGAGTAGGAATCAAAACCTTGCAAAAGTCTCATAATTTATTCTAGTATTGTTAAGAGATACATTTTGACAGATTTGGACTTTTTTAACCCAATTTACCACATTCATGGAGTCTCCTAACAACTAAATAGTTTTGTAATTTTTTCTTAGGCAAAAAAAAGAAGTCTGAGCACAGTTAGTTCTGCGAAGTTGTTTGTTACTGACCCTAAGCCCATTTGTAGGTGATAAAAGTGTGTGTCAAAGAGGTGAAGGGTGGCTCCACCTCCACAATTCTGATTTTGGGAAGCTCCATCAAAGAAATCCCATGGGATATTTGTGTCTATCTGTTCTACTGATATGATTATGGTTGAAGGAGTATCCTTCTGTTGTGGGAAGTATGATAGAATGTCCAAGCTAGTGGATGCAATGATTTCCAGGACCGAAGGAAGGTTATGGAAAATTGCTTTGTTCCTAGCATTCCATAATCCCCAGATTACGATAATCGAGAGGGCTTGATGGTTTGCTATGTCGCCCGAATTGATCCAATTATTCCATGCATTCTCTATCGCATCTCCACTCCATACTGCTGGAGTATTTAGTATTTTCCTTATTTCTTCCCAAGTGTGGATTGAAAAAGGGTAGGTGATGAAGAGATGTGGTCCCGTTTCATTGTTTTGTTTACAGAGAACACACCAGCCTGGTCCTGCTATGTTTTGTTTTTGTAATTTCTCCCAGATTGAGATTTTTTTTTCCATTGTGCACGACATGAAAAGTTTGGATTTTGGTGTACATTTTTCTCTCCATAGTTTTTTCCACCACCATTTGTTTTCGTCTGTATTTGCAATTGTGGAAAACCTCTTGTATCCCAATTTTGGCGTGTAAATCCTGTTGGCTGCAAAGGCCGAAATAATTTTATCTAGAATGCCTAAAGTGTTTGCATTTTTCCAGCCTTTCTTCCAAATAGTTGTAGACTCTGGATATGCTATTTGATTTAAGTGAAAGATACCTTGCGTTTGTAGTGTGTTCATTAGCTCTTGGGAAAGAATATGTCTATTTTGGCTCCTAGGCCAATGGTCCACCCTTATTCAAAGTTTTTCTCCATTTAAAATTTTCCAGGCTAGTCCTTCTTCAATGAGTGGAATGGATGCAAGGACAACTTTCCATATAATGGAGATTCTCTGTCTTCTTATGTTTGGGTTTCTTATCTAGTTTGTGACTGAGTATGGATAAATGTATTTACTTTTAGCCACTTCTGTCCAGAGGATGTTTGTGTCTAGAAGTCTCCAACTAGATTTAATAGCTAGAGATTTGGAAAAAAGAGGAATATCACTCCTAGATATTTTGGTCAAGAAATCATGTCCCATTTGACCTAGGGGGTGGTTGTATTTTCTTCTTTTCCGGTCCAAAGGAATTTGGAGCAGATTCTCTTGGCCTTTTCCAGAGTGCTCTTTTGGATCCAGACGAGGGAGATCCAATATACTGGAATAACTTCCAATACTGATTTAACAAGTACCGGTCTTCCCGCTCTAGAGAGCCCTCTTTGGTTCCATATATTTATCCTTGCTTTGCTAACAACCATGTTCAATCCTTCTTTTTGTATTGATTTCATTTGAGTCTAAATCCAAGATATTTTAGTCCATTATCCAGTCAAGTTAAATCAAAGGGGAATAAATTGACATACCTTTGTATTTCTTGGTCCCCCATGTTGTGTGATATAAGTGTGGATTTTTGAGGATTGATCTTAATTCATGTTGTTGTTCAAAAAATCTCTAGGATTCATGCTAGTCTTTTGACATTTCTTGTTGTTCCGTCGTAAAAGATGAGAATATCATCCCCAGACAATATATGTGATATTTTAAGGGTATTTGTAATAGCAATGCTTGTAAAATCCCCTTGTCTTTTGCTTTCTAAGAGTGTTTTGCTTAGACCTTCAACCATGAACAAGAATAAGATCGGTGAGAGGGTGCAACCTTGTCTCAGACCTCTTACTGTTGTACAGAAAGGGGAAAGCATAACCATTGATAAGAACCACGTAGGAGACTGTAGTAATACATCTCATTACCCATTCGATAAATGGGTATTCGAATCCAAGGTGAGTGTTGATTAATATGAGATAAATCCAACTGACATGGTCAAAAGATTTTGAGAGATCGATTTTGATTACTTCCCCTTTAAGTTTCCTGGTTTTGATGGAATGTAGTCCTTCCGATGCAACCCCAATAGCTTCATGGATCTGTCTTCCTTCTAGAAATCCGAACTGTTAAGTAGATATTGTATTTTCCAAGACCTTTTTAACCTTTGGCTATGATTTTTGCTATTACCTTATAGGTAATGTTGCAAAGCGAAATAGGTCTGAATTCCTCAAAGTGTCTGGGGTGGTCACTTTTGGGAATAAGTGCTAAAAGAGTTGTGTTTAAAGGGGGATGCATCACTCGATTTTCCCTTGTTTCTTTAACAAGTTGCAGAAGGTTTGGGCCAATTGTGTCATAGACATCAAGAAAGAACTTGATTGTCCACCCGTTTAGTCTCGGGCTCTTGTCACTTCTTAAAGTTGTGCAGGATTCCTTTTAGTTCTTCTTCTGATATTCCCTCCATCAAATCCTGATTATCCTCATGGTTGATGAATCTTGGGAAATATTGGGATAGTCTTGGTATTTCAAAAAAAGTAACTCCAGTTTTGAAAAGAGTTTTGAAGTGATTGAATCCCAATTTTTCCAAACCTTCAAATGAGGTGATTTCCTCATTTTCTCCATCTCTGAGTCCCCAGATTATATTTTGACTCTTTCTTCCTTTAGCAAAGGCTTGAATTTTTTGTGTGTTTTCATCTCCTCTTTCTAGCCAAATTGCTCTGCTCTTTAGGAGCCATACTTGCTCCTGATATTTTAGCAAATTTCTTCTTTTGGATTCCAGTCTATCTAGCATATTTCTTGACTCGGGAGTAAAATAACCACCCCCTTCTGACTCTTGGATATGTTGTATTTCCGATTCAACTTGTTTTAGTTCATGTTCATCTTTTTCCTTTTTTTGGCTACCCATGTTTTTACCTTCTTCTTGACTTCATTGACATTTTGGCTAAATTGTACTACTGCAAAACTGTGTTCTAGATTTTGAAGGTTGCCGATTGGTTTTTATGAGTTGTAGAAGTCCCTCCTCTTTTAGCCAGGCCACACAAAATTTAAAATAGTTGGTTGGATTACCTTCTTCACCTAGAATTTCTAGACAGATTGGGTAATGACCAGAGTCTCCCCCCCGAGTCTATCCATTGTTTAATTTTGGTGTTTTGTTCGATTAAGTTCTCCAAGATTAGAAAGTTGTCTAGTCTTTTCGCATCTATGTTCTCCCTTGCTCTTTTGTTTTTCCAAGAGGGTTTGAGCTTGGACCGTGCTATGTAAATGAGGTGATTCTCTCTTATTCTCTATTAAAAAAAGTACGCTAGTGGGTTTGTTCTAGCCCCGGGCCCCTAGATTTCATGAGTCCCCAAAGTAAAATTCAAATCCCCACCTAGTATGGCATTTTCAGTCTTTGTGAAATATTTTTGTAGCAGGGAGGTCCAAAAGGTTGGTATTTTCTCCTACGAACCATAGATGTTCAGAATAGTGAGAGAGATGTTTATATCTGCTAAGAAGATCTCTAGACTGAGTCCTGATTCAAATCCCCGAGAGTTTGGGAATTTACCATCTTTGTATTCCAACCAATGGACATACCTCCTGAGTGTCCTCTCGCATCTTGGCCAATGAAATCCATGTTATTCAATGTATTTTTTAGGAAGCTTGTAATTACAACTTCCTTCCCTATGGTTTCTTGTAGTAGCAGGGTATCAGGCTTGTTCCTTTGCACTAGCCTTTTTAGAGCAAGTTTTTTGGGGGACTTTCTAAACCCATGCAATTTAGAGAGAGAAACTTCATCTGTGCACCCCCTTAGGGCAGTTTTTTGCTCTAAGTTCCCCTTCTATGGTTTTATGTTTACCATCTGCAAGCTCTATTAGAGATCTATGTTGTGCTGAAGATAAGTTTGAGGGTCCGCCTCTTCCATTTGGTTTGATGTATGGGAGAGGGTTTTTTCCAAGTCCTATGGTTAGGTCTTGCTTCCCCGTCTGTTCCAGGATGTCTCTAGATCGAAGGTATAAGCAGATGGGTCTAGTATCCAAGGAAGAAGTAGAAGAAATTTCTATGGGGAGGGTCGGGATCTTCTTTGAAGGGTGCGATAGAGGGTAAGGAAGGGAGCCTTGTAGGGGAGGGGGTGACTAGCTGTGTATGAGAAGTTCTGGAGTAGGAGTGTGTGGGGGAGGAATTCTTAGTGAGGCTTCCTGATTGAAACGAAGATTTTTTAAGGAGAAATCAAGAGAATCAAGGGGAATTATGGGAGAGAGATCCTTACCCGATATGCTGATAGTTGTCGGTCGGTCTTGGGGTTGTACCAGGGGCGGTTTTGAGTTTCCTGTTTCGTGCTGCATCTAATCTCTTGCTTCTCTTCTTTATTGTAAGGTTTCTTTCCCTGGTTTCTCTTGGTTCCCATATTTTTTCTCCTTTTCTTTTCAGATCAGTATTGTTAGGTCTTCCTCTGTCTCCGTACTTCTTCTTGTTACTGTTCTTTTCCTAGAATTTTCCAACCCCTTGTTAAAGTTTTATGTTCAGTTTCTGGCCAAGTTCCCATACCTTTGACGTCGATGGCAGCAAAATGGTATCCCTTCATAGTCTAGCTTCTGTCGGTGGATAGCTTGTCCCCAAGTTAGGTTTATCTCTTCCTTGAGACTTGTTCGAACATTCATCGAGACTAGAATCCTTGCTACCGTCATTCACTTGGTTTGTGTGAAGGACATATCCACATCTATGAAAACTTCTAGTTCATTCCCCAAATCTCTTAAGGAATTCCAATTCCAGAATTCCCAAGGTAGTCCTGGCAGCCTTACCCAAACTGGGATTTCATCAATTTTTTAGCATTCTGCATCAAACATTGAAGTCCAACTCTTGAGTAGGATAGGTGTGACTCCGAATTTCCAATGTGTTTGAGTTATTTGATTTGCATCTTCTTTGGTTATGAGTTTAAAGATGAACCATCCTTGGGAAATTACCAGAATTTTAGGTGAATAGTCGATGAAGCCTAGCTAATTTTCCATGGCCTAAGATTCAGGTGCTTCTAGGGTTGTGTATTTTCCCCTTACTCTCCCAACCACTGTTGTTTCTGCCATGTCTAGATACTAAGCTACTGAGACATTAACCCCATAGACTAGGTTTAGCGGGCCATTTGTGTTTTTTAGACATGTAATTCTTCTTTTTCTGTGTGCCTCTCCACCCTGAGAGTCATAACTTCTTCTGGAGACAGATCCATCTTCTTTATCTGATTCCGTATCTCGAGGGTTTCCAAGTTGATCTGAGGGTTTCAGGAAGGCCGCTATGAAGCCTTCTGAGTTTTCCTCCAACGACTATGTAAGAAACGAGGTCTCCTTTGAGCCTGAGTTGAAAGGCCATCCCGCCTCTAGGGTATCGGGACTGAGATGGAGAAATAAATCCCATGGCACAAGCTCTTCGAGGGTTTCTGAGACTGGTTCTATATTGACCATCGTGGAATCCACTTCAGGGGTTTGAGCTAGGGTTTTCGATATCTGTGAGTTGAAAAGGGAAAGCATGGGTCCTCTTAGTTCTAGAGCGAGATGTCTGACCACCGGAGCAAATGACAAGGAGTTTGGGTCTGTCACGATGTTCGTCGTGCTGGGGATTCCATTATCCGCCATCTTCATCCCGAGGTGAGCAGTCCCAACTGGAATCCCGCTAACGGCTAAGACAACTCCTATCTGTGGAGGGTTCGCAGTTTGCTCCAGAGGTGCAGTAAAAACCGAAATCCCATCAAGAGGGTCAACAGAGTAGTCCACTTCATCTACGTTGTAGTAATCCAAGTGAGGGACATGTGGGATAAACAAATTAAAATTTTAAAAGGTGAGCTCACTAATCGGTTGGTTGGCCTGTTCGGCAGCGAGACCTTTAATAGAGTCGCGATCCTAGAGAAGGTTGGACAACGTATGAAGATTGTTCGGGACCAATATACGGTTCACCTAGAAAGGAACCCTAGGTATGAGCGCCCTCTGATGATTCCAGCTAGAGATTGGAAATACCTAGTGGAAGATGGAAATGAGAGGGCCCTCAGAAAAGAAGGAAAGCTACCATCAAGCATAGGGAGGTATGCAATAATTTCCACGATGTAATTCTAACCTTATTATTATTAATTTATATATCAAATTTGGAACATCTAACGTATTTCAACACTTTCATAGGTTGTTTGACACATCAAAGGACACAAAGGAAAGACAAGAAAAATTGGTCAACACAAGCTTGGGCCTGGTAGTTATTCGAATTTGGCAGCACGAATTGTAAGTATCGAAAAACAAAAAATGCATCCAAATAATAAACTACAAATTATTTTCATTTTATTGCACCACAAAAGGTAAATTCATGACATTATGCAAATATGTAGGCCAACTGATTCAAGGAAGTTCCCACCAAGGAAGATTTGAAGCTTGGATTCCAACACTGCTTTGGAGCTGTTGTTGAATGCCAAAAAAAATTGCATGGGAAAACACAGTCTTCTGGTGATACATCTTGCGCACAGGTATATAAAATATATATAGTTTAAATAAAAATGTATTACTTGTGTAATATATTCATTATAAATAATTGCCATAAAATATTGACTATGTTTTGAGCAGGAAAGCAACAATCCAATCAATGTCGAGGATAGACAACAACTAATCGAAGATCATGCTTTGAATCCCGGTAATGAATATATTCATATGTTGCAATTTTTAATATTGCATTGCAAATGGTAAACATTAATTGTACTTTTCCATGTTTCAACTGCAGACCATGTAGATGGTCTCACAATACAGGTTGAGCCTAGACAAGAATATGAAATACAGGATATGGACACATCAAGTAAAAAAACATCTTTGTAATGTTTTTTTTTTAATGAAATAATTGTCATTATAATACCATTATATATCAATGTAACATTTTCAAATTATTGCAACAAATCCAGACCAATTTTCGCAAAATCCACGTCAAGAGTACTCTACTAGGTAGTCATCACGACAAGTTGATGGACCACCAAGAACTGAAAAACAAGTTCCAGATGATGAGTATCCTGCTGATTTTCTAAAGAGAAAAAATTAGAAAGAAGTGAGTGAATAATTATTGTGTAATTATTTTTTATAATATAATGTTATGCATATTTTTTTCCCTATTGAATGAATCAATGGTTTATTGAGTGTTAGCTTTTATTGAGTGAATGGCAAATGTTTCTTTATCATGAAATCTGCATGTTTGCACATAATTTTTTTTCTTCAAGTACATTCATTGGTTATGGGGAATTGAGAGGGATGTGAGGGGGAAGGTGGGGAGGGGCCATAATAGCTTCCAACTTGATGTGGTTAGTCCTGTTCAGTAGAGAATATTAAATTATTCTTGAGACAAAGATGATCTCAATGAATGGATACGGTGGTGCCTTTCTACAACCCACTCACGTGTCATCTAAATTTTGACAATTTCCTGATGCTTGTTATGAAACTAAAGCATCTTATCCTACTTTCCAATCCTATGACAAGGTAAGGAATTATCCATTTCTCACTTATGACAGTTTGAGACAAGGTAAAATCAAATGAAATTAAGCACCAACAATATATACATAAGCAAGTAATGATTACATAGTGATATTGTCAGATAGAAGTTGTTGAAATCAAGTTCCGCAAACCTATTTATGTTCAAGATCCATTTTCATTTGCAAGACATAGTGGATCCTACAGATCTCTCCACATCTTATCTCTTTCCCCGCAATTGTCAGAGTGTCCTTGTATATTCATGACAATGCTAGAGCTCTTGTCAACCTGCAACCTTCCTAGGTGGTCTGCATGTCTGACTACCCACCATGCTCTCTAGCCACACCAAAGGCTCTACAACAAGCTAGCACCAACAACATCGAGTCCAATTTTGTTATTTCACTAAGCATGCCTCACAAAATATCTCTAATCAAAGAGATCCAAGTGTCCTCTAGGGTTTCCTTGTCACATGCCCTAGGATCTACCTCCATCTCACAAAAGGACTCAAACATTTGTCACTTCAAGTATCCTCTAATTTTTTCCTTGGGAACCCTAGTTCCTTCATTGCTTGCATAAATACAAGTACAAAGACTCAAGACAAATGCATCTTTGAGATACAAATGATGTAATGAACTCACAAATGGCTTAAGGAAAGATGTTGTTCAAAATCAAATAGGTAAGGCAATCAAGACATGGAATACTTATGATAGTTTGAGAAAGGGTAAAATCAAATGAAATTAAACATCAGCAACAAACAAATAAGCAATCAATTCTTACATAGCGATATTGTAAGATAAAAGTCATTGAAATCAAGTTCCACAATCCTATTTATAGGCATACTTGAACAAGAATATCACTAATCAATTCAATGTTTAACAATAAATAAACCATGGGAATGTAGCTATGGATGATAAAAGATAAGTTTGATAAGTTAATTTTATTAATGTCCATTGAATCAACACAATAGTAGGTCAATAAACCCTAGTTGTGGGCATAAACCAATAGAGAAATTAGTAAGGAATTCTCACACTCTCTTGTATACCATGTTGAGGTTCATAAGAGACCGCAATGATGAAATTGAACCAACCAACAAACCCGAATTCTTGTAATAAACAAGGAGAAAAACAATGTTAGGGTAACACAACATTACAACCTAAGAAGTGTATCATAAAGGTGATTTATGGGTGCACTATAGGGAGAATCCATAAGTGTGTTAGAGAGAATATGCAAACCAATAAAAAGAGAGTTTAGGGTGCTCATAGTCTAAATCACTTGGATTCAAGAGATTAGAAAGTTCACAAGAGGCATGGGTCCTTGCCCAATTTATGCTAAATGTAAACTTGTGTCATTCTAGGATTTGGGAGGGTTTTAGTTCTAGTTATGGTACATTTCTAGATAATTCATTGAGTGAAGACCTTACTATACTTGTTGTATTACAATGCTAGAATGTAATCGTGCATTTCTTCATTATAATGGAACTAGGTTGAACAAAATTTATTACATCTGTTAGATTTCATCTAATTTTTTCCTACCAGCTAAGGCAATAAATGAATTGGTGTTGTTTTTTAATTCACGAGTTTATTAGCAAAACAATGTAGTCTTTATAGTTTTGGAATATATGTTCTATCTCTTATCATCATTTTTCATGGTACTAATAATATTTGTAAGATGATGTAGTTGTGAGGGACCCTACATGAGGTCTTTCCATCCAAATAGAGAATTAGGAGAGGATTCCAACTATAAATCTCTAGGTTTAACAAAAACACAAGGGAGGGTAAGTTCAAGATGCCGCCACTTCTTGTAAACAGGATGCTAGTTTTCGAGCTTTTCCAATTCTTGTTATTATCTTGATTTCCCATTGTTACTCATATTTGGTGCAGGATATACAAAAATTCTACTGCCTAAGCTGTAAATATAAGAAGCATAAGTACAACTTCATAAAATGGTATGTTATTTAAAGTAACACACTGTATTATGGACATGCGTATATTCATGTGAACATATATAATATTAGACACGGTTTTGAAGCAACATGGACCCATCCTGAACCTTCAATGGTTCCTAAGTTTCCACAATAATTTCAAACATTTCCATGGCTTGAGAGGTTCTTACTCTGCTTACACAAAACATTGGAGGGGGGGGGCTAATGAGAGTGTCTTCAAATTGTGGCACATAAACAATTTCATGTGTAGCAAAATCTACATAGAAATAGTATTTTTTTTTATTCCCCGTCGTGGTTGGATATCTAATGACCCTTCCTATGATATTTGACGATCATGCCATACCACCGACAACAAATGTGATCAGTCTATCTCTTTTTTGTAGGTATATGTGTCGGATATCCAACGATCATGTGGTCAAATATTGGACAACATTTCCTACAATTTCGACGATTATGCTATACCATCGACAACAAATGTTGTCGATCTTTCTCTTTTTTGTTGGTATATGTGTCAGACATTTGACAGACATGTCGTCGGATATCCGACCTTTTGTAAAGTAATGTGGGTTGAATATCTGATGGGTATGTGGTTGGATATCCGCCCTTCTGTAAAGTAATGTGGGTCGGGTATCCAACGAGTATATTAATAGATTTGTGGTCGGATATCCGACGAGACCATATTGTTGTTGGATATCTGCCAACAGTTAACTGACTTTTAAAAAACGAGAGGCTTGTCGAATTGTTGACAACTTGATGTCGAATATCGAACATATATGTTGTCGAATTCTGGGTTTAGATTTTCATGTGTATATTGAAACTGGATTGGATGAGTTAACGTCTCTACTTGATATTTCCTTCTTTGTCATCTCTTGTTTATCTCCTAATGCAATTCCAATATTGGATGGTATGTGGATGATGGAACATGAGACATATGACTTGTGATAGGAAACTCTTCAACAAGTTTCAAGAGAAAGAGGGAGGAATGAGTGTGGAGTTGAGTAATGATACCACTTATCATGTGAAAGGAGTGGGCTCCATTTCCTTCCAGATGCCATTATGTTTTTTTCTTAAGTTGAATGATGTGTTGACCATTCCCCATTTCAAAAAAAATTCTTTCAATTTATTGTATGATATATTTTCTTATAGAGTTGCATTTGAAGGACAATAATGCACTATGAAACATTATAATCTAGCAAATCCAAAGGCTTTAGCTGGAGGTGTGCAAGATGGTTTCCTTTACAATTTATTTGTTGATCTTATGGAAATTATGCATACCACTAGGAAAGCATTCAAGTTTTGATGAGGCATGTGCAAAGCATGTATAGCAAGAATCCATGGAGATCATTCAAAACTTATTTTGGAATCAATTTTTTATTTTTAACTTACCTAATAGGAGTATTGAAAAGTACGAAGATAGGGTTGTTCAGTTCTCTCAAAATGGGAGTATTGAAAAGTACGAAGATAGGGTTGTTCAGTTCTCTCAAAAGGGGAGTATTGAAAAGTACGAAGATAGGGTTGTTCAGTTCTCTCAAAACGGGAGTATTGAAAAGTACGAAGATAGGGTTGTTCAATTCTCTCAAAACGTTGGAGTTGATATAGATTCGTGCTCAAGTTACTAGAGGCTTCTCTTAGAAAAGGGATTTGACACTATTGAGGGTCTTCCTTTAGATGTAGGAGGTTTTGAGGTTCGTGGCCAAGATACCCATGTTTACAAGTTGTTGGAGGCACTGTGTAGGTTGTTTGCACTATGAACTTGGTATTTCAAGATGTATGGTATTTATGATTTGTTTAATCATTGTGATTTTGATGGGTTTGATCCACTTGTTTTTGTCTAGTATGGAGGAAGTATGGTCTTTGTAGATTTTCAACTTTATGATTTTGATAGATGTGACCATCTTTACCATGAACAACTCATGATGTGGTGTCTAAATATTTGGTCAGTGAAGTTGATAGGAAGGATGTTGGAGTTTGACAAAGTATTGATAATACATAATTATATTCCTTCATATTTACAAGTGACAAGCCCTAATAAAGGGGGTGTTTGATACGTAATAGTATATTGTTTTGTTAGATAGAATGAGACTTCTAGTTTTACATTATCTACATTCCAATGCAATGAAACATTGTAATAAGACTAGCTATGAATTTTGATGAGGATGTATAGTCCTCTCAATCACATTTATCTCCTTCAGTGACTAAAGGGAGCAAGGAGGTTGATGATCCAAAATATGATCCATAGGTAATCAAAAGAGTCAAATCTAGACGTGGGGAAGGAGAGCCTAAGTTAGGAAGCTAAGACAACTTATTTAGACAATGCAAGATGCATAGGAGCATGTAGGAGTACCTAGATTTTGAAGGAAGGAGAGTATAACTTCTAGGAGATATGTTAACCCTGATGCAAAAGCAACTTCCATTTGCGATCCTTCTAGTGATACGATGCTTTGATGGAGAGCAGTGATAGTTCATTTTGAGAGGTCAATGATTGATTCTACCACTAGCATATTCAAATTTGTTTATGGCCAATTTAGTTGAGACTGAAAGGGAGAACATTGGTGTTGGTGATAACACTTTCCTTACAAAAGCAAATGTTAGCTTTCAATTGCTCTCACATTGTTTATACCATATTAGGGGTTCCTTCATGTGATGTGGGTCACACGTTGAAACCCTAGCCTCTTAGTTGTATCTTAAACATTTAGGTTGATAACATTTGTGTATCTTTCTGTAGGTTGTTTCCAAACCTTGGACATGGTGCTAAATGTGGCACACACCTTGATGAAGCAATTATCTTATGTGGCATTAATACCTTCTACATGGCACACATGTTGAGGATGGTTGCTTGTATATATGTTGGATCCACCTTAGAGTGATGGCCAGTAGGAGGGAGGGTGCTTAACCCTAAGAGTGTTAGGACCACTTGGCATAGCTTAGGAGGATAAGTGCTTAACTCAAGGAAGATTGGATTGAGGTGCATTGTTTGGGGTTGTTTATGGACGTGGAACACATATGTTGAGGAGAAGAGTGATCATTATGTGTGTCTTAAAGAGTGAGGAGCATTACTATGAGGAACACTTGAAAATTGGAGCCCATGTTTGGAGATTGCACCACTAAAGGAGCCTTGTATTAATATGTTACACCTCAGAAAGGGAATGATTTACTTGGAGACCTTATCTTGAGGATAAGATTAGGTTGCTTGTGGACCCAATCCACTTTTTTCTATATAAAGAGGCGGGGGGGGGGGGGGGGGGGGGATGATCTTTATTTGTATCATTCATGTAGAAGCATGTAGGAGTTCATTCTATCATTTATATCTTCAAGATGAACTTGTCTCAAGTCTTTGTACTTCTCTTTATGCAAGGGAAGAAGGCACCAAGGCTTCCAATATGAATAACCCAAATGAGTCTTGAAATGTCAAAGTTTAAGTCTGTGTTAGAAAGGTTGAGGGTTTCTTCAAATAAAACCTAGAGAAGACTTGGCATGCTTTGCTTGGAGAGCTAGTGCGAAGCAAGCTTCGTGAAAGATCAAAAGTGAATTTCTTATTGATGTTAACTCGCTGTGGAGCCTTTGGCATGCTTAAATAGCTTGGTGGGATGCCTTGATAAGCCTTTTGTGTTGCTAGTTAAGATACGTTATGGATGGTAGATTCCCTAGCTAAAGTTTGAAAGCATTGGAGACTCCAAGCTTGTTATAAGCTTAAAGGACTATCTTGTACCAACTTCTAATAACTGTGAATATGTACTTGTAATTTCATTGTCATTAGAGAGAATTTGAGGTCAAAAATGGGCCTCAAAAAGACCAATATGTACTATAAAAATCAACCAATTACATTCTAGTAGATGACATCACCCCCCATGGTTGAGGTGGCATTGCATGAGTTAAGAGTGCTTATTTGTCACATTTTCTATGGTGGATGAAAATCCATAGTTAACCAAGGTAGTGGTACAAGTACTGTTAAGTCATAGAGTGAAGTACTCACAATAAAAGTCATTTCACACTTTCTCATAAAATAATATTATTGTTATTTTCAAGTAAAGTACTCACAATTCACTTTCTCATAAAATAATATTATTGTCATTTTCAAGTAAAGTACTCATAATTCATAAAATGTCTTTTCACATTTTTTTATAAAATAATATAGTCATTTTCATGTATTTTTATTTTAAATTATATATTCACTCAATTGTATTTAATATCATAATGTCAAACTAATATATATATATATATATATATATATATATTCTTGTACTTTTAAAATAAATTAAATTCATGAATGATATTTATATGAAAAAAACATGTTAGTTATGAAAATAAATTAAATTCATTTTTGTTTAATTTTATTTACAAGTTCAAGACAAATAAATGTTAAAGGACAATAAATTTTTGGGTATTTACAATGAATCTTAGTCACATCATTCTAGAGTTATTTTATTAATTTTATTTAGAGTCCATTGAGAAAAGTAACTCAACCATGGTTATTTATATTGTGCATAAAAGGTAGTGTAGGAGGTGAGTTGTCATATATACCTACCCCATAAAACCCCTAACTCATAATTTTTTAATATATCTTATATTTTTGTAGTACATCTCTTAGGAGGCCCATTTTTGACCTCAAATTCTCTCTAATGTATGTATATATGGAGTTTAGTTTGTTGTCCAAACTATGTGTAATTGTAGATCTAATTTTGGTGAATGAGTTGTTTCTAATGTTGTGATCTATATTGATTTATCATGAACAATTGGCATATATTGTTGACTAATTGACAAGATTATGGAAGCTAAGAAGGCATATTTGTGGCAGTAACAAATCATTTGCTAATAAATCATTTTTGTATATGTTATTCATTAATATGTTTTCCGTATGGGTTGGAAACATTGTTCCCTTAAATACAATTAGTTATAGTTATCTTATTGAACCACCTTGTGTATTTGGTTTAACATAAATGAAATATATGAACAATTGGCATATATTGTTAACTAATTGACAAGATTATGGAAGCTAAGGCGGCATATTTGTGGCAGTAACAAATCATTTGCTAATAAATCATTTTTGGATATGTTATTCATTAATATGTTTTCCGTATGGCTTGGAAACATTGTTCCCTTAAATACAATTGGTTAGAGTTATCTTCTTGAACCACCTTGTGTATTTGGTTTAACATAAATGAAATATATACCACTGTAATTTCCATTTTAAAATCATCCATAGGTTTTAAGTTCACAAGGAATAGATTTGAAGAACTTCAAGGTTGAGTTGAAATTTCTAAATTTGCATGGAGCAACAATTCTCAAATTTCCACAAGCTTTACTTCGCTACCACTTTGACAACCTTTCACCTTATTTCGTCGAACTCCTAATCCTCCCCAATGTGCACAATAATTGGTCTTCCCAAACACATTGCTTTGCATCAATTTCGTCAACATTTTCCTTACACCTCCAAACATGTTGCTTAGCTTCAACAAACATCTTACAACTTATCCTTCATGCCACTACATATGGATTGGCATCTAGATGGTCCTACATAGTTGTTAAAATGGTAAAATCACGTTAGAATTCATTAATATTGGTCACAATGTGTCAACGACTTGTGGCCTATAATAGCATTAAAAACTTAAAAATTGATGTTTGTTGTTAGGGGTCATGTATGGTAATTTATAAGGTGAGAGATGTATCAATGCAATATTAATAAGTAAACTCTTCTCTCCACTATTATCTATGTATTAAATATCTGCACACCCTAATTTCCTACATATTGTATTATTCCGAGAAATAAATTTTATGCACATGCTAATGCTTAAAGCCATAGTTGAAATGAAAACCCTCATCTACAACTTCATACTGTAGAAACCTCGAAAACATATTGTTTATCATTAAAGACACGGTAAGATAGCAGATCTTTCATGAATTTAGAGGCAATGAAAATATCAACATATCCAAGTGCATTTCAACAAGCCAAGGTCCAAAGGCTAATACAATTTTCTACTTTGGCATGGAAAACTATAAAAGCTTCATGTTCCCACTAAGCTATCATACAAGGAAAATGTGTAAATCTAGTCCTCTATCATACAAGGAAAATGTGTGTAAATCTAGTCCTCTATCATACAAGGAAAATGTGTAAATCTAGTCCTCCCTCACTTTTGTTGATGCATGAGATTGAAAGATCTCATGTGAAATTCTCAACCTCTTGATCGACTAAGCCAAGAAGGGATAAGAATGTAATCCTAATTTTATCCCTAAAGTAACACACTCACAACCTTCATGATGTCTAGTGTGAGAACAAAAAGTAATAAAAAAACACAAAAACAAATCACTCACGTTATTACAAACATTGAATAATTAACAAGGCCCCACAATATATGACAACACATTACGTAACATAATCATATTAACATTGTTTCCTTTTATATCAAATATATTCACCAAACTACGTATGACTATAAATATAAAAGAAAATAGTACTTCAACAACACATAACCATAACACAAATACCACACTAATGAACTTAACTGGAGTAACAAACCATCATTCCCCTTTTTTATTTTTACATATTTAACACCATCTAAGACAAAAGAGCTATCAAAGAGGCACTTGAACATAAATAGAGAAAATAAATTATAAATATTAAAAAAAATGAACAAAATAGACTTGAAAGAAAATAAATATGAATATGAATATGTAGAAAGTCTCATTTCTTATTTAAAATAGTCATTTTCATCTATACACCAGAGTAATAGTCATAATGCTCTTATAGGCTTCTACGAAAGCTTAGACCAAACATGTGTTTTGGCACAAACAACTAGTGTTTCGAGACCAATTGGTTGTTGTGTAAACAACATACAAATAAACTTAACTGACAAAGCTACAAAAAGCTTCAGTGAATACTTTTGAGAGCTGGTACTATTTTCTACAACTAATTAGACAAGCTAATGGTGAATAAATAAAACATTTTACATCAACAAACAAATAGTAAGGTATACCTCAAGCAAACAATATTAGTACATAACCTCTTGTTTTGTCATTTAGTTAAAACCCTTGTTATCAACAAAACAGTGAAACCCCGTATTTCTGGAACTGAGCGATATGACGGCTGTGATGGTGCCTTTGCTTCCCTTCCCCTTCACACTTGATTCAACCTTACCAAAGGCCCCCTGGATAGATTGAGTTATGTAGGTATGTTCCTTTCCGAACCTAAAATACTTGGTTCCGGCTATGAACAACCAACCCACATATATTTGGATTTGCATATTTACCACCCCTGGCATTGCTATAGCAGCAGGTTTCACTCGCATGGATAAGTTTTCACTTAAAAAGACGGGAATCCGCTCTATACTAGTGTTACTGACGAAAAAGTGATTGCAGACTAAGAAACTCGCTAAAATCATACCATAGCGAGGGTGATAATTGGAACCTTCTCCTTGTTGCTTAATGCATTTAAGTAGCTTATTGCCAAGGCGATTAGAAGCTAACCATATTTAAGTTCATTCAAAGAGTATCTAACTGATGACAAGTGGCCACATAAATCAAACACTACAAGATTAATGACCTCAAAAACCAACAGAAGGAAAGACAAAGGTGACTTCGATCAAACTGATTTTGAAGAATAACAATCAATCAAGGTCGAATAGGGGGGCGAGGGCAGGGGGGGTTCCATTATTTGTCTATCGAGGGATGAAATCCCAAGGAATCAACATAATACCCCTTGTGATTCCCATACTCATTTTCTACCACGTAATAATCATACATTTATCTTCATTGAATCCAGTATGAGAACAAACATCCCCCACATAACCATTTGTTTCGCATGCATCACAAATATGTAACAAAACTGCTTCTACCATAGTCCACAAACACATACATAACAACTTGATGCATAATTGAAATGTTTTCAAACTATCCTCATGTCATTAAGCAAAAAAAAAAGAATTTTCTTGAACATTTATCACGCAAGCTATTATGTCCATCACAAGCAAAACAATAGCTATTGCGTCCATCACAAACAAAACAATAAATGTAAAACAACAGTTTCAAGTGATTATGGGATGCATGTTGACATTCTAGGCCTGAATGAGGTTCTCTACATACTTCCATATTGAAAAAAACATAACCACCATTGAACTAAAACACATAATCACAAGGCTTTCATGTGTAGGCCTTCAAAAGAAAGCTATGTCCATGTCGAAGGTCGTGACATAATCACATATGTGACCACTTCCACTAGCACCACCACCAACAACCTTTATCGTGCAGATCACTTCTTTCCCTTTGGTTTTTTTAGGAGGGGGTGGTTTGTGAGATGGGTGCTCGAGGTCCTTGAGTTCCTCAAGAATGTTTTCAGATTTTTTCAAGTCTAATTCTGAAAGAGGCAGAACTAACAAATGGGTGTACACTAAGGACTCCGAAATATGATGCCCCCAACTAGTTCCTTGATTTGGAGGAGAAGGGGGCTTGAAATCCCACTCGTTGTTGCGAACAGGGTGATCTGAAGACATCTCCACTATGCTCAAGTGAAAAGGCTCATTAGAGGAATTTTGGGGTCTAAAATGGGCCTCCTAAAGAAAATAATAAAATAATAGTTAAAATAATAAAATAATAGTTAAAATAATAAAATAATAT
>LPNX010937364.1:1399969-1410377 GCA_001517045.1 Pseudotsuga menziesii
ATACGAACACAAAAAAGTAGTTTTTTTTAATGACAAATATGCCAATTCAACCATTATGGTTGACTTATTTTATTGAAATTCTATTGGTTATTGAATTACAACTCACAAAAACTTATCTTGGCACGTTTTCTTATAAGGCCCATTTTAGACCCCAAATTTCCTCTAATGACAATTTGAATTGGGGTGGAGACAAATGGGGTTGCACAAGAGGAGCTCCTAAAAACAAATGGCTAGTCTAGGCAAGTTCAGTAAATTCGTATGAATCGACACCAAAATGCATGAAGAATCATATTCTCTTCTTTCTCCCTTCATGCCAATCATATTGATCTCTAGGACTTCTACCTCTCTCGGCCCTTTTGGAGCCTCTGCTATGAAAACTCAGACTGAAAAGCAATTGAACTATCAACTGAAGAATCAAATGTATGCAATATCATCTATACATTATTACAGAGTTACCCTATTAATCTTGTGCATCATAATTATCAAACAAATCATGACTTAGAAATATGCAACTCATCGTCATGCATAGGCAATGTACAAGTAAATGCAAAAACCACTCATTTCTCTGTTACGACTTACCAATATTACAGTACATTCAATTCTATCAAACTAGTCTAGTTGTCGAGTAGGCTATATATATCGAATATGGATAGGGGTAAAGGCATAGGTCGCAAACGAGCTAGGAGGTTCAACTGTAACTTTGCAAAAGTATGATGCAGCAAGGATGGTCTAGACAAGGAGGATGATCATTGCATAATAACACTGTAATCACATAACCAATTTTTGCTCACTGTAGAGGCTTCTTAATAATTAACAAGCCTACTCTCTTCAGAGATCAACCTCTAAATTTTGAAAAATAATTGATTTCAATAATCTTAACTTTATGTTGGAAGAGATTCAAATAGGTTGAAAATCACACTTCGTATCCAACATGAAGCCCCAACAACATGTTAACAAACCAAACCCTTAGACTCATTATTCGATGACATCTTTCTTGCATCCTTTTGAAATCAATCCTTCTTTTGATGAAACAAACTCAACAATAACAGTGGAATGAAACATACAGTGAGCAGATCTCTTAATAGAATAAGCCTATAGTCCAACATTTCTTCATTCATATGCAATCAAAATTCATAACAATCGACAAAGGAGAACGCTTAATGCTTGGAGGAAGCGCATATGATGACAATCCTAGAGCCTAACCACTCAGGTCGATTCATGACCAAAACACAATCTTTGACATCATAATACTTCAATGGGCCAAACGCACAATTTTCTCATAGACAAGTTTTAAAATGAGCAATGAACTCGTGGCTTATGTCAAGGAAGGGAAGGCAGGAGAACAAAAAGCCCAAGAAAATAGAAAGGAGGATACATCGAAGCACTTTCTTCATAGATCGACAAATATTCAAGCTTAAGCCCTCAACATCAATACAGTGCCACAACAATCACATAATCCACATATCAAGCAAAACGATGACCATTACTCATATAAGCATCGCCTCGAAACAAGTGGGTGTCACACAATTGAATTGGGTGGCCATAAAGTCAGGTTTTGACAAGCGGCGGGAGTCGAAAATAACACAGGGTTGAGCTTGAAATTTGATTCAAAGAGTTGAACACAAAGTGTATACATAGGAAGTAAGGTAACCACAAACTTGCTAAGGGCTCAACAACACTCTGCTCGAAACCTAGCTCAAGGAAAGCTCATAGAAATCATAAAAAAATCAAGGTACTGATAATCCACTATTGTTCATGCTCAAAAAAATTACACAAAGTTCCATTCTAATGTGAGTAAACCATAGGAGTGCAAACGTCGAACATTTTATTAATCAAGGGGGGTAGGATTACAAAATGGGCAAAAAATAAATTAGGATGACAGGATAGACAACATAGGGATCATCAAATTAAATGCATTGTAACATGCTAGTCAACCATAAAACCAATTGTCCATATCTCATTCAAACTATTGCCAAGATGATCTCCTCCAATAGGCCCGCCACATCTAGAATGTACTAGCCAACTGACGCAAGTTCCAAAACTGAGCTTCCGACCCCCTTTTTAACCAATTTTTTAGGGATTACTCGATACTTCCATTCACTGAAATTCACCAAAGCCAAGCAACGAAAAGAACCACCACTTAGAACGAACCTCGATCCAAACAACCAAAAGTTTCTTGATACAATTTGGGCATTTACTTACCAAATCCACTGCAAGAGTATCGCAGTGTGCAAATGAGGGTGACAGAAGGTCCCAAGTCATCAACCACAACCACATGGCACACATACGATGCTTGAAATCATCAGCATTTAACAATAGTTGTTGATCAATTGTCGAAGGTCTAAATGCAATGTACGTAAAGATTTAGCATTTAACTTTAAAAACATGCACATTCAAAATAGGGCTGATTGCAAATCATCGTTGAGGAGAAAACATTCAAACATTGCTACCGCCAACTAGCTATCAACCCAAAAGTCACCACATCACTCTTGTCACAACCCATGTCAAGTGCCAAGTCACACAACACCTGCCACAAAATGTCAAGTCAGAAGGTTTGTTACACAGCCTTATATTCCTTTGTTTTTTCAATGAGCAATATCCCACATGCATCACATATTTCCAATCTCAACAGTACATATGTGCAGGTTAATATGATATCAATCAATTAACATCACATGAATCGAGCTCATGGTAAGTATATGCGAGATCGGTGATACAATAGAATTATGGATAAGCCTTGGTTAAGCATAGTATAGGGAATGTTATGCACAATGGTGATGCAATAGTTTTATACAACCATACTTTACTTGCAATTAGACCGCGACCTAGCAACATCAGACTCGAGAGACATATATCCCAAAAGGAATAATCAAGTAATTAGACTACGGCCGCACGACCATGCCTTGAAAAAACAATATTTTGCAGATCGAGCCCAAGGCAAACCTCATTTTTGCAATAAATTCAGTAAATCTTAAAGCCAAAACATAATATATGTGCCTATTCTCTCACACACACATACATACGCAATGAAATTCAAGTTCACCATCTAACCAGGGGGAACATTATTATGGAACCATGTTTATGCACTTTCCCAAAGCCAAAACATAATATATGTGCCTATTCTCTCACACACACATACATACGCAATGAAATTCAAGTTCACCATCTAACCAGGTGGAACATTATTATGGAACCATGTTTATGCACTTTCCCAAAGCCAAAACATAATATATGTGTCTATTCTCTCACACACACATACATACGCAATGAAATTCAAGTTCACCATCTAACCAGGTGGAACATTATTATGGAACCATGTTTATGCACTTTCCCAAAATCTCTTTACAGTTAGGGGCCCCTTGTTTGACCACACAACATTAAAAGCATATCATTCAAGGACAGCAGGCATAGGTAAAAAACACGCAATTTCACAACACATTGTGAAATCCAACCTTGATGCCATCTCAACCATCATCAACTCCTTTGCTCCCCTCATATGCTATTTTGAAATAGAGTTATACCCTAAAAAGATTAGTGTAGTAGTAAGAAAGTTAACATTACCATTAAAATCCACTGAGAAGAATTAAAAAGTAGGGAAAACACATGGGTCCTACAATGGAAGAAATGGTTCAACGGTGCAATAGAAGAAAGTTAGCTCGACAAAAAGGCGCTGATAATGCAGGGTAAGTGGGAAAGATGGAAGTAACAATATTACATAAACAACTTCAACCCAAAAGGAGAAATCAAAATTTAATACCACTAGAAGAAAAAAGTTCTAGCTCAATCAAGAACCAACTCAGATAGATTTAAAAGTAAAACATAAAGAAGGGAAAAACCCAATGACTCATGAGAAAAGAGAACACGTCAGAGGTGCACAAAGAGAGAGGTAGAAACTAAATAACCTTTATTGTTGTATTGTGGGGCATACAAGTGACATACAAGGAAAACTGCACTACAAATTTAAAAAGGAGATGTAGAAAATACGACAATGTAAGCTTATATTATAATCTGCACCAGATTTCCAACCTCTTAGTTTCCCCTTTACACCTGAATGCATCTCGATAGAGTTAGTCTCACATCAGGGATTTTTTAGTGTTATCGAAATCCTAGAAATCATGACACTTAATATCTAATATCGGTTGTCTTGATGAACTTCTCCCTTAGCTTGCTTAATCAAGGTTGATGTTATCGAATTGTTGCAAATGATAATTGTGATTTTCATCCTGTGTTTATTTTATTCTAATGCTGCATTAAAATCGTTTTTATCCAAGGATCAACATAGTCCTGTTTCATTGATGAATGTTAAAAAAATTCACAGACCTGCCCAAAAAATACATACATGCATCTACCTATATCTACACACATATATAACCACAATGTCCTTTCAGACTTATTAATGCCAACCATAAATGGTTTAGTGATATTTCTTTTTAAGGGTTAGTAACTATTTTTCTAAAATCTTGTATATAAGCCAGCGTTCTTCAAGAAACAGGGACCTCTAGGACATGGTACTAATTTATCTTGAACTTTTACTTAGCTATGTTTAACCCACACAGAAATCTTTGATTAGACATAGCCCAATAAAAATACAAATGGGACCTCAGCCCTTCAATATAAGTATATTTTCTAGGGACTAATAAGAACTTAACAATTGGAGAATTAATCTTCCTCACAGAACCACTCCTTTCCAGTGCTTCTCTGTCCCCATGATCTTCTGACCTCTGAGACATCTCTCTTGTTCACCTACTTCTGCACTGGTGGGAAGCCTATCAGAATTTAAGTTTACAGGGAGAAGTTTCTACTCTCCATCTCCCAAACATAAGGTTGACTTGCAAAAGTAAAGAAGTATGAGTCCTAATTAAAGTATTATTATATTTCTAATATCTACTTGTAAAAAGTCTGAATTACTGCATATATATGATCTGGGCATACTACTTCCTATTTCAGTTGCATTTTTCACTTTTTTTGCCTGACATTATAAGAGACATTTGGCAATTTTGGATTAGTATCTAAATGTACGCTGAAAATTTAGGACCACTCCTTTTACAACATGCCTGACCTTCCCTAGTTGGCATCACAATAGTGAAAAATTACTGTGTAAAAGATGCATAAAGCCAGCTCCGGTAGTTCATCCCAACTTTTCAACATTTTCTCAGAATAAAATTATAAAGCAACTCTTAGGTCAAAAATGTCATATCTAATAAACCAGGTCACAAGATCCACCTGTTTTTCCAAGAATAGTTGAAAGACAACATATAATACATGCGACAAGCATGAAGCTGAATTGCTCAGTAATTATTATTATTTACTGTGATTGCCTAGTAAATCTCCTGCAAAGCAAATTTCAACGGAGTTCACTTCTTTGCAGGATACTCACGTGGTCCAAATATAGTAGAACCAATCCTTACACTTGTGCTTCCCATTTCAATCTGCAGGATTGTCAAATTTTAATTAACACGCTGCACACAACAAAAGACTTCTGTATACTAAATCAATTAGAGTATTTACCGCCTGTTCAAAATCTCCTGACATGCCCATTGACAGTTCACATTGATCCTCTGATATTCCAAGAGCTTTACAAACTTCAGTTCTGCATCTTGACAGTGCCTGGATTCACAAGACACAACAGCATTTCAATTCATTAGAAGATCAAATACATTGAAAAATGTAAGATTAAATCTGGTCATCAGTTCTAACCTCAAAATTCTCAGGTCTAGATGAGTAGTCTAACATTCCTATCGTCATCAGGCCTGAGAATTCCAAATTAGGGCACTCAAACTTAACATGCTTTGCAAGTTCCACACATTCTGAAGGCTCAACACCATATTTTGCTGCAATCCAGAAAAGAACATAACATGCATTAGAATTTCTAGAAAAAAAATATTAAAGAAATATGCAGAGAAATCTAGAACTCCAGAAAAAGAAAAAGGAAATATTGAGTCAATGAATTGATTATTCAAAAACACGTGCAACATTCACATTTTATTACAAATTAAATAAGCACCTGAATCCTGATACACAGAAAATTCTCTGCCCAAAAGAAGGAAGACAGAAAACCTCAGGTACATACATCTAAGTTCTCTGTCTATGAAATGGGGGCATCTAGAACATCTAAGTTATCTGTCTCTGAAATGGGCATCTAGACTCTGCAAGTTCTGATGGATTTTCATTCTCCATCATGGTTGGTACATAAGCACATTACTTCTCACAATTTTGGTCAAACACCCCCTAACTTTCTCACATTGTTTCTTGGTCTCCATGTTCTTCCCATAGCCCGGTCTTGTTATATGAAACTCCCTTTTTTCCCCAGCATTTTCTGTCTATATTGTTGCCTTTTACAAACCATTTGATCTGCCTGTTTAACATATGACCTCATTTTAACTTTCAATTCCCATAATTCTTTCCATAACTGCCATTTTCTTTCTTCTATCACAGCGACTAGCTATCCCTCACTAAACATTCTCCACCTTTCTATCCTGCACATTTGACCATCTGTTTGGCATTCCTTCTTTCCACTTTGCATTTTGGAGTTGCTTTTCCATCATCAAATCCTACAATACCATCTTCCCAGAACAAATTCCCCTTTGAACGCCCTCTTATTGCCCCCTGAATTGCTCGTTATGTTTTGACAGCTTTGCTCATCCATTGGCAATGCATCTGACATGCAGATTCTTCTTGCAATAATAAATCCAGTCCCCTTCACAATAACTTTTACACTCCGTCCATCTGTTTTATTTTGAATTTTTCTTTGTTTTGATGTTTGTATTCTTTCCTTATGAATATCAACTTAAATTCCTACTTCTATCTGATAAATGGCCATACCAATACACTTACTATTAAAAGAAAGGATAAATAAAAAGAAAAAAGGCTATATCTATATGCATATATAAAAACATATTTCAATTTTCCACAACATTTTACAGAAACCATTTTTCCATCCGACTGCCATCCAATAAGTAAAGCAGTCGAGGAAATGAGAAAACTAGTTTTATACTCCGCCTATAGCTTTCATTATAACTTTCAGGGGTCTGATAGTCACCTCTGCTAGAAAATTGCCATAAACAAACATTGCCAACCATACTTGGTTTGAAGGTCTTGGTAGATGAGAAATCCCTTCTCTTGCAGGATTGGTACAGGTATTTTGCAGCCATTGGTGCTGTGAAAATCAAGACATGGATCCCCTATGTTGAATTCATTAAGGGTGTGTTCAAAATAGAAGTCCATGATGAAGCCAAAGAAGAAGATCAAGCCCTTGAAGAGATATTAGAGGAGGTCCGTGATGAAGTTAATGAAGTTGATCGAGAACATGTCCAAGAGGAATGTAATGTTCCCAAAAGTGACATGCATGCAAACCCTAAAAGTGATATGCATGCAAACCCTAAAAGTGACATGCATGACATCTAAGCATTATTTAATGATGCATGCACCCAATTAAGTCTCCATGTGCATGCATGCAAGTCAACTGCAAATTAAAAGTTAAAGTGACCTAATTAGGTCAAAAGTTAGGGTTTTCGCAGTTGAAAGTTATAAAAGAAAGATAAAGTGAATGGAGACTTTACTTTTGGATTATTATTATTTTGGAGCTCTTGAAAAGTAGCACAGCGTGCGGCCACAGCAGTTGGGGTTGGAGACGACGTCTTCAGTTAACAGGGTTTCGACAGTGAGACATCTGCCCTAGTCTCCTTCAGGATAAACCATTCAGGTTTCTCACCGTATCTATTACATTCATCATTATTCAGTATTCCAGTATAAGTCCGAAGGTTATTTCAGATTCATCCGTACAGCTGGGGGCCTTTAGCTGAGAAAACCCTAGTCATTCACCAGGACTCTGGATCACTATATTTCTTCTGCATACGGCCTGCACCCTCACTGATAGGATCACTCTGCTGCATTGGATGATTATCAGTTATCAGATTGTCCATCTGGGGCAACTAGCAGCAGTTTACAGGATTGTGGAGGCATGAGCAGCAGACTGGTAGATCAATTCGCTAGGGCACCTGGAAGGTCAAAACCCTTGCATGCTCTAGCCATCCTCTTCGGCATTGGCATACCTTCCTTCCGACCTATTTCCAGCTGAAACTGACCATCCCTTCAGCAAAAACGTCACACTTGTTTGATTCAGCCATCCGAGGTATTGCAGCAGAAAACAAGGTCATTTCTTCATCAGCTCAGCTCATCTTGCATGCGTATTCTCTCTGGAGCATATTCAGCTGGCTTATCAGTGGTAAGTGTTCATTCTATCCTGCAAACCCTAACCCTAATTTCAGCTATAAAATAGGGAAATTTTGTATGGCAGTTTGCATGCCCAGCTGTTTCAGTAAATTTGCATAGAAATAGAAAATATCAGGATTTGGGATATTATAGTGGTATCAGAGCATGATCCTTGCCAGTTGTGGGCACATAGCAATTGAATAAAAGTGCATATTGATGCATGCATGTACATGCAAATGCATGTCAGTGATGTTGGTGAAGTGCATGTCAGAACAAAGGTTTTTCTTTGCCAACTTGTGAGAACATGAAGACAATGAGAAGGATCTTGACTGGAAATTGGCAAAGGTTAGCAGTACTTCAACACTTGCCTCAATATCAGAAGTATCTAGCCTTGGGTGATGAGGTATGTGCAACATTGTCCTTTCAAGATTATTACACCATCAAGTTCGGGAGCCAGCCCAAGGATTTGGATGAGGATCTCCTTAAAGGGATAGTTGGGGGAGTGAAGGAAGATGGGATCATGTTCAGACCCTCTCTCTTGTCATATGACAATTTGGACCATAAGGAAAAGAGATTGCACCCTTGAGTCTTCTGGATGAGCACAAGGTAGAAGAGAAGGCAGAAGAGGAACCTCAGTTAGATTCACAGGAACAAGTGGAGAGGCATGACACAAAGAGGATTGATTCTATACATGCCGAGCAGTATGGAGGTTATGAGCCACATCTTGTGGAGGGACCATTAATGGTTTAGGTTGTAGACGCAAATGTGTTGATGGGAGACATATTCCAGGGACTAGCCGATAGTTACAGGGACGCATCCCTTACTTTCCGAAATGGGTATAGTACAGATGTGTGGGATCCTGGTTCAAATGACACCAGTCGAGTGAGTTCCCAAGAGGATATCATAACCTACACAGGATGCAGGACAGTTGTGACCCATGAGGGCATGAGTGGCACTCATGGTTTGAGGGGAGAGCCTTCAACAATGATTCTACATGAGCACTGAAAATTGCAGGTGACTGAGGAGAGATCTGACACAAAGGATTTGGATCAGGTATGGGATCACGAGTTGCCTTTGTGGGTTAGTGGTTTAACCATGGAGGAGGTAGTTGAGCACATCCCTTGTGGACCAGCCAACAAGGAAGTGTATCCATACAGAGATTGAGTAGACAGGTATATGACGGAGATGGAGACACCAAGGTTTACAGGCTCAGTTGACATCAGTGGAGTTGCTATGGAGGAGAGGGCCAACCTCCTCTTCCAGGAGTTTTTTTGAGGGATGCTTAGGTTTGGAGGCATGAAGGAGCAATCTTCTGAGGATTTTGTACAACTTATGATTGCTTGGCTCATTAAGGGCATTCAAATGGATTTTGGTATCAGTCAAAGGGTTGCTTGGGATCCCGGTATCAAGGGGTCAATTCATGATTGGGTGGCAAGGAGGCATGAAGTGATCCTGGTATTGGTGTCCGGATGCATTTTTTTAGTTGACAGTTGTCGATTGCTTGAGGACAAGCAATCTTTAGCGAGGGAGAACTGTAATGTTCCCAAAAGTGACATGCATTTAAACCCTAAAAATGACATGCATCCAAACCCTAAAAGTGATATGCATGCAAACCCTAAAAGTGACATGCATGACATCTAAGCATTATTTAATGATGCATGCACCCAATTAAGTCTCCATGCGCATACATGCAAGTCAACTGCAAATTAAAAGTTAAAGTGACCTAATTAGGTCAAAAGTTAGGGTTTCCGCAGTTGAAAGTTATAAAAGAAAGATAAAGTAAATGGAGACTTTACTTTTGGATTATTATTATTTTGGAGCTCTTGAGAAGCAGCACAGCATGCGGCCACAGCAGTTGGGGTCGGAAACGATGTCTTTAGCTAACAGGATTTCGGCAGTGAGACATCTGCCCTAGTCTCCTTCAGGATAAACCATCCAGGTTTCTCACCATATCTATTGCATTCATCATTATTCAGTATTCCAGTATAAGTCCGAAGGTTATTGCAAATTCATCCGTACAGCTGGGGGTCTTTAGCTAGGAAAACCCTAGTCATTCACCAAAACTCTAGATCACTATATTTCTTCCGCATGCGGCCTGCATTGTAATGTCCCCTTCCTTTTAGGCCTTGAGGCCCATACCGCTAACCCATGTGATTCCTGTGGGTTCGAGCGGTTACTGAGAGCTAGGGGATCAGAT
>LPNX010937377.1:8744-19306 GCA_001517045.1 Pseudotsuga menziesii
AAAAATTAATAATACCTAAGTACCACTCCCATGAAGATATGTTTTCATCTACTGATGGAATGTCATTCTAATCTTGATCCACTTCTGTTGCTACCACAGTCTGCACATTTTCTGATTTGACACATGTGAAATTTATTCCCATCAGTTCATAGTTCTCTTTGGCCATGAGTTTGGCCAGACCTAGTCCCTTCACCATCTTAGTGGGTTTCACCTCTATATCAAACTCAATGAGCTTGGAAATGCACTTAGCTCTCTTCCCATCAATGTAAGGCTGAGTCAAAACATCCTTCACAAGAGCTGAAGGGACATATGCAAGGACCTTGGAATGGAGAATATAAATTCTGAAAGTCTTCAAATATTTTATGAGAGCATAAGCCTGCTTCTCAATTGGGTCATCCTTTAGCTCAGCATCTCTTAGGGTTTTGCTAAAGAATGCAATTGGATGATCAAGACCCTCATAATTATTTTGTAATAGTATAGCTACCACTGTGTCATAGGATGCAAAAGAGAAAATATAAAAACTCTTGGCGTAATTAGGAGTAATTAGGGTTGGGGCCTCCATGATAGCCTTCTTAATGTTTTGAAAAGAGTTTCTTGCCTGGTCAATCCATTTTTTTTTGCCTCCTTTTTCAGCATGACTGTTATATGCTTTACCAACTCGGAGAAATTAGGGATAAACCTCTTGACAAATTTTATCTTTCCTAAAAAGGACTGAATGTATCTTTTTGACCTCGGTATTGACAGCTTCTGAATTGCTTCCACCCTTATAGGATCGATCTTTACACCTTCAGCTGAGACTATATGTCCTAGGAGTGTTCCTTCACTGAGTGAAAAATGGGAATTCTTAGGGTTCAGTGATCTTCCATACCTTCTGCACTTTAAAAATACCTTCCTTATATACTGCAAGTGGTCAAGATGGCTATGAGCATAAACTATTAGGTCATCCAAATATATAAGCACAAATTTATCTTTCAACCCTACAAAATCTAGGTCCATGGCTCTTTGAAAAATATCCCCCGCATTCATTAGCCCAAATGGCATTTTAGCATACATAAAGGTTCCCCAGGGGGTGATAAAGGAAGTCTTCTCTTGGTCATCAGGGTGCACAACAACTTGGTTGTATCTAGACAAGCCATCTAGGAAGGACATAAACCTAGCCCCTGAACCTTTCTGTAGTAGGTGTTCCATCTTGGGCAGTGGATAGCTATCTTTCTTGGAACACTTGTTCAAGTTTCTAAAATCCACACACAACCTATTTTCTCCATTTTTCTTTCTTACCACCACTAGGTTTGCAATCCACTTGGAGTACCTGAGGGGGATTATGATCTTGGCTTTGAGGAGCTTATGGATTTATTTTTCAATTACTTGTAACAGGAGAGGACTGATGGATCTCAGCTTCTGCTTGAAAGGGATGGTGTCCTTATCCAAAGGAATCCTATGCTAGATGATATTCATGTCATAGGTTTTCAGGTCACTGTACTCCTAGGAAAATACATTAACAAACTCCTTTATCAGGATGCAAAACTTTGACCTCTAATCAGCAGTCAATTTAGTAGAGAGATTTATCAATTTTGGATGCCTTTGGCTACCTATGTTTTGCTCTTGGACTACAGGATCTAGCTCATTTTTTTGCAGGATTAAAAGGGATGCAATTGTGGTCAAACAAATTTTCCAGTGATACTAGGCATTGACGTATGTAGTTTTTGGGTAATTGGACAATGTTGTAATTAGCCACTTTATCTTTCAACTTGATTTTCTTGGCTTCCTCCATGTATAGGTTTTCTTGTTCTATGTGCATATTAGAGAATTCATCTACTAGTTGAAGGAACTTACCAAGCTCGTCATCATTTTCAAACACCTTCTAGAATTTGACATTGTCTGGCAGGGAAGGTCTATATTTAACTTGAACATCATAGCTGAACTTAGGAGGTAAAGGAGGAATTAATAGACTTGTAGAGACAGCCAGGGAATCAGCGAGATGATTCAAATCCCTAGGTATATATGACAGTTCAAAAAGCATAAAGGAGTCTCTTAGTTTCCATACCTCATCCCTGTAGTCCTTCAGTCTAAATTTGTTTGTCTGAAAAGTGTTGTTGACCTACTATATAATGAGGTCTACATCTCCAAAAATCCTCATGCACATGATCCCCATCTCCTTGGAAGCTTTAAATCCTACCAGCAAGGCTTCATATTCTGCTATATTGTTAGTGGTTTTAAAATCAAGCTTGTAAGACAGATGAAAGTTTTCCTTGGATGGGGAGATCAATACTACACCTGCACCTGCTGAGCTTTGAGTGATAGCCCCATCAAAATACATGTTCCATACTGCTGTGGTCACTTCTTCGGGCTGCTGACAAGTGGGCTCAGTGAGCTGGACTAATGTTTGCTGAGAATCATCTATATGCAGAATGCATGACCCAAAATCAGTGTCCACTACATAGATGGGGTGATTCACTGAATTGCTATCCTTGCTTATGATGTAGGCCAACTAATTCTCCCAGTAGAGCCTCTTAGTCTCTCTTCCAAACATGGGGATAATGGCATATGTAAGATCGATCTAGAGGGTGCCACCTATCCTTTTGCTCCATGATCGAGACAGCAAGAGAAATTTTTTTGGAGGGATATCAGCCACCACAATGTCCATCATGATGCTTTTCGAAGGTAGCTGAGTGAGGTTCACAACTAGGTCTTTGATGAGGCCCAAGAACTTGAATTTTCTAGAGTCAAAGGAGAATAAGTCATGGTAGGGCTTTGTGATGTTGAGACCAGGCTCATCCATCACAACCTTTGGCATTAGGTTATGAAAGGATCCTAAATCCAGTAGACAGTTATGGAGGATTTTATCATGGATATTGAAGAATATGTAGAAAGGAGGGCATGAGTCCTTTAGGTCTTCGATCATGGGGCGCAAGGTTACAATAGGCTTGTAATATTGTAGGTTAACAAAGTTAGTGAGAATATGCATCTTTGGTTGAAGGGAATTCATAATGGAAGACTTCAATGCATCATTTTTCATTAGCTCAATTAATGGGAAAGGGATCTTCAATTTTTGAATTTCTAACTCAAGGTTGAAAGAATAATGCAGCCTATCTGGAAACCTTACATCATGCCCTGGAAATTTGATTTGGACACAATCAGGAATGGCTAAAGGTGCTGGTTTCTGTAATGTTTTGGATATCACAACCCCTTTCTTTGGTAAAAAATTGACCTTTTTGGATGGTGCAACAGGCTTCTTGACAGGTCCAACATTCTTCTTGAGAGGGGTAACCATCCTAGACCTCAGATTGTACCCTTCCTGACCATCAGCCTGATATACAGTCTCTTCAGTGATATGCTCATTAATTAGGGCTTCCTCATATTCTACCTGTGTCAGAAAAGAATAGTCCACCTCATCCTCCATGCAGTGGATGTTGTCTTCAGCCTCTCCTTCTTCTTCAATGAATTCTTGCTCTTATTTTGGTACAAAATTTTGAAATGGAGCTCTTATTCTCTGATCTTCTCCTTGATTTCTCTCCCTTATGAGAATATGCACTGGGGGGTTTCCTCTTCTATAAGGGACAAAATTAGGGTTTCGAGGAGGAAAGTCACTTGGCCCTTTACCCCTCACAGGCATCTGTCCTTGATCCTTCAATTTATAAATTTCAGCAGTAGGGTTATCTAATATTTTTTTCATTTTTTCAATCTTGTTCTCTGATGAAGAAGACCCAATAGGGTCTACTGGCTACTTCTTCATGTCTATCTTTCCGTTGACCTTCTAAGATGCCAAAATGTTTGATTCTACCTTTAGGGAAGCACCTTGCATGAGTGATAAGGAGGAATACCTCATTTCTCTGAGAAGTAGGCAGAAATTAGAGTCAAAGGAATTTGCATAAGTTATTCTAGCTGAAGTATGAGTGGGTTTGATTTTAGTGGGGATCTTGCAGTATATATTGTTGAACCTCTTGGTGAAGTTGGAGACAGACTCCTCATTTTCTCTTTTCAGGTTGCTGAACTCTGTGATATAGTAGAGGTGGTCTCTCCTCTCTCCCCAACGATTCAGGAAGATGTCATCTAGGGCCTCAATGCCTACCGCTAATATAGCAGGAAGTTCCTTAAACCGTTTCCTATCTTGACCATCTAGGCTTTGCACAAAAACCTTAGTCCATACATATTCTTCCTCTAGGTTAATATTCTTATCATAGTTGTAAACTGCCTCTAGATGTTTTTCAGCTGTGAAATCCCCTTCTCCTGTGAACTTAGGCATATACTTGAGGTAATATCTAGTAGGCATGGCAGACAGGGGATTTGGAAAATTTACGGGGGCATACCTAGCTACCAGGATCCTTTCCATTTTGGTCACTTGAGGTCTCAAATGGGATTCCTAAGGAAAATAATAAAATAACATTTATTAATTTTGGAGGAAGAAAGAAAAAAAACTACTTTTTGTGTTCATATTTTTGACATATCTCCCTGTGTTTTTACTTAATTTTTGATTGAGAGAGATCGTTTGATGTGTAATTTGATTATGCATCCAACGGTACCCACACTTCATAATTTTGACAGACCCCTCTACCCCAAAAACAAGAAAGACCTGAAAAATGTGATGATGACATCATCATCACATTTTTCAGGTATTTCTTGTTTTTGGGTTAGAGGGGTCTGTCAAAAGTATGTAGTGTGGGTACTCGTTGGATGGAGAATCAAATTACGCATCAAAGGAGCTCTCCCGATCGAAGTTTGAGTAAAAACACAGGGAGATATGTTGAAAATACGAACAAAAGAAAGTAGTTTTGTTTTATGACAAATATGTCAATTCAACCATTATGGTTGACTCATTTTATTGAAATTCTATTGGTTCTTGAATTCCAACTCAAAAGAACTTATTATTGGCACGTTTTCTTATAAGGCCTGTTTTAGACCCCAAATTTCCTCTAATGACATGTGTGAGATGTGTGTCTGCCAAAATGCCTCCTCGCATAGTAATGACTAGGGTTTGACAAAATTTACTAAGTGTTGAATTGAGAAGTTTGAAAGAAAATTTTAAATTAACTTCCAGAGACTGTGTGTTTTTCAGTAAGGTTTTAAGGTGACATGGTATTGTTCCTAGTTGAGGTGGATACCTAGCCATACCTTCAGTTTGTTTAAAGATGGTCAAGATGTGAAAAATATAAGTCTTCCAAAAATATGTGTTGGCATTGATGTCAATATATAAATGGAGAATTTGTGACATTTAGTGAACTGATGATTGTTGATAGAAATATCCTAGAGATTTTCATTAATGACAAAAGAAGTGTTAATGGGCATAGGCATGTTTGATAAAGTTGGAAAAAGACTAAGTGGTGGAAAATTGTACTAAAGCAGTAGTCTTATGAAAATGCCCACCACATTTGATAAGAAGGAGAAAATGCCTACCATGGCCTGCAATCCCATAGTTTTTTGAAGTATCTATCTAACCATGGCACTAGTTATCATAAAAACTCTTTAAGGAATAAGATACAGGCCTCCCAGAAGAAGTTATTTTTTGTCAAATTAGACAAGCTACTCTAGGAGAATGCCCGCCATGATTTGTGGGTTGAAATAAATTCCCGCACCATATGTCCATCTTGTAGGTGGCTGTGTTGTCTAACTGACCATGTTCTTACATTGATTTGAAAGTACCTGAGGAAAAAATTATGGATTTGACAAAATAGGGTCTTAAACAGCTTTTACATCATACTTAAGTAGAATACCCACCGAGAAGAGAGAAAGTAGTTCCATAGGAGGAAATTGGTGTTAATGGATTCATCTGGTTGTCCTCCATCTATTGGATGTCTTACACTCCAAGTTTAATGAAAACTTGAAATCACCTTTGAGACATAGGGTTTAAAGAAATTGACTAAGTGTCAAATCACAAGGTTGAAGAGGCATTTGGAAATGCCCACCAAAGCCTGTATGAGTGATGATAAATTCCTCAGAAGGTATAGGCATGTTATTTGATGGTCTCGCTATCCATCGATGTTCTTATTTTTTATTATGGTGACCACATGAGAAAAATATCATCCTACCAAAAGAGGTGAAAACATTAGCTTGCATATCCAAAAATATGAAAAATTGACCGAGTGTTGAAAACGGGAGGTTGAGATCCCACATGGATATGTACTCCATAGTCATCTCTTTAACTAATAAATTTATCAGACATTATGGGTCCATTCTTTAATGATTATAGAATCCACTCATGGTCTTAGTTTCCCTTGAGGTGTTCATATGTGTGAGATATCAGTCTGCCAAAATGATTCTTGGAACAGTAATTACTAGGATCTGACAAAATTTACTAAGTGTTGAATTGAGAAGTTTGAAAGACCATTTAAAGTGACTGCTAGAGACTGTGTGTTTGTCAGTAAGTTTTTAAGGTGATATGGTATTGTTCCTAGTTGAGGTGCATACCTAGCCATACCCTCAGTTTGTTTAAATATGGTCAAAATTTGAAAAATATAAGTCTGCCAAAAATATGTGTTGGCATTAATGTCAATATATGAATGGATAATTGGTGACATTTGGTGAACTAATGATTTTGAATAGACATATCCTAGAGATTTTCATTAATGAAAAAAGAATTGTTGATGGGAATAGGCATGTATGATGATGTTGGAAAAAGACTAAGTGGTGAAAAAATGTCCAAAAGTAGTAGTCTTATAAAAATGCCTGCCATATTTCATAAGAATTAGAAAATGCTTACCATGGCCTCCAATCCCATAGTTGGTTGAAGTATCGATCCGACCATGGCACCAGTTATCAGAAAAAATCTTTAAGGAAGAAGATACAAGCCTCCCAAAAGAAGTTCTTTTTGGTCAAATTAGACAAGTTGCTCTAGGAGAATTCCTGCCATGATTTGTGGGTCGAGAGAAATTCCCACACTATATGGCCATCTCGTAGGTGTCTATGTTGTATACCTGACCATGTTCTTACTTTGACCAGAAAGTACTTGAGGCAAAAGTTATGGATCTTCCAAAACCAGGTCTTAAGCATCTTTTACATCATACTTAAGTAAAATGCCCGCCGAGGAGAAAGAAAGTAGTTCCATAGGAGGAAACTGGTCTTAATGGATTCATCTCATTTTCCTCCATCCATTGGATGTCTTAAAATCCAAGTTTAATGAAAATTTGAAATCACCTTTGAGACCTATGGTTTAAATAAATTGACTGTGTCAAATGACAACGTTGAAGAGGCATTTGGAAATGCCCACCAAGGCCTGTATGAGTGAAGATAAATTCCTCAGAAGGTATAGGCATGTTATTTAATGGACTAGCTATCCATCCATGTTCTTATTTTTTTTATGGTGACCACATGAGAAAAATATCAGCCTCCCAAAAGAGGTAATAAGATTAGCTTGCATATCCAAAAATATGAAAAATTGAGCGAGTGTTGAAAACAGGAGGTTGAGACCCCACTTGGAAATGCATGCCAGAGTCAACTCTTTAACTGATAAATTCATCACATGTTATGGGTCCATTATTTGATGATCTGGAAATCCACTCATGGTCTCAGTTTCCCTTTGGGTGTTCATACATGTGAGATATCAGTCTACCAAAATGTCTCATGGAACAGTAATGACTAGGGTCTGACAAAATTGACTAAGTGTTGAATTGAGCAGTTTGAAAGACCATTTTAAAAGAATTCCAGAGACTATGTATTTGTCAGTAAGGTTTTAAGGTGACATGATCTTGTTCCTAGTTGAGGTGGATACCTAGCCATACTCTCAATCTGTTTAAAGATGGTGAAGATGTGAAAAATATAAGTCTACCAAAAATATGTGTTGGCATTGATGTCAATATATGAATGGAAAATTGGTGACATTTGGTGAACAAATAATTGTTGACAGCCATATGCTATAGATTTTAATTAATGAAAAAATAACTGTTGACGGACATAGGCATGTTTGATAAAGTTAGAAAAAGAATGAGTGGTGAAAAATTGTCCTAAAACAATAGTCCTATGAAAATTCCCACCATGGCCTATGATCCCATAGTTGGTTGAAGTATGTATCCGACCATGGCACCAGTTCTCATAACACCTTTTTGAGGAAGAAGATACAGACCTCCCAAAAGAAGTTATTTTTCGTCAAATTAGACAACTTGCTCTAGGAGAATTCCTACCATGATTTGTGGGTTGAAAGAAATTCTTTCACCATATGGGAATCCTATAGGTGGATGTGTTGTCTCCCTGACTATGTTATTACTTTGACCTGAAAGTATGTGTGGCAGAAATTATGGATTTTCCAAAATAGGGTGTTAAGCAGCTTTTACATCGTACTTCAGTAAAATGCTCGCGAAGGAGAGAGAAAGTAGTTCCAGAGGATGAAACTGATCTTAGTGGATTCATCTAGTTTTCATACATCCATTGTATGTCCTACACTCCAATTTTGATGAAAATTTGAAATCATCTTTGAGACCTAGGGTTTCAGGAAATTGACTAAGTGTTAAATCACAAGGTTGTAGAGGTATTTGGAAATGCCTTCCAAAGCCTATTTGAGTGATGATAAATTCATCAGAAGGTATAGAAATGTTCTTTAATGAACTAGATATCCATCCATGTTCTTATTTTTTTCTTATGGTTACCACATGAGAAAAATATAAGCCTACCAAAAGAGGTAAAAACATTAGCTTGCATATCCAAAATTATGAAAAATTGACCAAGTGTTGAAAACAAGAGGTTGAGATCCCACTTGGAAATGCATGCCAAAGTCACCTCTTTAACTGATAAATTAATCAGATGTTATGGATACATTCTTTTATGATATGGTCATCCACTCATGATCTCAGTTTCCCTTTGGGTGTTCACACGTGTAAGATATCAGTCTGCCAAAATGCCTCTTGGCATAGTAATGACTAGGGTTTGACAAAATTTACTAAGTGTATAATTTAGAAGTTTGAAAGACCATTTTAAAGTGACTACCATATAATGTGTGTTTTTTATTAAGGTTTTAATGTGACATGGTATTGTTCCTAGTTGAGGTGGATACCTAGCCATACCCTCAGTTTGTTTAATGGTCAAGATGTGAAAAATATAAGTCTGCCAAAAATATGTGTTGGCATTGATGTCAATATATGAATGGAGAAATGGTGACATGTGATAAACTGATGATTGTGGATAGACATATCTTAAATATGTTGATTAATTACAAAAGAACTATTGATGGGAATATGCAAGTATGATAAAGTCGGAAAAAGACTAAGTGGTGAACAGTTGTCCTAAAGCAGTAGTCTTATGAAAATGCCAACCACATTTCATAAGAAGGAGAAAATGCATGACATGGCCTGCAATTGCATAGTTGGTTGAAGTATCTATCTAAACATGGAACCAATTATTATAATAAATCTTTAAAGAAGAAGATACAGGCCTCCCAAAATTAGTTCTTTCTAGTAAAATTAGACAAGTTGCTCTACACGAATGCCCGCCATGATTTCTGGGTTGAAATAAATTTCTTCACCATATGGCCATCCTATAGGTGGCTATGTTTTCTACCTGACCATGTCCTTAATTTGATCTGAAAGTACCTGAGGCATAAATTATGGATTTTCCAACAGCGTCTTAAGTAGTTTTTACATCATGCTTAAGGAAAATGACTGTCGAGGAGAGAGAATGTAGTTCCATAGGAGGAAACTAGTATTAATGGATTCATCTAGTTGTCCTCCATCCATTGTATTTCTTACACTCCAATTTTGATGAAAACATGAAATCACCTTTGAGACCTAGGGTTTAAATAAATTGACTAAGTGCCAAATCACAAGGTTGAAGAGGCATTTGGAAATTCCCACCAAATCCTCTATGAGTGATGGTAAATTCCTCAAAAGGCATAGGAATGTTCTTTAATGAAATGGCTATCCATCCATGCTCTTATTTTTTCTTATGGTGACTACATGAGAAAAATACCAGCCTTACAAAAGAGGTAAAAACATTAGCTTACATATCCAAAAATATGGAAAATTGACCGAGTGTTGAAAACAGGAGGTTGAGAGCCCACTTGGAAATGCACACCAGAGTCAGCTCTTTAAATGATAAAAGCATCAGATGTTATGGGTCCATTATTTGATGATATGGGAAACAAATCATGGTCTCAGTTTCCCTTTGGGTGTTCATACGTGTGAGATATAAATCTGCCAAAATGCCTCCTAGAATAGTAATGACTAGGGTCTGACAAAATTTACTAAGTGTTGAATTGAGAAGTTTGAAAGACAATTTTAAAGTGACTACCAAATACTGTGTGTTTTTCAATAAGGTTTTAAGATGACATGGTATTGTTCCTAGTTGAGGTGGATACCTAGCAATGCCCTCGGTTTGTTTAAAGATGGTAAAGATTTGGAAAATATAAGTGTTTCAAAAATATGTGTTGGCATTGATGTCAATATATGAATGGAGATTTGGTGACATTTGATGAAATGATGATTGTGGATAGATGATATTTTCATTAATGACAAAATAACTATTGATGGGCATAGACATGTTTGATAAACATTAGAGGAATTTTGGGGTCTAAAATGGGCCTCCTAAGGAAAATAATAAAATAATAGTTAAAATAATAAAATAATATTGATTAATTTTGGAGG